>CM042261.1:40313759-40693759 GCA_023566225.1 Romanogobio albipinnatus | reverse complement strand
GCAGATCGTCAGAAGTGGGGCCATCTGTCCTCCCGACCGCATGAATCAGATTCAGCCGTGATTGAGTTGAGCTCGCATGTCCTCTTCTAATAATGCTGCGGTTTGCTTTATTAAAGGGGTCGTGAAGATCAGCATTAACTCATCCATAAGTCATTATTATGAAAAGTCAAAAATAAAGGCGTGTCGTAGTAAAGCAGGATAAAGTAGGAGAGGCACGTTTCCCAAGATGAAGAAATCCTGCATTGTTTGCTCCGTCAGATCTTTCCCATAATTCCTCCACAGATGTAGGAGCAGATACCGGGCCGCACTTCCTCTCAGGAAGGGTGGACCGTCCCTCTGCCCACATGTGTGATCTGTGTCTCAATGTTGAGATACCCATAATGCCTTTCAGAGCTCAGATGACCTCTAGTAGCAGATTAGATCCATTCAGTTGCACATGCAGCCGAAGAAGAGCAAAGATGATGCTGGTTATGTGTGTTTGGAGATGAAGAATATGTTTTATTTGATTGACAGCTGGATTTGAACTTGAATTAGCAGTTTGATTTGATCCGTACGTCCGTCTATTGTTTTGTTTCGGTCTTTCATTTGTCTGTCGTTTTATCCATCCATCTATCTATTGTTTTTCTGTCCATCCATCCATTTATCGTTTTGTTCATCCATCCATTGTTTGTCTTTCCATCCATCCATGCATCTATTATTTTGTTTCTGTCTGTCATTTGATCCATCCATCCATTTATTGTTTTTCTGTCCATCCATCCATCCATCTATCGTTTTGTTCATCCATCCATCCATTGTTTGTCCTTCCATCCATCCATCCATCCATCCATCCATTGTTTTGTCTGTCCATCCATCCATCTATTGTTTTGTCCATCCATCCATCCATCTATTGTTTTGTCCATCCATCCATCCATATATTGTTTTGTTCATCCATCCATCCATCCATCCATCTATTATTTTGTTTCTGTCTGTCATTTGATCCATCCATTTATTGTTTTTCTGTCTATCCATCCATCTATCGTTTTGTTCATCCATCCATCCATCCATCCATCCATCCATCCATCCATCCATCAATCCATTGTTTGTCCTTCCATCCATCCATTCATTGTTTTGTCTGTCCATCCATCCATCTATGGTTTTGTTCATCCATCCATCCATTGTTTGTCCAGCCATCCATCCATCCATCCATCCATTGTTTTGTCTGTCCATCATCCATCCATTGTTTTGTCTGTCCATCATCCATCCATTGTTTTGTCCATCCATCCATCCATATATTGTTTTTTGTTCATCCATCCATCCATCTATTATTTTGTTTCTGTCTGTCATTTGATCCATCCATTTATTGTTTTTCTGTCTATCCATCCATCCATCTATCGTTTTGTTCATCCATCCATCCATCCATCCATCCATCCATTGTTTGTCCTTCCATCCATCCATTCATTGTTTTGTCTGTCCATCCATCCATCTATTGTTTTGTCCATCCATCCATCCATCTATCTATTGTTTTGTTCATCCATCCATCCATCTATTATTTTGTTTCTATCTGTCATTTGATCCATCGCTCTATCATTTGTTCATCCATCCATCAATCCATCCATCCATTGTTTGTCCTTCCATCCATCCATTCATTGTTTTGTCTGTCCATCCATCCATCTATTGTTTTGTCCATCCATCCATCGTTTTGTTTATCCATCCATCCATCCATCCATCCATCCATCCATCCATCCATCCATCTATTGTTTTGTCCATCCATCCATCCATCCATCCATCTATTGTTTTGTTCATCCATCCATCCATCCATCTATTATTTTGTTTCTGTCTGTCATTTGATCCATCCATCCATTTATTGTTTTTCTGTCTATCCATCCATCCATCGTTTTGTCTTTCTGTCCGTCCATCTATTGTTTTGTTTCTGTCTGTCTTTCATCTGTCTGTTGTTTTATCCATCCTGTGGCAGGATTTTACTTCAGCTTGTTTTCTAATGGCTAGTGCTCATGTTAGAGATTTGCACAAACTCCTAAACCTAAATGTCTAACTTTGATGCATAACTCGCTCTTCAGAACATGTCAGATCTCGTTTATTTATCATTTCTGTATTAAAATAGCAGGTTTCAGATGCACTTTATAATGTAATTCTAATGTTATTGGAGTGAAACTGAGCTGGTACTGGTGGTGTGGGACTTCTGCCGATGTTTTCATGGAGTGTGTGAGGTGTAACGCTGTTCTTTCTCTCTGTGTCTCAGGCCAAAGCGCTGAGGAAGCAGATCCAGCAGACGTTTAAGCAGTTCGCCAACCTGAACGACGAGCAGAGCATACTGAAGTTCTTTGAGATCCTGGCGCCCGTCTACAGATTCGACAAGGAGTGCTTTCGCTGCGCTCTAGGGGTACGGCAGGTCATGTGGTCAAACACTGGCCTTTTCTGCCTCCTAGTGGTCATTGGGGGAGTTATATTGGTCTAAAATTCACTTTTTTTCTACAAAAAAAATCCAAACCATTGGAAAATGATTTGAGAAAAATGACTGGCCAGAAATATTTCTCCCTGTTTATTTAACAGTAGTACATATTATAGTACATTGCCATATGATTATATATGTATATATACATATTATATCAGTTGGTTTTCATTTTGGTGGATTAATTTGAGAAAAATAACGGTTCCTTATAAAATTATATACCCAACATCTAGTTTACACACCAGTTTGTGCTTGCCAAGTGTCATTTTTAGTCCCTGCTGACACTTAATGATTTTTATTCTTTGATTAAATCTTCTTAATGCGTATATCATCTCTCCGTCTCTCTCTCTCTCTCTCTCTCTCTCAGTCGAGTTGGGTCATATCAGTGGATCTCGCTATCGGTCCGGAGGAGGGAATCAGTTACCTGACAGACAAGGGTTCCACGGTAACTCAAGCAGCATCACAGTTCATTTTTGTCAGTTGCTTGGTTCTATTTATGAATAGCTCCGCCCACAGTGAAATGTCATTGGTCGAAAATAGTGCTTCACATCACCATATACTAACACTGAAAGATTCTGATTGGCTGATATTGAGACAGTCTGCAGCATTGACATTTTCACTGGCAAAAAGCTGTCCAGTCGAGAGTTAATTAATGCACTTTGGATACACCTGTGATCTGGTACTCATAAGGATTTCCTGTATATCATCACCTGTGCCTCTCTCTCTTTCAGCCGACACATCTGGCCAACTTCACACAGGTGCAGAGCATCCATTACTCCTGCGTGGAGGAGAAGGAGAGGAAGGGTGTCTTGCAGCTGGACGTGGCAGGAGCCGCCGAGGTAAGCGTCCTTCCAATGAAACCTGTGTGCGTTTTTGTGATGAAGTTTCAGCACTGAGGATGAGGAGCTGAACTGAGGATCTACTGTTGTGTTTGGATTGTGTGACTCTGAAGGGTGTAAATCCAGCTCAACCCTGCGCTGGCGGCGCTGTCATTTCAGACCAGCGCTGTTATTTTGGTTTCTTTGTCTGCACTTTTTCTTTCTCGTTCTGGCTCTCTGTCTTTTGGACAGCATTTTTACTCTGATTCACACACTGTGGCGGATTCGTTAGGCTCATTTAAACCGGTATTGTTATTGTTTACTAAAACTAAAAATTATTTTAAATAAATAAAATTATTTTCGGCAATTTAAATATATCTGAAATAATAAAATGTATATATTAGATTAGATTCGTATATATTTTTGCCTTGGTAACTAACAGAAAAAATAAAAATAAATTATAAAAAAATGACAAAAGCACATAATGAAGTTATTTCCCAACATTTGCATTTTTTCAAGTTGAAGTACAAAATTACTACAGCTAAAACTCAAATAAAATAAATGAAAGCTAAATAGAAGTATTTTTTAAAAAAAATAATAAAAATGACAAAAGCACAGCAAAATTACTAAACAATTTTAACTAAAATGTAAAAATTATATATAAATATTAATTCAGTTATTTGCCAACGTTTCCCATTTCTCAGTTACTAAAGCTAAATTTACTAAAGGTACTAGCTAAAAATAAAATAAATGAAACCTGAATAGAAATATTACTAAACTTTTAACTAAAATTTTAAAAACTTATTTTAATTCAGTTATTTGCCAACATTTCATTTTTTTTTAAATTAAGGTACAAAAATGACTACAGCTAAAACTAAAATAAAATAAATGAAAGCTAAATAGAAATATTTCTAAAAAAAGAAAAGCACATGAAATTACAAAAATATTAACAATCTTTTTTAAATATATATATTTTATTTCAGTTTTTTGCATTATAAAATAAATTAAACCTAAATATAAAAATATAAATTATTAAAACTTAAACTAAAACTAAAATGAACATTTTAAAAATATGAATAAGTACTATAATATTATGAATAATACCAAAATAACACTGATTTTAACACAGTTCATTAAAGAGTCATTTGTTTGGGAATCAGACTAAACTTTTAGCATGCAGTCAGCAAAGACCACAAAATACAAAGGTTTTGTGTATTTATTGTCTGTTATTATTATCATCTCATCACATTAAAGAATCACACTATAAGGAAACACTGTTGTGGGCGTGTCTGAGAGCACTTGTGGGCGTGTCTCCAGCCGTGTGTGTGTTTTTGGTCTTTGCAGCTGGTCTCTGCTGTAGCTTGACGTCATCATGTGGCTGGTGTTGTTGATAATGGCTCATTGTGAGTCTCTCTTCTTTCTCGTAGCCTCTCACGATCAGCACGCCATCCTTCGCCACCGCTGAGAACATGGCCGACCTCATCGACGGCTACTGTCGACTGCTCAACGCCGTCAGTCAGTCCTTCATCGTCAGACCTCAGAAAGGTACGTCGTCCTCACACTGCTGCATTGTGGGATGTCTGTATAGTAGTATAGAGGCAGTAAACTATGAATGGGCCGTATTGAGTGGAAAATCACAGCTGTCCATTTCAGTAAGCTCAGCAGGACACAAATAAAAGTTATGTAATATGTATATAAATAGAGTCCAGTGGTGTAGAAGAACACTGGTTGTAAAACGTGTGTTCGGGTGGGTCTTGTTCGTCTGTTTGATTCGTCAGCTGATGTTGTGTGTTTCTCTGTCCTACAGAGGGTGAGAGAGCTCTTCCATCCATTCCAAAGTAAGTCATGACTTCACTTCACTGCCGTCCCTGAGCTGTTTAATGAGCTGTCAGGCAGGATATTCATTTACTTTGACCACCCGCTAAAGCTTAAACACCATCAAACCAAGACTAAACTGAAGACTGGGAAATTTGCTGTGTGTGATGTATCAAACATTCACTGTATATTTGTGATAATCTGACTAGAATGTCATGATGGTTTTAATAATAGTTTTTTTTTGCCAAAGAAGTTTAGTAAAGAACATGAAATATATATATATATATATATTTCATGTTCTTTACTAAACTTCTTATATATATAGTTTTTTTTATTATATTTTTTCCCAGGCATACTTCATTATATAAAAGTAATTTATATATATTAGGGCCGAGACTCGATTAAAAAAATTAATCTAATTAATTAGAGGCTTTGTAATTAATTAATCGAAATTAATCGAATATAAATATTTGACCTGAGAACAGTGAGAAGTAATTTTTTTCACATGGATTTTTAGTATACCATTGAATAATGACTGAATACATAAGCTTAATCAACAACATATTGTTTATTTATTTCAGTCCAGCAGACCAGTGACTTAGTTACCCTGGTCTTGAAACCAGTCATCTGGTGGAGTGTGGGTCCTTTTAACTTTACTCGGAGTCGGACTAACGTCCACACTAACTCCTATGTGTTTTGCGTTGAGGTGATATTTGAGGCTCGATGTGCTGCGGTGATACGCAAATTCCTTGTTGCATAGCTTGCACACAACCATGCTCTTGTCGACGCCTCCATCCTTTCGTTTTGGTGGTTTGTTGTTGTCGTATGTCAAGAACGCTAGTTGGTGCTCCAGTATAATCGGTCCGTCGAAACTCATTCATTGAAAAACGTTCCGCGGTGCAAAAATAAGTGTTACATTTTTTTTTTTTTTTTGCGTAATTAATCCTAATTAACGCGTTAAAGTCCCGTAATTAATTAATCCTAATTAACGCGTTAAAGTCCCGTAATTAATTAATCCTAATTAACGCGTTAAAGTCCCGTAATTAATTAATCCTAATTAACGCGTTAAAGTCCCGTAATTAATTAATCTTAATTAACGCGTTAAAGTCCCGGCCCTAATATATATATATACACACACACAGGGCTGTCAAACGATTAATTCCGATTAATTGCATCCAAAATAAAAGTATTTGTTTACATAATATATATATATATGTGTGTGTGTGTAATGTGTATAATAGTTTTGTATATATAAATACAGACACATACATGTATATATTTAAGAAATATTTGCATATATATATATATATATATAAAACACATTTTTCTTAAAGGAACACGCCACTTTTTTTTTTGAAAATAGGCTCATTTTCCGTCTCTCCTAGAGTTAAACGGTTGAGTTTTACCGTTTTCGAATCCATTCAGCCGATCTCCGGGTCTGGCGATAGCACTTTTAGCATAGCTTAGCATAGATCATTGAATCTGATTAGACCGTTAGCATCTCGCTCAAAAATGACCAAAGACTTTAAATATTTCTATTTATCTATTTAATTTCTATTTAACCTTTTTAAAACTGGACTCTTCTGTGACAACGCTTACACAGAGAGCGCTGGGGACTATTTTCAGGCGCTGTGTAATATCATTGCGCCGCTGCACTCATTGGACGGCTCACAGCTCTTGATTATTACGCAGGAATGAGAGTATAGTTCCTCGCCATATCAGCCTAGAAAATCACAACTTTTCATTTTCCGTCGGTCTTAGTAGATGTAACTACAGAAGAGTTTTAAATAGGAAAAATATCAACTCTTTGATCATTTTTTGAGCGAGATGCTAACGGTCTAATCAGATTCAATGATCTATGCTAAGCTATGCTAAAACCGGAGATCGGCTGAATGGATTCGAAAACGGTAAAACTCAACTGTTCAACTCTAGGGGAGACGGAAAATGAGCCTATTTTCAAAAAAAGAGTGTTCCTTTAAATACACGCATGTTCGTGTATTTATATAAAATATTTACATAAAAACGTATAATATGGATTAAGTTATAATGCATATTTTCAGCTGGTACCAAACAAACGCTCACGTTTCCCTGAAAGTGGTTGTTATGTAGAGTGTTCATGGAAACAACAATAATCACCATTTTGTTCGTTAATGAAATTGTTTCTCCTCAGACTTGCCAACAATGAGAAGCGGCTGGAGGGGATTCGGGCAGGAGTTCGTGCCATCTCTGTTTCAGGTTAGACACGCCTCCCATTTATCTGATCTATCAGGTTTACTGGACTGATGTCCTGCTGAGCATTCTGGGTACTGACTCTCCAAAGAAGAATTCACAGGCTTTATTGATATCTATAATACGTTCATATCAAAATATGATTGGCAAGGGGCTCGTTCAGTGGAAGTCTGTGGGATTTTCAGCTGTTTTATTGTTTAATATTACTTCGCCATCCAATCATATCCACAATGGATTGAATCAAGTCCCGCCCTACATTACATCCTGCTAAAGATTTGGTTTCACTCTGAAATATTACAATGAAATGCATTGCGAATGCTGTTTCTCGTAGTCTTTAAAGCGTTTCTGATGTCTTCCAGATGTTGGGTTGGTTTCTGCAACATCTGCACACATTTAGAGATCATCATCACTTGTATTCCAGATGTTTGGTATCTTTAGCTCATGAATGTGTCTGCTGTTTATAAGCTGTTTTCAGCACAACCCAACCCAAAGTCTCTACCCTAAAGGCATATTTAAATGAAGTCTTTCTCGTCCTTTTCGATGAAAACATGCTTCATTTTGGTTATTTCACTGTTCATATAATCTTCAGCACTAATTTCTGGGTGTGTTGGCAGTGTTACCTGTCTTACATTATTCATTTAGTCAACAAAATGCTGTCATTTTTGGTGTGAAACGACCTGATAGTAAAAGTCCGGTTCAGTGTTTTGTCTCGGAGCCGGAAGATAAATATGTTTGCTCTGTGTCCATTCCTCCCTCCATATTCTCCTGCTTTGCTTACTCTCTTTCTCTCCCCATCTGTCGTTCTTCACTGAAGACTCTGTGGCTCAGACGCCCACCAAAGCTGCTAAAGCTCGACGCTTTCTCCTTCCGTTTGTGCTCTGTTCCCATGATTCTCCTCCTAAGGGTACATGCTGTTCCTGTGTGTGTTTACACTAACCCTCACCTGCTCTCCACCCTAAGCACATATTCAATCTGTCTCTCATGTGCTCATACCACAGCTATGATTCCTGATTGAACCAATCTATCTGATCACAGTATGGAAAGGTTTCTTACAAGAATGTAGTTTCTACATCCCTGACAATCAAATCACATTCTGCCTCACGTGTTTATTGGCCACACCTCCTCTGTGACTCCGCCCCCAGCACACGTGTTTACTGGCCACACCTCCTCCATTACTCCGCCCCCAGCACATGTGTTTACTGGCCACACCTCCTCCGTGACTCCACCCCAGCACGTGTTTACTGGCCATACCTCCTCCGTGACTCCGCCCCCCAGCACATGTGTTTACTGGCCACACCTCCTCCGTGACTCCACCCCCAGCACGTGTTTACTGGCCACACCTCCTCTGTGACTCCGCCCCCAACACACGTGTTTACTGGCCACACCTCCTCCATTATTCCGCCCCCAGCACATGTGTTTACTGGCCACACCTCCTCCGTGACGCCACCCCCAGCACGTTTACTGGCCACACCTCCTCTGTGACTCCGCCCCCAGCACACGTGTTTACTGGCCACACCTCCTCCATGACTCCGCCCCCAGCACTTGTGTTTACTGGCCACACCTCCTCTGTGACTGCCCCCAGTACACGTGTTTACTGGCCACACCTCCATGACTCCGCCCCCAGCACATGTGTTTACTGGCCACACCTCCTCTGTGACTCCGCCCCAGCACACGTGTTTACTGGCCACACCTCCTCCATGACTCCGCCCCCAGCACATGTGTTTACTGGCCACACCTCCTCCATGACTCCACCCCCAGCACATGTGTTTACTGGCCACACCTCCTCTGTGACTCCGCCCCCAGCACATGTGTTTACTGGCCACACCTCCTCCTTGACTCCGCCCCCAGCACATGTGTTTACTGGCCACACCTCCTCCGTGACTCCACCCCCAGCACGTGTTTACTGGCCACACCTCCTCCGTGACTCCGCCCCCCCCCAGCACATGTGTTTACTGGCCACACCTCCTCCATGACTCCACCCCCAGCACATGTGTTTACTGGCCACACCTCCTCCTTGACTTCGCCCCCAGCACATGTGTTTACTGGCCACACCTCCTCCGTGACTCCACCCCCAGCACATGTGTTTACTGGCCACACCTTCTCCGTGACTCCACCCCCAGCACGTGTTTACTGGTCACACCTCCTCCGTGACTCCGCCCCCCCAGCACATGTGTTTACTGGCCACACCTCCTCCATGACTCCACCCCCAGCACGTGTTTACTGGCCACACCTCCTCCGTGACTCCGCCCCCAGCACGTGTTTACTGGCCACACCTCCTCCGTGACTCCGCCCCCAGCATATGTGTTTATTGGCCACACCTCCTCCGTGACTCCACCCCCAGCACATGTGTTTACTGGCCACACCTCCTCCGTGACTCCGCCCCAGCACGTGTTTACTGGCCACACCTCCTCCGTGACTCCGCCCCCAGCACGTGTTTACTGGCCACACCTCTTCCGTGACTCCGCCCCCAGCACATGTGTTTACTGGCCACACCATTAGGCCTGTTTTAGTATTTTGTTGTTGCTTATTTTGCTTTTTGAAATTATTGTCATCTCAGTAAAGCACATTAACTGTAATTGTACACATTAAGTAATTATCTTTACTGTGTAAATCTTCTAAATCTTCTAGTCCAAAATCAATTTATTTAAATAAAGTTATTAAATATTTAAATTAATTACCATTAAATAAAATTAACATAATTTTTTTACCATTTACTCTACAATTAAAAAAAAAAGTTGCATTAATTTGAATATATTATGTATATATATATATATGTGTGTGTGTGTACATTAATATATAATTATATTATAAAAAGGTAATTATACAGGGAGTGCAGAATTATTAGGCAAGTTGTATTTTTGAGGATTAATTTTACAACATTAATAATTAAACAACAACCATGTTGTCAATGAACGCAAAAAACTCATTAATATCAAAGCTGAATATTTTTGGAAGTGGTTTTTAGTTTTAGCTATTTTAGGGGGATATCTGTGTGTGCAGGTGACTATTACTGTGCATAATTATTAGGCAACTTAACAAAAAACAAATTTATACCCATTTCAATTATTTATTTTTACCAGTGAAACCAATATAACATCTCAACATTCACAAATATACATTTCTGACATTCAAAAACCAAACAAAAACAAATCAGTGACCAATATAGCCACCTTTCTTTGCAAGGACACTCAAAAGCCTGCCATCCATGGATTCTGTCAGTGTTTTGATCTGTTCACCATCAACATTGCGTGCAGCAGCAACCACAGCCTCCCAGACACTGTTCAGAGAGGTGTACTGTTTTCCCTCCTTGTAAATCGCACATTTGATGATGGACCACAGGTTCTCAATGGGGTTCAGATCAGGTGACCAAGGAGGCCATATCATTAGATTTTCTTCTTTTATACCCGTTCTTGCCAGCCACGCTGTGGAGTACTTGGACGTGATGGAGCATTGTCCTGCATGAAAATCATGTTTTTCTTGAAGGATGCAGACTTCTTCCTGTACCACTGCTTGAAGAAGGTGTCTTCCAGAAACTGGCAGTAGGACTGGGAGTTGAGCTTGACTCCATCCTCAACCCGAAAAGGCCCCACAAGCTCATCTTTGATGATACCAGCCCAAACCAGTACTCCACCTCCACCTTGCTGGCGTCTGAGTCGGACTGGAGCTCTCTGCCCTTTACCAATCCAGCCACGGGCCCATCCATCTGGCCCATCAAGACTCAGTCTCATTTCATCAGTCCATAAAACCTTAGAAAAATCAGTCTTGAGATATTTCTTGGCCCAGTCTTGACGTTTCAGCTTGTGTGTCTTGTTCAGTGGTGGTCGACTTTCTGCCTTTCTTACCTTGGCCATGTCTCTGAGTATTGCACACCTTGTGCTTTTGGGCACTCCAGTGATGTTGCAGCTCTGAAATATGGCCAAACTGGTGGCAAGTGGCATCTTGGCAGCTGCACGCTTGACTTTTCTCAGTTCACGGGCAGTTATTTTGCGCCTTGGTTTTTCCACACGCTTCTTGCGACCCTGTTGACTATTTTGAATGAAACGCTTGATTGTTCGATGATCACGCTTCAGAAGCTTGGCTATTTTAAGACTAAAAATGCTGCATCCCTCTGCAATATATCTCACTATTTTTGACTTTTCTGAGCCTGTCAAGTCCTTCTTTTGACCCATTTTGCCAAAGGAAAGGAAGTTGCCTAATAATTATGCACACCTGATATAGGGTGTTGATGTCATTAGACCACACCCCTTCTCATTACAGAGATGCACATCACCTAATATGCTTAATTGGTAGTAGGCTTTCCAGCCTATACAGCTTGGAGTAAGACAACATGCATAACGAGGATGATGTGGTCAAAATACTCATTTGCCTAATAATTCTGCACTCCCTGTATAATAAAATAAAAATGTATGTGACATGTATTATATTATCTTTTTATTATATAATTATATATATATATATATATTATAAAAAGATAATATAATAAATTATATTATATATATTTTATATATTATAATAATAACAAATATGTTTCAGTAATAATACAATATTTTACAGACACTTTTCTAAAAGAAGGGTTTATTTTCTTTATGCAAAAATATAATTTCTTGATGTTTTTTTGTGTTTTTTGGAGGGTTTAGTGATGAAATGGCAATACCAGTTTTTGTGAAAGTCACTCAATTAATTATAAATAAAGTATATAAATGCAGGCATGCTTTGACTGTGAACTGCACAGAGATTAGACCCGTGGCAGAACAATACAGGCAGAAGTGTGTCCACGTCCCAATTGAATCTCATCCCACACATTCCTGCAGCACGTCTAACCCAATATAACCGCACTAATGACTCCCAGAACAGCATGAACAAAACACATTTACTGCAGGAGCTGCTCACACAAACCAGTTAACCGCTTCAGATTCATGACTGTGTGTGTGTGTGTGTGTGTGTTCATGCCTGCTGATGAATTAACCGTTCTCCTCTCTGATCCTCTCCGTTCTTTGCATGCTCTCCGCGGACCCGCAGAAGATGGTAGTGGAGACGGTAATGTTTGTGATCTTCATTTCACACTAACTCTGTGTGCATTTGGAAAGTTACTTGAATGTAGACGATCGTGCATATGTTTCAGTTTAGTTGGACTGTGTAAATGTGAGTTCTTGCATACTTGCTCTTTTCATCCCTGCATTCCTTATGAGACAGATTTTAAAGGTGTAATTATTTAGAGAAGAGACTGACCTCTCCCAAAAACAAACACGCTGGACTAAATCTGTTTTGCATGAAGACGAAAGAGTCACTTCCTTCCCCTGGCTTTCTCAAGCACAACCACAGAGCTGTTCTCCGATTGGCCGCTTGGACAGACAGAGCTGCTCTCTGATTGGCCGGTTGGACAGACAGACACACAGATTAAGTTCAGAGGGTTTAAAAGAGAGAAGTGCACTTGAGTTTGTGTGTATGTGTCTTCATGGAGGAGTTTCCTGGCTTGTTTTTGGACGGCTCTAGTTTCTGTAGTGGAAGGTTACGTGTGTGTTTCGGGGTGGTGTAGTGACCGAGTGGGCGTTTTTTTGGCCTGTGTGTGTGAGATACTGACCACTGCTTCTGTCTCCCTGCAGAAACGGATGACTACGCAGAGATCATAGATGAGGAAGACACCTACACCATGCCCTCTAGTAAGTACCCTCACTCGTGCCCTCTGTGAAGTGTGTATAAGTGCTGTCTCCTGGGATCCAGATCTGTACAGTTTCGGAGCCAAATCCTGACCTTTTTTTCCCCTTGTCTGGCTCATTTGGTTTGTTGATGTGGCGGCAAATGCATTTTAAAGTATCCAGCTTAGACATTCCAGGAAACTCTCTCTGGAAGCTCATGCAGGATTCATCCGAGAGTTTGTGTGGAGATTTGACTAATCAAGATTAAAGCAGCTCATGTTTGGGCATAATTTAGATGCAACTCTGCAAGGGATAATGAAGTGTGTATGTGTTTGGATTGGGCTAAATCGGACACAGTTTGCTTCGGGATGTCCTTAAAAGTATTTTCTATCTACTGTAAAAAGGCATGTGTTCTTTTTGGGTTTGGAGTTTCATCTAAATTGACTTAATATCAACACACACACTCTTAAAAATAAAGGGGATTTTCACAGCAATGCCACAAAAGAAATATTTTGGGAACCTTTTAAAAACCTTTTTCCACTATAAATTCCATTGTGTGCATTGATAAGGTTTTTCATGGAACCATCAATGCCAATGCAGAGCCTTCATGTGTAAGAGTGTATAAGTCAGTGATGGGAGGTGAACGTGTGTGTGAGTCAGCGACCACAGACGGCATGCACACTAACATTCACGAGTGTGTGACCTGTACAGACAATCACAGGATTCTGAATGACGACTGAATGTATTACGAGTGTCTTACCGAACATCGAATGAATATTTGCCATTATCTTCTCACACTGAAAAAAAACTGCTAGTAAATTCCACAAATAATTAGAAAGAAATGGCAAGTAATTCATTAAATTAAATGTGGAATTGTGATGAAGAACCAGGGCTTGACATGAATCACCAGACAGTAGCCACGTTTACATGCACACTTCCGATTGTAAGATTCGGTGGACTGTTTACAGGAGATGTTATCTAAACCGATTCGGTGTTTACATGTGCTGACTTTCAATCGGGATCATTTTGTGACATGCGCACACAGTTTGTCTGTCGCATAGATGTGTAACATTGCCAATTATAATAACTGCAACGTTCGTGGATCAATAGTTCTGTGTTGGTAATTTTTATATTTATTTATTTTTCTGTGGGCGGACATGCAGTAGTTTAACCTAATTAAACTGATTAAAAACTAGTGCGTGAAGGGAGGCGGGTTTGTGTGTCACTCGCTGTCAGAGCGATGAGAGAGAAACAGCAGCTGGTATTATCTGTTCTGCGGAAAATGAGTTTCAGATACTTCAGTATCGATATGTGTTGAAAAATCGATATTTTTGAAAGAATACAATTGAAAAATGTATATATTATATATCAAATTCAACCCGTCAAAGTGGCTAGTAGGAGTGACTGCATTACACGCCAATGCTGAAATACACACGCATTTGACCGGTTGGCGAGTGTTAAAGGGTTAGTTCACCCAAAAATGTAAATTCAGTCATTAATTCCTCACCCTCATGTCGTTCCAAACCTGTAAGACCTTTGTTCATCTTCTGAACACAAATGAAGATATTCTCTCTGACCCCTCCATAGACAGCTGTCTAATTAACACTTTTAAGATCCAGAAAGGTAGTAAAGACATCGTTAAAATAGTCCATGTGACTCCAGCGGTTAAACCTTAATGTTATGAAGGGATGAGAATACTTTCTGTACGCAAACCCCCCCAAAATAATGACTTTATTCAACAAGCTCTTCTCGTCGCTTCATAACATTAAGGTTTAACCGCTGGTGTCACATGGTCTATTTTAACGATGTTTTACTGCCTTTCTGGACCTTGACAGCTGTCTATGGAGGGGTCAGAGAGAATATCTTCATTTGTGTTCAGAAGACGAAGGTCTTACAGGTTTGGAACGACAAGAGTGTGAGGAATTAATGACTGAATTTACATTTTTGGGTGAACTAACCCTTTAATGTCAAGCCCTGCATAAAACATACTCCAATACTCTTTTTAATTCTTCATTTTGACCCAGAGAGGATTTTGCTTTTCCTAAAATTGCTTGTTAATGTAATCACATTGGACTAAAACTTACTGACTTCCCTCTCACAGGGAATAACAATTTTTTCCCTCCTTGTTAAACTTGTGGTGTTCTCGATGAAAATGTCCAGCATACAGAAAATTGCATTTTAAAAAGTCTCGTTATGCAATGTTATTGCCAAATATTGTATTCAATCTTTTTGTCGACTTGTTTTCTTTGGATTAGCACAGATTTTGCATTTCTTTTTGGAGCTGATTGATTATAGGCCTCATTAATCTGAGAGTTTTCTGAGGTGAATAAGCTCGAGTGAACTTTCTTCTGAGGTGCATCGGCTCACGTTAATAATCAATCAGCTCCAAAAAGAAATATAATACCTGTGCTAATCCAAAGAAAACAAGTTGACAGATTGAATCCAATATTTTGTGATAATGTAGCATAATGAGGGATTTACAAGCAAAAGGACTTTCAACACCGCTCAAGTGTTTCTGTTCATCACTTCATGCTAACGTTTGGCTTCAGAGGAATATAAACAGTGCACGAGTCACATGAACTACTGCTTTTTGAAAGTTGTCTTGTTTTCCAGTACAAATATCCAAGCAAAAACATACAGTTAAGATGCAAAATGGCACGTAGTCTTTTCTGAGAAATGTATCAAGTTCTTCTTAAAGCACTTTCTTAATAAGAGAAACCTGAAACAGACTCGAAATGGGGATTTTTATGTTGTGTTGTAGTTCATTTTTTTATAATATGCTAAATACAAACACGCATACATCAGTGTGATGATTTATAACCGCTCTTTCCTGAGTGTTTGACATGTCTGTCATCTCATCCCTCTGTTTCTCTCTTTCATCCTGAGCTTTAATTCTGATCTAAACGCCCAATCTCTCACTTTTCTCTTTAACAACCAGCCGAATGCTATGGATTAGACGCAGGTAACGCCATCCCTCTGTCTGTGTGCTTCCTCTTTCTTTTCTGTCTGTCTCTCTCTGTCTCAGTTTTGCCGTGTGCTTGTGTTTGTTGTAGTTGCAAGGTCCTTCTTGTATCATTTGGCAAATGCAGGTTTTCATAAAATGTGTAAAATTGGCCTTGGCGTTGTCAGTGCTACAATCTACCAGTCAGTCTGGGGTAGAAAAGTATTTGAAACATGGCACAAAGCATCGTTAAGGCTTTATGTTATTATTAAGCATCTTTATGTTATTATTATTAACCCCTTAACTGTCACCCCCCTTTTTGAGAACACACATGAAAATGCACTCTCCAAACTTAAAGGGCAGTAATTCAAGAATGCTTGGGAATATAGACCTAAGTTTGGCCTCGTTTTAAAGCAGACACTCGGCAGATTATTGCTGAAGCAATTCAAAATATGAAAGTATGAAAAAGTTATGGAAGTTTACATTTATTGTAAAAAAAAAAATACTGTACTAAATATTTTTTATTTTATATATTTTACAAAAATGTTTAAATCTAAACTTACTACAAAATCAAAGCCATATGTCTAACCAAGTTGTGTTCCAAATTTGAAGTTGATATCACAAAAATTGAAGTTCCCATGAGATTTTGTTTAGGCGCTGTACCAAAAATAGCCACCGGGTCATTCAAATTCCATTGATTGTTTTTTTTTGATGAATTTTCTTGTAATTTTCTGTCCAAATGTCACTTCCATCACAAAACGGTCACCAAATATGGAACCTTGAGACTCGATATGTGTAGATTATAAAGTAGTTAAAATAAATGTTGTAATATGAAACATGACACCGCTGACTAGGGGAGGAGCCTGCTAAAAGAATTTAAAGTACCATTTCCATGGTAACGCAACGTCCAATTTCAAAACGGTTTTCACAGGATGAATTTTGAGTTAGTAAGCTTTCGAATGATACCTAATTTATGATAATTACTAAAACATATGATACGAAAAAAAGGTGATCAAAAAAAGAGTGCCAGGTGTCCCGCTAGCGGGACGGTGACAGTTAAGAGGTTAATTAAAATAATGATTATTAATAATAACCAATTTATATATTTATGAGATGAAACACTTTGTATAACTGAAAACCTGCAGAAGTCATTGATATGTAGACAATGAGATTTGCTCATTTATATTTCGTAGTTTGTTTGTTTGCTTGTTTTAATTAATGTGCATTTTTTTGGAATTACTGTTATTTTCTTTATTTTTTTGCGATGATATTCAACAAGTACGCAATAAATTGAACAAAAATCACAGTAAAGACATTTATATTGTTACAAAATATTTATTTATGCATTTTATATATTTTTTTATTTTGCTGTATCATGATTTTTACAGAACATTTAAGACTTAGTCTGGATGTACTCCATATTTAATATGTCTGGCATATTTGTGCCGTTGCATAATCTTAATATTCATCTTCGTTCATCTTAATATTAATAACCATTTTGTCATCTACATTTTCAATACTATTCTGTCTCTCACAGCCTTCATTTGTGTACTGTTAAATATGGCGTCCACCCTGACTAAGGCCTTTTGTTCATGACCTTAGTGTTTCTAAACCTGCTATTGGCAACTTTGAGAGCGTTTGATGAAGCTCAGCGTTCAGTAAATATTGTGCAGTGCAGCATGTCGTTCCTCTGAACATACATGACGCTCAGGGTTTGTGATGTGTGTAGCTTGCTCTGATGTTGAGCTTCAGGTTTGTGACGTTTGGTTCCTTGTGTCTTTCGTCTGTAGCTCAGGACTATGAGATCCAGCGGGACAGAATCGAGCTGGGACGGTGTATCGGCGAGGGGCAGTTCGGTGACGTCCACCAAGGGGTTTACATCAGTCCGGTAAACTGCATATTCATCATCCACACAGTCCAAACAACAGCCCATACCAAACAAACACTGTCAGATCCCGGACGACTGATTCACCGCTGGATCCTTCCAGATTTTCCTATGGGGTTTATAATGGGGTTTTGATCTATGAGTAAAATAGAGTCTGTGGTAAACATAACCTGACCATACTTCGCTGTTTTGTCCTACAATATAAACTGCACACACAAGCAGTTATGTTTATTTTTGAAAACGTATGTTTCTAATAAGTGACTAGATAAGAGCGTTTGGGGTGTGAGTGTGTGCAGTTTACATTGTAGGACAAAATGTCAAGTTATGTTTACCACAGGCTTTATTTTACTCTCAAATTAAAAAACCCTTTTATAAAAACCCATTGGAAAATCTGGAAGTAAACAGCGGCGAATCTGATGTCATCCCTGCTCCGCTCTATTCATGCCACAAATGTTAGGAGTGAGAATTGTTAGAAATGTCATACAAACTATTATTTAGCATTAAAAGTAGCTAATCTTAAATACATTAAAGGTGCAGTGTGTGAATTTTAGCGGCATCTAGTGGTGAGGTTGTGAATTGCACCCATCCACCGCTCACCCCTCCCTTTCAAAGCACATAGAGAAGCTACGGTGGCTGACACAAGACAAAGATGTCGTCGTCTGAGACAGCAGAGAGTAGCCATCGCTCTGGAGAGAAGTTTGTCCGTTTAGGGCTACCGTAGAAAGATGGCGGCGCAAAATGGCAGCTTCACTGTAAGGGACCCGCGGTGTGTGTAGATAGAAATGCCTCATTCTAAGATAATAAAAACATAACGCTTCATTATGTAAGGTCTTTATACTCCACTGGAAACATAGTTATGTGTATTATATTGCATTTCTGTCAATAGATCCTCATAAATACTACACACCGCACTTTTAACTGTAGTTTTCAATGCATCCGTTAAGCTTAACCTTAACCTTGTTATGAAAGTTATTTGATCAAACAAATATTTTTCTTTCATGGAAGTTTATTAGAAAGAATCACATGGCAGTTGCTTCAATGCATTTAGGGGTGTGGTCCTGGTCAAGACAATCTCCTGAATTGATTTAAGTGATTTAAGCAATTTTGAGCGTGGCATGGTTGTTGGTGCCAGACGGGCCGGTCTGAATATTTCACAATCTGCTCAGTTACTGGGATTTTCACACACAACCATTTCTAGGGTTTACAAAGAATGGTGTGAAAAGGGAAAAACATCCAGTATGCGGCAGTCCTGTGGGCCAAAATGCCTTGTAGATGCTAGAGGTCAGAGGAGAATGGGCCGACTGATTCAAGCTGATAGAAGAGCAACTTTGACTGAAATAACCACTCGTTACAACCGAGGTATGCAGCAAAGCATTTGTGAAGCCACAACACGCACAACCTTGAGGCGGATGGGCTACAACAGCAGAAGACCCCACCGGGTACCACTCATCTCCACTACAAATAGGAAAAAGAGGCTACAATTTGCACAAGCTCACCAAAATTGGACAGTTGAAGACTGGAAAAATGTTGCCTGGTCTGATGAGTCTGGATTTCTGTTGAGACATTCAGATGGTAGAGTCAGAATTTGGCGTAAACAGAATGAGAACATGGATCCATCATGCCTCGTTACCACTGTGCAGGCTGGTGGTGGTGGTGTAATGGTGTGAGGGATGTTTTCTTGGCACACTTTAGGCCCCATAGTGCCAATTGGGCATCGTTTAAATGCCACGGCCTACCTGAGCATTGTTTCTGACCATGTCCATCCCTTTATGACCACCATGTACCCATCCTCTGATGGCTACTTCCAGCAGGATAATGCCCCATGTCACAGAGCTCGAATCATTTAAAATTGGTCAAAGTGGAGTTCACTGGACTAAAATGGCCCCCACAGTCACCAGATCTCAACCCAATAGAGCATCTTTGGGATGTGGTGGAACGGGAGCTTCGTGCCCTGGATGAGCATCCCACAAATCTCCATTAACTGCAAGATGCTATCCTATCAATATGGGCCAACATTTCTAAAGAATGCTTTCAGCACCTTGTTGAATCAATGCCACGTAGAATTAAGGCAGTTCTGAAGGCGAAAGGGGGTCAAACACAGTATTCCTAATAATCCTTTAGGTGAGTGTGTATATGTGTGTGTGTATATATATATACACACACATGTAAATACAAACTTTTATGTTAGATGCGATTAATCGATTGGACAGCACTAATTTTATTTATAGATTTTTTATATTTTATTGACTTTTATCAGAATTTTTATATTATATGTTTATTGTTAAAAAATAATAATGTCACACAAATCAGGGTTTTAAACTGTATTTATAATCTACAGTTGTATTGTATTTTATGCCCCATTCCCTTGTCACCTGTTCTTCACTGTGTTCTGAAGCTAAAATGCCAGTGTTTGTTCACATGTTTTTGAGTCGCATGTGTTTGACATCATCATGTGCTGTACCTGACAGGAGAATCCATCATTATCGGTGGCCATTAAGACGTGTAAGAACTGCACCTCCGACAGCGTGCGTGAGAAGTTTCTTCAGGAAGCTCGTGAGTATTTTAAGCAACGCTTCACACTAGTGACCTACATCACTTCTGAATTATTTTTAGCTGATGCAGTTCCACTTTGAGAAGTTATTCCATCTGAACACATGATGCATAGTAGAGTAATTTTTACAATTTGAATATGAGGAAGTCACTATTGACACAGAGAAGTTAGAATCCCACAAAACCAGTGTGATTTTGCAAAAGTGATTTTGCATGAGAGTGCTTATGTGATTTCACGTTTGACAGTGACGATGCGGCAGTTCGACCATCCGCACATTGTGAAGTTGATTGGAATAATCACTGAAAATCCCGTCTGGATCATCATGGAGTTGTGCACGCTTGGAGAGGTGAGACATGCTGCCTATTTTAAAGGTCGTAACGTTGTTTTGGAGTCTCTTTACAAACAGGTTTACATGCATCCAAGGTCAAAAAACACAAATTTTCTCATAACATACACTGAAGCGCCAGTGCTTTTTTCTCTCAGTGTCTGAAACGGTTCGATAAAGGATTCAGTCTCTCTAAACCCCGCCTTTTTGAGAGCCTGCTCTGCTCTGATTGGGCAGAAGGCCTAATCTGTTGTGATTGGTCGACAAATTCAAGCGTGACGACACAAAAGTGAAGAAACGCACACACAGAAAGACGCTTCAGACAGAGACAAAACCACACATTTATGTTTTATTGTATATCCTGGAAAGCACAGTCTTAAAAAGTGTTAAATGAATTTAAAGAGTTGGGAAAAAAATAGCATGTGTGTCAAGTCTTAAAGTGACAGCAGCCTAATAAACCTAATTAAAGTGCAGCCTAATAAACCTAATTAAAGTGACAGTAGCCCAATAAACCTGTAGCCAGGTTTGCATCCAAAGTTGTTGGAGTTTTTGGGGGTTTTTTTGCGAAAAAAGGTTGAGCGCAGGGGTGTCCAACCCTGGTCCTGGAGAGCTACCACCCTTCAGATTTTAGCTCCAACCTCAATCAAACACACCTGGACCAGCTAATCATGGTTTTCAGGGTGCTAGATAATTACAGACAGGTGTGTTGGAGCAGGGTTGGAACGGAAATCTGCAGGACGGTAGCGCTCCAGGAGCAGGGTTGGACACCCCTGGTTTAGCGCATTAAAATTTTACCAATATAGCTGATGTGCCAATTATCGATACATTTTTGCAAATGTCGACACAATCTTTTTCTGTTTAACTTTAGCACATAAATTGTATGTCGATATCTTGTGAAAACCAATTTGGAAACACTTTTTGTCGAGAAAAGGGGCTTTTACGCAAATAAATGTGGTGTCATATGACAAAATTGGTCACATGACAGAATCGTGGCGTTTCCGTTAAAGCACTGTTTCTCTGTAACACTCAGTGGTGCATTAAATCTATTATTTTCATATTATTTTGGATATAAGATTATCTTATTACTGTTGGTAAGAATGAGATGCGTTACCTCTCAAACATCATTCATCCTTGCTTATGTTTTTTCTTGATTACACATCTTAATTTGATGTTATTCTTTATTTCATAACAAATTAAAATGTATTCGTTTTGTTCTGAAGATGAAAAAGTCAAAGTGCATTTTGTAGACTAAAAAATGTGGTGCTGATTTAAAATGTTAAGTTTAATCAACTTAAAATGTGAAGTATTCATTGTGTGTCGGAAACCAAACGCTCATTAGCATATCTGAATCTCAGCTCTTGACACACAGTGATATGAACAGTAACAATGCCGTCGGTTTTACCGTATCAATTCAATCCCAAGTCTCATCCCTTGGAAGTGCAGCAAAGCTTTGGCAGCAGAAAACAGCGTCTTCTCCACATGAACAACACAAACCAATCTCTTCCGGTCTCAGACACAGCTACAGTGTTTTAGGGCGGGGCAAAGGAGATCGTGTTCATGAGCAGCCAATGAAGACCATAGGCCGGTATAATGCAGATATGTTACAAGTGTCATTTCAGGCAATTTAGAATCGCTTCTTTCTTTTTAAAACTCGATTTATCGTGTTTTGATCTTTGCAGTCATGTCTGAAAAAGCACAATAGGGGCACTTCAAACTCTGCTTTCAGACTCGCCGCAGAACCATCTGGAAATCACTGTTGTGTTTATTTTTAGTTGAGGTCGTTCTTGCAAGTGAGGAAGTACAACCTGGACCTGTCCACGCTGATTCTGTTCGCCTTCCAGCTGAGCACGGCGCTGGCGTACCTGGAGAGCAAACGCTTTGTGCACCGGTGAGCATCACCACTGCAGTCTGAAGATCTTCACAAGCGCAAAAATCTTTTCTGATCATAACGCAGATAAATGTGTGTTTTCCGCAGGGACATTGCTGCCAGAAACGTGTTGGTGTCTTCCACGGATTGTGTGAAACTTGGTGACTTCGGTCTCTCCCGTTATATGGAGGACAGTTCCTATTACAAAGGTAATTCAGACTGCATTTTACTTGCCATTTGACAAGCAATTAACCACAATACATCATAATGTGCTTAATATGTATGTGCAGTAAACACTACAAGAAGTCACAGAGGTTTTCATTATACCAGGTGAGGAATAAAGGTACAAAAGCTACAGGTTAAAAAATGTAACTTCATGTGCCTGATTATAACCCCTCAAAAGGTTATAATAATTATAGCAAGAAATAGGCATGCCCAGAATTAGGAAAATAGCGGCCTCTGGTGGAGAGAAGGCATATTTGAACAATTTGTGCCCTATTTTAATGCTCTTAGCGCATGGCGCAGGTGCACTTAGGCCGTGTCCCAATCCACTTTTGCTAGGTTAACAACGGAAAAAAAACGCTCAGCGCGCCAGGCGCATGGTCCAAAAGGGTTGTCCCTCGTCTCTTAATGAGTCATGGGACTCTGAAACCAATCACAGTCCCATCTCCCATTCCCTTGGTGCTCACACCATGATGGATTCGCTATTTACATGAGAGCGGAAAGACTGAATGCTTCTCCAGAGAGGAATCCTTTTATTTTTTATATTTAAATGTGTGTGTGCTGCTGCGCATTCCTGTGTGTGTAATAATCAGAGTGTATGTGTGTTGTGCACCCGCCTATATTACTAACACACTCTTTAAATAACACAAAAATACTGCACTATTGACTTTAGAGCAGGTGTGTGTTGGTCAGTCCCAGTCGTTTTCAGTTCCTCACAATAGCAACGCACCAACAATGCTCTTGAACGCACCTGGTTTTCAGACCAGACGCCCATGGGCAAACAGATGGGCGGCAGTGCATTTGATATTTAAACAACGTGACGCCAGACGTGAAGAGGAGAACTGCGTCTGCCTGAAACTAGCAAAAGGCACTTGCGTCGCACCTGCCGTCACATTGCACCTATGCCTTGTCTGTAAAATGTTTTTGGTCTGCTCAATTGTTAATGTCGTGAGACAATGATTTTTCTCAGGAGAAAGTCTGATGGATTTTGTAAGATGGACCCTGAAAGTACATTTAAATAATCTTTAATAAAGTGGTATATACAAAATAGTTTAGTCTTTTTATGTAGAATTTTTTGATTGTTTGTATTCAGAATTGTTTGTTGAGTGTTGAGTCTGTATCTGTCATGTAATCCATGTGAAGCTGATATGGCAAAACATTTAAATACAAGCAGTGTGTAAACATTAGTGTGTGTTTTCCAGCTTCTAAAGGGAAACTGCCGATCAAATGGATGGCTCCAGAATCCATAAACTTCCGTCGGTTTACCTCAGCCAGCGACGTCTGGATGTTTGGTAACTGCTATTCTGAGAAATTAATATTTCATTATGCTGTTTCTTACAGTTTGACCGTTCTTGGGCACCATAAACATACGCTTTGAACACCATCTTTCTGTTATTAATACAATTTACAATTCATATATTGTTCTGTAATAATTGTTTCATTGTACTTTTTCTTTCACCACATGCAGTGCACCACTTTAGTCTCTTTGTGATCATGAGGCAGATTTGTGATGCGTGTCTCTCCTCTCAGGTGTGTGTATGTGGGAAATCCTCATGTTCGGCATCAAGCCCTTCCAGGGCGTGAAGAATAATGATGTCATCGGGCGGATAGAGAACGGCGAGAGGTTAGCGATGCCCCAAAACTGTCCCCCGACCCTCTACAGCCTCATGACCAAATGCTGGGCGTACGACCCCAGCAAACGCCCGCGGTTCACTGAACTCAAGACTCAGCTAAGGTCAGTGTGTGTGTGTGTGTAGACAGCTTTACTCATGCTTGTCTTCATTTATAAAGATATGTTGGATAAAAGTGTCTTCTAGATGACAGCGCTCATGTAGTAAAGCAGCTGTTTTACAGATAATCTGATGCTTTTCTTGGGTTCTGACACTAGAGGTCTCTGTTTAGCTTTCAGTGTCACAGTCACTCCAGAATGATCACAGATATCATTTTTTGTTGACCTCTAATGTGCAACAAATGAATAATTAACAATCATTACAGAACAATATATGAAAAATAAGGTATTATATTTAAAACATTATTTTATTCATCAGAGCTGATAGCTTGTCCAATCGAATTACTCCCCTAATCTACATAAATGCAAAAATTAAGGATTTATAAAATATAGTGCCTCACACATCCAAATCATGTGTAGGTTTGTAGGTTAAAAGTGATAGTGAAGAAATGTATAAATCCAACACACTACTCAAACTTGCATCATCACAAAACATTTAATTCACGTTTCAGAAAATCGACCCCGTGTTGCTTAAAGGGATAGTTCACCCAGAAATGAAAATTCTGTCATAATTTACTCACCCTCAAGTTGTTCCAAACCTGTATGAGTTTCTTTGTTCTGCTGAACACAAAAGAAGATATTTAGAAGAACCAAGCAGACAGAGCAACCATTGACTACCATAGTAGGTAAAAAAAAAAATACTATGGTAGTCAATGGTTGCTCTATCTGCTTTATTACAAACATTCTTCAAAATATCTTCTTTTGTGTCTCATACAGGTTTGGAACAACTTGAGGGTGAGTACATTTTTTGGTGAACTATCCCTTTAAGTCTGAACAAGTGTTTTTGTGCATCATTTGCATTTCATTTTGTTGTACCAGCACTAAAAAGCTTTTACTTAAGACACAAAATGACTTCAGATATTTGTAAATAATTCTCAAAATTAAGTGAGTTTATGCTTAAAACAAGAACAAATACAGGCTTAGAAAAATGATCTTGATTCAAAGCAAAAACTAGTTCATTTTTGTTACTCCATGGACAGATTGTTTTCTTGTTTTAAGTATAAAGTCAAGTAAATGTGTCTTTATTTAAGAATGTTTAGATGTTTGTACTGAAAAATACAAAAAAATACTAAGAAAATCGTTTTTTGCAGTGTCTTTGTCAGGAAGTAAAATAAAAAGACATATTCTATTAAACTACCCAAACATCCATTTTACTGAATGCACATCACCTTGTAATTCAAACACTTAAACAGGAACTTCCCACGAGGACTTAATGTTTCAGAGAGATAATGAACAATGCTGTTAGTGTTTCTGGAACAGCAGAGGTGGGTAGTAACGAATTACATTTACTTCGTTACATTTACTTGAGTACATTTTTTGGGTAACTTGTACTTTTAGAGTATATTTAAAGATGGGTACTTTTACTCTTACTCAAGTACATTTCTTGTGAAAAAACTGTACTTTTACTTGCCGTGGCGTTCCTCCGCTACTGTCAAATGGTAATAATTATATTATATATTTTAAAATAAGTTAATATGACTTTTGCAAGTCTCGCGAAACGTTGGAGAGGCTGCTTCGCGAGAGGTGGCTACGCATCACCCGCTTGTAATTAGCGTGCGTTTAGTCGGAAGATGATGGCCGAAGCAGAGGAAGATGTGTGTGAGCTACGGGGGAGGCAGATCACCCGTGGCCTCAAGTTCAGTGTATGTTTTCACTCCAAGATATAGTTTCATAATGTGATGCATGCTGTGTGCACCAAAACGAACTGACATCTCAGCATACAAGAATTCCACCCTGAAAAGAACATGTAGCGGCAATGATGCCTATATTTGAACACTATTAATGGTCATTTGGTAACTATGGAAAATTTTCCCTTATTATAATACTATTTCACACACTGTCCGAGTGTTTTCCTCATATGCGCTCTTGTGCAAGCAATGACAAATCGTTTGAATCCTCCAAACAACACACGTCCACGAACAAACGTTCACATCTGCACATTTACATATCCTTTTTCACAAAACGAAACAAATTGAATAGCCTAATGTGACGTCTTGCATTTATACACAAATCCGGACAGACACCTGTCTCAAGTGTAGAAAATACATACGAATAAAAACGGTATTGTATTTTATTCCTACCTCAAGAATAGCCTATATAGAAATATAAGAACAAAGTATGTTTTAAGAAGAGCTCTGGTTAGCCCAGCACACCATTAATTTACACTGTTTAACCATTAATCACACACACACACACACACACACACACACACACACACACACACACACACACACACACACACACACACACACACACACACACACACACACACACACACACACACACATATATATAACAATAAAGTTCATTAGCTTACATTAGTTAACATGAACTAATAATGAACTGCACTTATAAAGCATTACTTACTAATGCATTATTAAAAATGTGTTAACATTAGTTAATGCACTGTGAACTAACATGAACAAACCATGAACAGCTGTATTTTTATGAACTAACATTAACAAAGATTAACTAATGCTGAACAGAGGTGTTTGTTCATTAACTAATGTTAACTAATACAACCTTATTGTAAAGTGTTACCGAGAGGTGTAAAAGTAGCCTGAAATTCAGGGTTTTCGCTTCTTATCAATCAGATCGAATGTAACTAGTAACTAACTACTTGAGTAGTTTTCTCATCGAATACTTTTTTACTCTTATTCAAGTAAATATTACGATTGTAACTTTTACTTTTACTTGAGTAAATATTTCCGTAAGTACTTGTACTTGTACTTTTACTTGAGTACAGATTTTGAATACTCTACCCTCCTCAGTGGAACAGTGAGTGACTACAGATTCATGTCTTTAACAAAACTGTCATTCTGTGAAATCAAACTGGTTTGACTATGCATATCCAAATGATCCACTGATTCCTCTCTTGTCTCTCCCTGCAGCACTATCCTGGATGAGGAGAAGGCCCAACAGGAGGAGCGTTTCCGTATGGAGATGAGGAGACAGGTCACCGTGTCCTGGGACACTGGCAATTCAGACGAGGCGCCTCCTAAGGTGAATCTCCTGAACCCAGCATGCTCATGCCCAGAATATATCAGTGACACATATACACCGATCAGGCATAACTAGGTGAAGTGAATAACACTGATAATCTCTTCATCATGGCATGGGATATATTAGGCAGCAAGTGAATTTTGTCCTCAAAGTCGATGTGTTACAAGCAGGAAAAATGGGCAAGCGTAAGGATTTGACGAGTTTGACAAGGGCCAGATTGTGATGGCTAGACGACTGGGTCAGAGCATCTCCAAAACTGCAGCTCTTGTGGGGTGTTCCCGGTCTGCAGTGGTCAGTCTCTATCAAAAGTGCTCCAAGGAAGGACCAGTGGAGAACCGGCCACAGGGTCATGGGCGGCCGAGGCTCATTGATGCACGTGTGGAGCGAAGGCTGGCCCGTGTGGTCCGATCAAACAGACGAGCTACTGGAGCTCAAACTGCTCAAGAAGTTAATGCTGGTTCTGATAGAAAGGTGTCAGAATACACAGAGCATCTCAGTTTGTTGTGTATGGGGCGGCATAGCCGCTGACCAGTCAGGATGCCCATGCTGACCCCTGTCCACCGCCCAAAGCACCAACAGTGGCACGAGAGCATCAGAACTGGACCACGGAGCAATGGAAGCCTGGTCTGATGATCACGTGTTCTTTTACATCACGTGGATGGCCAGGTGTGTGTGTGTGGCTTACCTGGGGAACACATGGCACCAGGTGCACTATGGGAAGAAGGCGTGGCGGTGGAGGCAGTGATGCTTTGGGCAATGTTCTGCTGGGAAACCTTGGGTCCTGCCATCCATGTGGATGTTACTTTGACACGTCCCACCTACCTAAACATTGTTGAGACCATGGACAGCCTTTCATGGAGACGGTATTCCCTGGTGTCTGTGGCTCTTTCAGCAGATAATGCGCCGCCACAAAGCACAAATGCTTCAGGAATGGTTTGAGGAGCACAACAACGAGTTTGAGGCGTTGACTTGACCTCCAAATTCCCCAGATCTCAATCCAATCGAGCATCTGTGGGATGTGCTGAACAAACAAGTCCGATCCATGGAGGCTCTACATCACAATTTACAGGACTTAAAGGATCTGCTGCTAACATCTTGGTGCCAGATACCACAGCACACCTTTAGGGGTCAAGTGGAGTCCATGCCTCGATGGGTCAGGGCTGTTTGGGCAGCAAAAGGGCGACCAACACAATATTAGAAATGTTATGCCTGATCGGTGTATATATATATCAGAGATCTTGAGTACCCTGAACAGATCTACAGTATGTGTGTGTGTGTGTGTGTGTGTGTGTGTGTGTGTGTGTGTGTGTGTGTGTGTGTGTGTGTGTGTGTGTGTGTGTGTGTGTGTGTGTGTGTGTGTGTGTGTGTGTGTGTGTGTGTGTGTGTGTGTGTGTGTGTGTGTGTGTGTGTGTGTATTTATTAGTGAGTACTGGGGTTGTTTTAATCAGTGGTTTTGGTTTTCACAGCCCAGCCGACCTGGTTACCCAAGTCCTCGATCTAGTGATGGCTATTTCCCTAGTCCACAACATGCTGGTCAGCACAATCATTACCAGGTAACATTACTTAGGTGTACTTATAAATGCACACAAGTTGTGAAAGACTTCTTTGTCCTGCTGCTCACATATCTAACATTGCCACTGCAATGGAAAGCCTGTTATTCGCCCACCTGCTGTCGATTGTGACTTGAGAAAGGCTGATAGCCAAAACATCGGTTCAGTAAATGATGAGTTGTGCAGATGAACTGATTACTGCAGCCCAACATCCCAACATAAACATTCAACAAACACCCACTCATACTTCAGATAGCACAGCACTTCTCTCCACCCAGACACCCTGATTTACTTCTGTTTGGTGCATGCTGGCTGATATAAAGGAGCATGTGATTCGCTGGCTTTCAGCTGGATCATCTGCAGCTGAAGTTATTCCAGAGCTCCTCCGCGAGCGTCTCTGACAGCAGGCATTTCCTGTGGGCTCTTTCAAGACGCCTTCTATTGTTGACTCCAGATACATTCCATCAGCTCAAACACACTTTCACTCGCACACACACATCACCGCTGTTATCGCCGCTCTGTTTTCATGCCTTAAAAGGCTTTTGTGCTCAATCTTGCTGGTTAGTATCAGGGTGATTGTTAGCCGTTCTGAGAGGGAGTGAGAGGGTCCGAGCCGCTCCGGGGGTCTTAAAGACGACCTGAAACGCTTTCATAACATAGTTTAGTTACATAATGTGACATTTATGAGCGTAAAAGGATTTTTAACAAGAATATAAATACCATAGTACAGTATCAAATGGTAATATGGAAAGTGCTACCAGTTTTTATCATTATCTGAAACTAAATCTATTTTTAAAAAAATCTATTAAAAAAAAAATGAAAATCTGAACTAAAATATAAATATTGGATGAAAAACTAACTAAAATACGTTGTAATTAATGGGGGGGAGGGGGGGACTGAAATCAAAAATAAATTAAAACTATATTGACATTTAGCTGTGGCAATTTAAAATGGCAAAAGCACAACTAATTAATATAAAATATATAAATAAAGCAAATTCAAAGCTAAAATACAAATAAATATTAGATGAAAAACTAATTGAAATAAATGTAAGTTGTAATTAAGTACTAAAATTACTAACTGAACTGAAATAAAATAAATATATTTATAAAAAACTAATAAAAATTACAAAAGCACATTACAAAATTACCAAAAAATAAAAAATGAAATCTGATAAATGTAATTAAAGGTGAACTATGTAAGATTTTTGCAGTAAAATATCCAAAAACCACTAGGCCAGTGTTATATATTTTGTTCAGTTGAGTACTTGGAATATCCCAAATGTTTCTAACTATTTGTAAATCGTGAGAAATTTCTATTTTAACCGAGGAACCGGGACGTGTGAGCTATGCGTGGGAGGAGTCGCCTGTGGATTGCGCCATATCTGCGTTACCCCCGTTTTCTGGTTTTATTCTGCAGAAACGCTTTACTCTCACTGCAGTGTGAACAAGTGTCATAGCAGCCGCGGAGAGAACGTCATTACTTCCTTTTCAACACACTCAGAAATACCTAATATGATAAACAGAGTTGCGTTACCTCATACTCATCACTGGAAAAGCGGAAGTGGCGCCAGCGACCGTGTCATAATAAAAGTCCCGCTCTTCAATCACTCCAGCGGTTCCTCAGCTCCACAACACTCGGTCCTGCTCTGCTTCAGACTACAGTAACGTTAATAATCACATCCATGAACATGATTTCTGCCCGAGTCCTATTCTTTCCCACCGGCTGTGAGGTGAAGACCACATGTCCCAAGATTCTGCGCTCAAATGTGCCGTCATCAAACTACACCTTTGTTTTGAACAGGCGACCTCTAGCGGACGGAAAAGTTATATAGTGCAGCTTTAACGGTAATTCAAAGCTAAAATAAAATTTAAATATTAAAAACTAACTGAAAAAAGTTTCATCTGTATGTAAGTACTAAAATTAGTAACTGAAAATAAAACTAAAAGTGCAATGAAAATAAATTAAAACTAATAAAAATGACAGGAGTGCACAGCAAAATGATTAAAAATTAAAATAAAATTAAATATTAAAATAAAAAAATGAAAGCTAATTCAAAATATTAAATAAAAACTATAATAGTATGTAAATAATAGTTAAAATAACAGTATTATTATTTTTAGTATTATTGAAACCTTTATAAATAAATGTAAATGTGTGTGAAATCAATGTCCTATCATCTGTCCAGGGGTCTGGATATCCCAGCGCACTTGTGCCCGGTGCAGGATTCCCGCCGCAAGCCTCCGTCCTCGACCCGCACGAGACATGGAACCATCACAGACAGGAAGTTCCTGTGTGGTCTCCGAACATGGAGGTGTGTGAGCAGAAGAGAGCGCTTGTTCTGTGAGCGTGCGTTCAGTCATAAACCCTGCTGTGTTTTCTGTGTGACAGGACGGGGGCGCTCTAGGGCGGAGTCAGGCCATGCCCACTGCCCACCTGATGGAGGAAACGCTGATGAAGCAGCAGCAGCAGATGGAGGAAGACCAGAGGTGGCTGGAGCACGAGGAGAGCTTCTTGGTACGGACACACTCACTGAAGTCTCTCACACACACCATTTAGTGCTGTCAAATTATAGTTTGAGTTTCAAATATTAGTCGAATTAAAAATATAAATGGAAACGGACAAAGTCATGGACATTTCTAGAGTGAAAATAAGAAATAAAGGTCAAATAAAAAGCATGAAATATTTCATTATAATAATTAAATATTTAAAAAATATATATATATAAATGTTTATGGTAATTTAAAAATAAAATATTCAGGGAATTATAAAATATGATCTTCAAGACTGGAAAAGTCATGCAAATTGTATTTTTGATAATAGTTTATGAATAGTAGTTTTATCAGTCATGCTATTTCATTGATTTGTATAAACAATTTAATGCAGCGCTTGATTGATATTTTATGGCTTCTTGTCAGCACACTCCTAAACTAAAATGATGTACTTAAAATCTGAATATTATTCAAATATTAGTATCATTTTTGTAAAAAAAAAAAAATCTAACTTAGTTTTTTTAACCCTTCTGACAGCCCTAAAGTCTGTTTCATAAATTCTTCATAAATATTTACTATATTTCATGGTCATATTCTTCACTTTTCTAGCAGTGTATTTTCCTCTCTAGTCCACTTATCATTTTAGAAAACATCTTAAAGTATATAATAAATAATATAACAATAAACAAAATAAAAAACTGAAATAAATATAAATTAATATGAATAAATAATAATCCAGGTTTATTGCACCTTTAGTTTATGATCATTTTCCACCCTTTATCTGACCTTTTCATACTGTACCTTTAAGACTGCTATATGTAAATGAGCTCTGTAATGATTGGCCAGTCTCTGTGTACATAGATGTAGTTCACATCATTCACCATTGCTGAATACTGAACAAGTGTCTTCATATGTAAATGTGTGCGGTCATATGTTAATGAGCTTGTAGTGGTGATGACATCATGAGTATTTCGGAGTCACGTTTGCGGTTTTAGTTTCATAAATGCTCCTGATGGAGTGGAAAGGAGGTTCAGAAAGTCAGTAATGCTGTTTATCATGAAACATCTCATAGCGGATCAGCTTTTGATGCTCTTCCTGCATTTTCTTTGGCTTGTCGGCCACTTTGAGTGTGTTTGGCATCCGTTGTGGTTACTCTGAGAAAGAGAGGGAACAAAATGAAGATGTCCCGTCCTGAAAACAGAGCTGTAAATCTGTGCGCACCTGCGACTGAAACCGCCTTCCCCGCGCCAGACCCCAGGAAGACGGCCATGAGAGTATTTCATCACAGCTCCACCCCTGCCAGACGCTCGCCGTGCCGCTCAGACCAGCTCTTTCTCAAGCGGCTTGACTCCTGATGATATTTTCACTGGTCGTTTGCGGGGAGGCGTTTAATGGGCACTTACCAGATCTCCAGTTTATAGTTGAGGATTGAGATTTGACTGTAATATATATCAGTGGAAACTTGGGCGGCCACCTCACGCGTGTCATGAGGGATCGCTTCACTTGGCAGCAAAGGTTTGTGGGAATCGGTGGAAACCCGTGTGGTTCGTGCCTTCCTGAGAAACGCTGGCATCTTCTCATTCTATAAGGAAAATATGAAAAGCGTTTCTCCAAAGGAAAGAATCAGCGTGTGGAGTGAGCACTAGTGCACTGCACACTATACTGGATACTTCCTGAGGATATTACTCAAGTCTCATGATTCATATATATTAAAGTCAGCCTGTGCTAATGTCTATTTTTCATAGTCCCAGTTGATTTATATAGAGCTTTATACAATATTGCTTCAAATGAGCTTTACAGTAATAAACAGAAAAACAGCTTCAGTCAGGAATTCTGTCATTTCAGTTTTAATATCACCCATAAAGCAGCTCTACAGGTGAGGATATGAGCTTGACCTTATTCTTCTGAATCAATACCTTTTACTGAATATAAACGTCTTTAATCCTCCAGTCACATCAAAATTATTCATAACAAATGAAGGAATCAGTGAAAGTTCAAAACAATCATAACTCATATTTGAAAACCGTTCAGGCTCTAAATCCACAATTGAAGCCGTTTCAAAATTACTAACGTGATTTTTTTTAAATAAAATTAAAAATGTAATATTTAAAAGTAATGTTTAAATATTTTTAAAAAATGTTGGACATATTTATAAAATATTAAAGATATATACATATCAAAATGTTATTATTATTATTATGTATTTTGTGTTTTTCAAAACCTTGAAAAATCTGGAAATTTAAAAATTGTGCATGATAATAAGAAATAAAGTAACCTCTATTAATAATTTGTATTTATTTATTTTACTTTTTAAATATTAAAAATAATGTAAATAATTGTCTTATTAATGTTTGAAATAAAAAATTTAATTTTCACATTTAAATGTTTAAATTAATGCTGTCAAATTGTTTAATTGTGATTAATCACATCTAACATAAACATTTTTAATAAATAAATCTTTTTTTCAGAGCTGTGTGTGTGTGTGTATATATAGTTTTTAGGCACATTAAATATTAAAACATAATACTTAAATATTTAAAAATAATAAACTATTACAGATATATATATATATATAACATTTTTATAAAAATATAAATGTTCAAAGTAGTTGATGTTGTCCATAGTGTGCAAGTTCACCATCGATTTGAGTCGTTTGTAAAGCAAATGAATGTCCAATAAACATCTGACAGAATAAATAACTCAAATATAATACAGTGTTCTTGCATTGTAATCTAATTTATTTAATAAATATCAGCTAAAACAAAACGTGACTCATATCATTCGCTTCATTCACGGTTCATTCATTGCACTGGAAATGGAAAGTCAAGTCAAGCGCAATGCATTGTGGGATACAGTATTCCATGCAGTTGTATCCTTGGCAAATTCAGAAGGTCATCTGGGATTTCCATGCATAAACATTTGCATTCTGGGTATTCATTTCTTTTAAAAATAGTCATTGAGATGAGCCTGTGAGCGGAGCGTTTATCAGCATTCAGCAGAGCCTCTGAGTGTGTGTGTGTGTGTGCGTGGGATGTGCAAGAGGGGAAGAGACGTGTGAGAGAGAGAGGGAGGGAGAAAGAGAGCAGAGTGTTTTCTGCAACAGGCTTCTCACATGGAAACACACACAAAGCGCTCTTTCCTGGCCGTGGCGCGCTCACCATCCCTCGGACGTCCCGCTCAGAGGATGCATCTCTTCAAGTTCTGTTTCGGGAAGCCGGTAACTACACTTCCATAGGGATTGACAAGTTCTTCATGTTCTTCCCAGCTGTGGAGCTGTTCTAGACGGATGCATCGTCTGGTGAAATCTGTAGCTCGGGCTTTGTGTTGATTCTGTGAGGCTTTGAGATCGCTCAGAACAGGAAGTGGAAAATCAGATTCAACATTCACATTTTATACTGGGATCTGATCTTCACGTCTGGGATAGTCATGCAGATGTTGGGCATTTATAGAGGGGAAAATGAGAAATCACGTTTTTAACAACAGTAGATATTTACAAATAATACTTAAATATTAAAAAAATAGTTCTAAATATGTATAAAATATTACAGATGTATATAATAATATGTTGTTTATTATTAATAGTAGTAGTCTGTATGTGTTTTATGTGTGAGATTTCAGGGGATTCAAAAATTTATGAAAAGTTATGAAAATTAATATCATCTTAATAAGTTTTGTACATTTCTAAAGAGAAAATAAATAGAAAAATCTAATTAAACATGAAATATTTTAATGTAATATTTGAAAAAATATTACAGATGTATAAATATCAAAATGTATATATTGTTATTATTATTATATATTTATGTATTTTATGTTTTTAAAAACATTGGAAAATCAGGGAATTTTAAGTTATATAAATTAATATAATCTTAATACAAGCATGATAATAAGAAATAGTGACATATCAATCATTTTTTTTATTTAAATAAAAAATATGTAAATAGTTGTCAATTAATTTAAATGTTTAAATTAGTGCTGTCACATCAATTAATTGCATCTAACATACAAGTTTGAATATATATATATATTATTGTTTTGATTTGAATCTAATAATCACAAGCGGAAATCCATCAGTCATGTGATGTGTGAACCTGATGATGTCATCATCAGATGGATGTGTGAAGCATGATCTGGAGTGTGTATCTGATTAACGGAGTGTGTTTGTTCAGAAGCCGGAGTCGAGGAACTCGAGGGGCAGTATCGACCGGGAGGACGGCGCTCTCCAAACTCCGGTGAGTTCCCATAATTCCCTGCTTGTTTTTGTTTCTTCCCCCGAGGGAGATTTACGGTGCCGTCGTGAGGACACAATCTGCTTCTCACTTCCTGTTCAAGTCGCAGCCAGTAATACCGATCACACTGGGCCAAAACCAGCCGAACGGCTGAGAAGAGCGGCCTGAAGGAGTGAATATAGCGGAGCGCTGAAACCCTGAGAGGAGAGGGCAAATTAAAGGGGCATCATGGGAGCTTTGCTGTGGCCACAGACGGGAATCCCAGTGCCAGCTCATCTCTGGCATATAACGAGTGAAACACACACTCACGCGCTTTACAGGCCATAATTACAGAAGAGGTGAAGAGACCACGTGTTTGCTCAGATTATTTGGGCGAAACTCATTTTTGGATTTGGCCTCTAAGGCCTGAAATATGCCTGGCTTTCCCACAAACTACCCACAATTCCACAGGGCCCCGGTGGGCAGCAGAAAAAGCAGTGTGTGTTTTTAAACACTTGTGTGTGATTGTGTTTTCTTTCAGATGGGGAAGCAACACGTTTACCAGCCGGTTGGGAAAGCAGGTATGAACTATCTGACTTAAGAAAATAAAAGATGTGGAAATTTCTGTAGTGTATAGAATATATTCATATCATTAAACTTGAGTAGAGTGATTTAAAGGTGCAGTGTGTGAATTTTAGCGGCATCTAATGGTGAGGTTGTGAATTGCACCCGTCCACCGCTCACCCCTCCCTTTCAAAACACAGAGAAGCTACGGTGGCTGACACAGGACAAACATATCGTCATCTGAGGCAGCAGAGAGTAGCCATCGCTCTGGAGAGAAGTTTGTCCGTTTAGGGCTACCGTAGAAACATGGCGGCGCAAAATGGCGGCTTCACTGTAAGGAATCCGCGGTGTGTGTAGATAGAAATGCCTCATTCTAAGATAATAAAAACATAACGCCTCATTATGGAAGGTCTTTATACTCCACTGGAAACATAGTTATGTGTATTATATTGCATTTCTGTCAATAGATCCTCATAAATACTACACACCGCACTTTTAAAATCACAGTCCTTACGTTCAGGTGTTTGTTTACAATGTCTGTTAATGTCGAAATAAAAAAATATTTCCATAACAATAATACTGAGTGTATAGAATTAGTTGTTGAGAGGTAGATTGACCTGCAGACAGAATGATGTGCATTCATCATCAGCTCTGATCATGTCTCATCCAATCAGAGTTGTTTTTAATGACTAATATGCAAATTGTAGCCCAGAATATTAGAGTAATGCTGATCGCTTCTGTGTCCTGCAGATCATGTGGCTCCTCCAAAGAAACCGCCCCGTCCCGGCGCTCCGAGTCACCTGACCAACCTGAACCCGGTGGACAGTTACAACGAGGGCGTCAAGGTACTTCAGACTTACATTAACCAGGCATGATGTTCATAACGGCTATCAGAGGTGATGCTGAGATGTGTGCTGCATGCGGATTGGCTGTTTCTTTGCTTGTCGCTCTCATGAACTCACGAGCGCTTGAGTTTCCCACACAGACGCCCACTCAGAGTTCACACAGAGTAGATCTCCGTCAGCAGAACGTACTCTATATTACAGCCAAACCTCAGAGAGAGAACACACACACACACACACACAAACTCTCATTCACACAAACTTTCACTCACCACACAAACTCTCACTCACACACACACACACACACACACACACACACACACACACACACACACACTCACTCACACACACACACACACACACACACACTCCAAACTCTCATTCACACAAACTTTCACTCACCACACAAACACACACACTCACACACACACACACACACACACACACACACACACACACACAACCTCTCACTCACACACAAACACACTTTCACTCACACACACACACACACAAACACACACAAACATAAACTTTCACTCACTCACACATACACAAACCCTCTCACACACACACACAGACACACACAGACAAACTTGCACTCACACACACAAACTCTCACACACACAGACATAAACTTTCACTCACACATACACAAACTCTAACTCTCACTCACACACACACAAACATAAACTTTCACTCACACACACAAACTCTCTCTCACACACACACACACACACACACACAAACATAAACTTTCACTCACACACACACAAACTCACACACACACACACACACACACAAACTTTCACTCACACACACACAAACTCTAACTCTCTCACACACACACACACACACACACAAACTTTCACTCACACACACACAAACTCTAACTCTCACACACACACACACAAACTCTCACTCTCTCACACACAGACACACACACACACACAAACTCTCACTCTCTCACACACACACAGACAAACTTTCACTCACACACACACACACACACACAAACTCTTACTCTCACTCACACACACACACACACATACTCTCACTCTCTCTCTCACACACAGACACACAAACATAAACTTGCACTCACACACACAAACTCTCACTCACACACACACACACACACAAACAACTCGCGTACACACTCTCTATCTCTCACACTTTCTCTCTCTTACACACACATACACACAGGGGTCACACACACACTCAGTTGCGGCAGGAATATTTTAAGTAGTGTTTATGTTTATGTCACACACACACACAAACTCCAAACTCTCATTCACACAAACTTTCACTCACACACACACACACACACACAAACTCTCACACACACACACAAACTCTCACACACACACACACACACTCAGTTGCGGCAGGAATATTTTAAGTAGTGTTTATGTTTTCCGTGGCTCTTATATAAGAGCTCAGCTTCGCCTGCTTCTATTTTTTGGTTTTCCTGTTTTCTTAAGCTTCCAGTCGACTCTCACGAGAAGCCCTCGCACGTTCAGCTACAGACTCCAGAAAACACTCGAGAGAAGATCATTTACTGCGTTCACACACGTGTCTGCAAACCTTTAGTGTAAATGTCACGTGATGTGAAATATTCCTAGTATGTTTGATGTTCTCTAAACTTCCTGAAGCAAGTAATGATCAAGAAACATGAGCTGAACGTGCAACTCAAGCGCTTGCTGAAGTTCTGAGGGCGGTCCCTGTTAGCTGAGAGTTTTTAGGGAGGAATATCCGTGTTTATTTTTCGCCGGATTCTTGTGCAAACCCTAATGCTTTGAAAATGGTCCGGTATTAAAGTCCACAGAGAAGCTGAAGTAACCAGAGCCGAGACCTCCTCATGTTTGTTCTGGATGTAGTGTAACCCTGGAAACATCTGCAGTCCAGCGTTTCCCATCACACACCTCAGTCGTGACTCCTCCTCCAACAACAAACTTGAGCTGCATGACTTTATTTGTTTTGGACTAATAATGATGTGTTCTGTTTTCCTGCATCCCGCTCCTCCCCCACACCCGCTTTATGATGCACTGTTGCATGTAGCCCTGGAGGGTAAGACCTGTGTGTGTGTGTGTGTGTGTGTGTGTGTGTGTGTGTGTGTGTCTCTCTGAGTGTGTGTCTCTCTGAGTATGTGTCTGTCTGTCTCTCTCTCTCTCTCTCTCTCTCTCTGTGAGTGTGTGTTTGAGTCTCTGTGAGTGTGTGTTTGTGTCTCTGTGTCTTTCTCTGTGTCTGTGAGTGTGTGTGTGTGTCTCTCTGTGTCTGTGTGTGTTTGTGTGTCTCTCTCTGTGTCTGTGAGTGTGTGTGTCTCTCTGTGTCTGTGAGTGTGTGTGTTTGTGTGTCTGTGAGTGTGTGTGTGTGTCTCTCTCTGTGTCTGTGAGTGTGTCTCTGTGTCTGTGAGTGTGTGTTTGTGTCTGTGTCTGTGAGTGTGTGTGTCTCTCTCTGTGTCTGTGAGTGTGTGTGTTTGTGTCTCTGTGTCTGTGTGTCTCTCTCTGTGTCTGTGAGTGTGTGTGTCTCTCTGTGTCTGTGAGTGTGTGTGTCTCTCTCTGTGTCTGTGAGTGTGTGTGTCTCTCTCTGTGTCTGTGAGTGTGTGTGTGTCTCTCTGTGTCTGTGAGTGTGTGTGTTTGTGTGTCTGTGAGTGTGTGTGTGTGTGTCTCTCTCTGTGTCTGTGAGTGTGTGTTTGTGTCTCTGTGTCTGTGAGTGTGTGTTTGTGTCTGTGAGTGTGTGTGTCTCTCTCTGTGTCTGTGAGTGTGTGTGTTTGTGTCTCTGTGTCTGTGTGTCTCTCTCTGTGTCTGTGAGTGTGTGTGTCTCTCTCTGTGTCTGTGAGTGTGTGTGTTTGTGTCTCTGTGTCTGTGAGTGTGTGTGTGTCTCTGTCAGAGTGTGTTTGTGTGATGTGTGGGTGAGTGTCTGTCTCTGTATGTATGTGTGTGTGTGTGTGTGTGTGTGTGTGTCTGTGAGTCTCTCTCTCTCTCTCTGTGTGTGTGTGTGTGTGCCTGTGAGTCTCTCTCTCTCTGTGTGTGTCTGTGAGTCTCTCTCTCTCTCTGTGTGTGTGTGTGTGTGTGTGTGTGTGTGTGTGTGTGCCTGTGAGTCTCTCTCTCTCTGTGTGTGTCTGTGAGTCTCTCTCTCTCTCTTTCTCTCTCTCTCTGCATGTTATTCTGTGTGTCCACTAGCGGTTCTCACACTCATTTAGGTGATATATAAATTAAACAAGAATAAAATTAGAAATTTATGAAGACAGTCATTATTATATTATAATTGATTGCTTTTATTTAAAAATGATTTATTTTAATTTAACATTTTGAATTTAATTTAAAAAAATGACATTTGAATTTAACCTGCATGTCATGTGACATTAATCAACAGTAAAGAACTGAATGATTATAGATTTATAGTTATAATAATGACTATCTTCAGAAAGAAAATCAATTTTTTACCAATCATTTTATTCATAAATCACTTATTAAATCAATCTTAAAAATGTAAATTAAAACAAATTCATAATTTAATATAATCAATCAAAATAAATATTAAAGGAAATATTTAATGTTAACCTGCATGTCATGTGACCATTAACTCTTAGATTATTGTGCATGCTCATGTGTTGTGTTGTTTACATATTTTTAATTTAAAATCTCAGGGGGGCTTTTAGTTCATATCTTAAAGGGGTTCGGTTTGGGAATGAATTGAGAAATATCACCATAAACCTGGAGAGTATATATTTGTGATTTTAAAATCCTAATGTATAAATGTGTATATTAATATGAGCTTTTCTCTGCTCATGTAGAGCTTGATGCTTTCAGGGTCATAATATAAATCTAATAATCCACATCTGATCCGTGTTAAACTCAAACCATATCCAGTAATCATAAGCATTGGGGAAGATCTCGCTGGTGTGGTTCAGGAGAGGTTGTGTATCTGCCGCCACCTGCTGTTTAAACCCAGAACTGCGTCTCACACACACACTGACGGCCGTGTGTGTGTTTTCAGATCCAGCCTCAGGAGATCAGTCCTCCTCCCACAGCAAACCTGGACCGCTCCAACGATAAGGTGTACGAGAACGTGACGGGGCTGGTGAAGGCCGTCATTGAGATGTCCAGCCGCATCCAGCCGGCTCCGCCCGAGGAGTACGTCCCTATGGTGAAGGTCAGCAGCCTGGGAATGCTGGGATGATCACATGACAGCCTGTGTGACGTGTGTTTGATGAGCTCCTCTGGTGTTTCCTCACAGGATGTTGGACTGGCCCTCAGGACGTTACTGGCGACGGTGGACGAGACCATCCCAGTGTTACCGGCCAGCACACACAGAGAGGTGAGGGCGGCTCACACTCGCCCCGGTCGCATTTTAAACATGTTGGTCGACCATAGTGTTTAGTAAAAAGATTTATTAAAATAATAAAGTGTTTTATGATGCTACTAAGGCTAAAAATAATTAATTAATTTTTGCTGCAATAACCATTGCATTAATCAGCTGAAAATTATGTTAGATGTTGCTAATGGTCAGATTATCACTGTTGTAAAAATAATATTTACATTTTCACTTATTATATTGCTTATTAATTAAATCATAGAATTACATACAAAAAGAAAAATACATTTAATAATAAAATAAATTTACCATTTAAAATATTATTAATAATAAAATAAAATTAAAGTTATTATATTTTATTTAAAGTGTGGTTAAAAATGTTTTCACCTTTTTAGAAAACAAATTGGTGAAAAATTTGGCTAAAAAGGGTTTAATAATGTTTATTTATAATAATAATTATACTTATTATTAATAGAAATATTACTACTGTAATATTTCACTGTTAAATCAAGTACTTTATTGTAGTAATAATAATTATATAGAAAAATATAATAATAATAGTTTATTTTAGAGTACAACTGTAAAAACATCTAATAAACTTCTTGATGTTTGTTTTTTATTGTTTGAAGGATTGCAACATTTGGTGAGAATTTTTAATAATTATTATTCTTTAATTTTATAATAATTATTATACTTATTCATAGAAATAAATAAGATTACTACTGTAATATTTCACTGTAAAATCAAGTATTTTATAGTAATAATGAAAAATAATAGTAGTTTTATTTTTGAGTACAACTGTAAAAACATTTAATAAACTTCTTGATGTTTGTTTTTGTTTGAAAATTTGGTGAAAAAATGTTTAATTATATATATTATTGTATAATTATTATACTTATTATTCATAGAAATATTACGAAAAATAAGACATTACTACTGTGAAATTTCACTGTAAAAATAATAATAATATCGAAAAATATAATAGTAATCAGTTTAAAAAATAAAGCCAAATAAAAAAACAAACATCAAGTTTATTAAGTGTTTTTACAGTTGTACTCTAAAATTAAAGTCAGACTAAAAATTGTTTATAATTATTATTATTTTATAAATATTATCATCATCATCATTATACTTAATACAAATATTAAGAAAGAAAAAAAGTATTTTATACTGTAAAATCGAGTATTTAATATTGATAAAATAGTTAAGAAAAATATAGTTATAGTTTTATTTTACAGTACAACTAATATTTGGCCTTCATTTGTTAAATCATAAAGCATGTATTTAGTCAGAAAAGCTCTGGGATTGAGCTCATGTATTCCTGCACTGAACACGAGCTCTGTGTGTGTGTGTGTGTGTGTGTGTGTGTGTGTGTGTGTGTGTCAGATCGAGATGGCTCAGAAGCTGCTGAACTCTGACCTGGCGGAGCTCATCAGTAAGATGCGTCTGGCGCAGCAGTACGTGTTGACCAGCCTGCAGCAGGACTACAAGAAGCAGATGCTGACCGCGGCTCACGCGCTCGCCGTCGACGCCAAGAACCTGCTGGACGTCATCGACCAGGCGCGGCTGAAGATGCTGGCTCACAACCGGCCGCTCTAGTTCCTCCAGGATGGCTGGATCATTACGGAGGGACGAGCCGCCACCGGACGCCAAAAACTACTTTTAAAGTCACAGAGCCGTTTTAATAGAGATTCTTCACCAGGAGAGGATATTGCAAACATATCTTTGTTTTATAACCGTTAGAAGCGTCATGTTCGTTTTATTTTATATCCAGAAATGAAGTCGGTCTTCGTCGTCTTACTCAAACCTGCAACTGGAACCCGCTGAACTCTGAGCCGAGGTCGCGCTCGAGGGCTCTCCAATAATCCAAAGGCTTGTTTTGTATCGTGGACGTTCAGTGATGGAGCTGCATCGAGGGCTTGTGCTCAACATCCTCTGAGAAACTCAGGGGTTCGTTCAGCGCTCTCGTGTGCGCAACACATCGCCCTGACTCTAAAGCCAAACCACACATATTTTGTAAAAGAATCACAGATATCGTATGAAACCGCTTGACAAAGAGGGGAAATCAAGTCGAGCATTATATTACGACAGGGACAGAAGCGAATATAGTCACATATCAGTCACTTGAAGCACATATTGGTAAATTGATATAATCAAAGCTGCCTTCTGATTTCATTTCAAGAATTCTGTAAAATCATGTTATTTTTTACCACACACTAGGGTTGAATCGACCCCTTTGAGTTTGGACTTTTGTGTACAGAACAATCGTGAAATCCATGTTGTCATTGATATAAATTATTCTCAGGAAGAAGCAACTGTACAGATCTTTTAACTAATAAAATCCTATCATTATCTTTAGCTCTATTGCTCTTATTTCTCCTTGTTTGGGTTCGAAATAAAAGGTTGAACTGGTAATGATTGGGTTTTTACATTTTCATTTTGATTAAAAAAAAAGAAAGAAAAGTCGCTGCCTTAAATTAAGTACAATTAACTTGGAGGTTTAAAAGGCACTATGTAAGATTTTTGGATACCACTAAAACGGTGTTGTTGACTTGTGTACTTACATTATCCCAAATGTTTCCAAGAATGGGGCGGCATAGCCGCTGACCAGTCAGGGTGCCCATGCTGACCCCTGTCCACCGCCCAAAGCACCAACAGTGGCACGAGAGCATCAGAACTGGAAGCAATGGAAGAAGGTGGCCTGGTCTGATGATCACATGTTCTTTACATCACGTGGATGGCCGGGTGTGTGTGTGTGTGGCTTACCTGGGCGTGGCGGTGGAGGCAGTGATGCTTTGGGCAATGTTCTGCTGGGAAACCTTGGGTCCTCCATCCATGTGGATGTTACTTTGACACGTCCCACCTACCTAAGCATTGTTGAGACCATGTACAGCCTTTCATGGAGACGGTCTTCCCTGGTGTCTGTGGCTCTTTCCGCAGATAATGCGCCGCCACAAAGCACAAATGCTTCAGGAATGGTTTGAGGAGCACAACAACGAGTTTGAGGTGTTGACTTGACCTCCAAATTCCCCAGATCTCAATCCAATCGAGCATCTGTGGGATGTGCGGAACAAACAAGTCCGATCCATGGAGGCCCCACCTCGCAACTTACAGGACTTAAAGGATCTGCTGCTAACATCTTGGTGCCAGATACCACAGCACACCTTCAGGGGTCTAGTGGAGTCCATGCCTCAACGGGTCAGGGCTGAGCAGGGCAGCAAAAGGGTGACCAACACAATATTAGGTCATAATGTTATGCTTTTTTTGGACTGCTCCATAGGTTGTGTGACGAATGAATCAGGTTTCAGGCCCTCTAAAATGCACGAGACCACCCAGGCTTCGGAGCGAACTGTTTAAATCCTTACATCCTCCAGAATATTAATAACTTTTACAGAGCTGATTCTGGACCTGTGAGGCATAGAACAGAAGAAGAGTACGACTTTTTTTTTTGTCATCTTATTTATTCACTTCGTTTATCAAAACACAAAAGGAATGGGGATTTGTTTCAGCTCCTGTACAAATGGTGCGGGGTCTGCAAACAGCTCTTCAAAGACGAGCTTCATCAAGTCCGTTACATAGTCTGTAAATATAGGGTACAGAAACACATGTTATTATGGATATTACTGTTGATCCACAACCAACGTCTTAGGACAGAGGTGTCCAAAGTGCGGCCCGGGGATGAATTTCTAACGGCCCAGCTTGTCTATTAAAATTAATATTTTGTGACCCACCGTGCATAATTTACAAATCGTGCAGTTTCATAATGTCAACACAAGGTGGCAGCACTGGACTTTAGGCCAGGGAAACATTAACACGCCATAAGCGTAACGAAACAGCGCTACTTGTGCACAGAGCAACACAAGCTCACAAATGTGTTTACTTGGGTGTTTCGATCACACGAGCACTAACAGCCTGTGAGAAGTGTTGAGTTCAGCGTAGAGGTCTCTGGTGCGAGCTGCAAATCTCTGTGATTTAATTGAGTTTAAAACCAGTTGAAACCGCTCTGACTCAAATCAACAACACTAACGTGCAAATCAGGAGAAACACTGAGCCTCTTAATGAGAATACAGTTCTAACTCAGTAATAATATTTAAATGTCACCCTTGGATGGATGGACGGACAGACGGACGGATATTTATGATGGATGGACAGCTATATATATGGATGGATGGATGGATGGGCAGCTGTATATATGGATGGATGGATGATATATGGATGGATGGATGATATATGGATAGATGGATGGACAGCTATATATATATGGATGGATGGATGGATGGGCAGCTGTATATATGGATGGATGGATGATATATGGATGGATGGGCAGCTGTATATATGGATGGATGGATGATATATGGATAGATGGATGATATATGGATGGATGGATGGATGGGCAGCTGTATATATGGATGGATGGATGATATGGATGGATGGGTGATATATGGATAGATGGATGGATGATATATGGATGGATGGGTGATATATGGATAGATGGATGGATGATATATGGATGGATGGATGATATATAGATGGATGGATGGGCAGCTGTATATATGGATGGATGGATGGACAGCTGTATATATGGATGGATGGATGATATATGGATGGATGGATGGATGGACAGCTGTATATATGGATGGATGGATGGATAGACAGCTGTATATATGGATGGATGGATGATATATGGATGGATGGATGGACAGCTGTATATATGGATGGATGGATGGACAGCTGTATATATGGATGGATGGATATATATGGATGGATGGATGGACAGCTGTATATATGGATGGATGGATGATATATGGATGGATGGATGGATGGACAGCTGTATATATGGATGGATGGATGGATAGACAGCTGTATATATGGATGGATGGATGATATATGGATGGATGGATGGACAGCTGTATATATGGATGGATGGATGGACAGCTGTATATATGGATGGATGGATATATATGGATGGATGGATGGATGGATAGACAGCTGTATATATGGATGATATATGGATGGATGGATGGACAGCTGTATATATGGATGGATGATATATGGATGGATGGATGATATATGGATGGATGGATGGACAGCTGTATATATGGATGGATGGATGGATGGACAGCTGTATATATGGATGGATGATATATGGATGGATGGATGGACAGCTGTATATATGGATGGATATATGGATGGATGGATGGACAGCTGTATATATGGATGGATGATATATGGATGGATGGATGATATATGGATGGATGGATGGACAGCTGTATATATGGATGGATGGATGGACAGCTGTATATATGGATGGATGGATATATATGGATGGATGGATGGATGGATGGATAGACAGCTGTATATATGGATGGATGGATGATATATGGATGGATGGATGGACAGCTGTATATATGGATGGATGGATAGACAGCTGTATATATGGATGGATGGATGATATATGGATGGATGGATGGATGAATGGACAGCTGTATATATGGATGGATGGATATATATGGATGGATGGATGGATGGATGGATAGACAGCTGTATATATGGATGGATGGATGATATATGATGGATGGATGGGCAGCTGTATATATGGATGGATGGATGGACAGCTGTATATATGGATGGATGGATATATATGGATGGATGGATGGATGGATGGACAGCTGTATATATGGATGATATATGGATGGATGGATGGACAGCTGTATATATGGATGGATATATGGATGGATGGATGGACAGCTGTATATATGGATGGATGGATGATATATAGATGGATGGGCAGCTGTATATATGGATGGATGGATGGACAGCTGTATATATGGATGGATGGATATATATGGATGGATGGATGGATGGATAGACAGCTGTATATATGGATGATATATGGATGGATGGATGGACAGCTGTATATATGGATGGATGGATGGACAGCTGTATATATGGATGGATGGATGGACAGCTGTATATATGGATGGATGGATATATATATATGGATGGATGGATGGATGGATGGATGGATGGATATATATGGATGGATGGATGGATGGATAGACAGCTGTATATATGGATGGATGGATGGATAGACAGCTGTATATATGGATGATATATGGATGGATGGATGGATGGACAGCTGTATATATGGATGGATATATGGATGGATGGATGGATGGATGGATGGATGGATGGATGGACAGCTGTATATATGGATGGATGGATGATATATGGATGGATGGATGGACAGCTGTATATATGGATGGATGGATGGACAGCTGTATATATGGATGGATGGATATATATGGATGGATGGATAGACAGCTGTATATATGGATGGATGGATGATATATGGATGGATGGATGGACAGCTGTATATATGGATGGATGGATGATATATGGATGGATGGATGGACAGCTGTATATATGGATGGATGGATGATATATGGATGGATGGATGGACAGCTGTATATATGGATGGATGGATGGATGGACAGCTGTATATATGGATGGATGGATATATATGGATGGATGGATGGATGGATAGACAGCTGTATATATGGATGGATGGATGGACAGCTGTATATATGGATGGATGGATGGACAGCTGTATATATGGATGGATGGATGATATATGGATGGATGGATGGACAGCTGTATATATGGATGGATGGATGGACAGCTGTATATATGGATGGATGGATGATATATGGATGGATGGATGGACAGCTGTATATATGGATGGATGGATATATATGGATGGATGGATGGATAGACAGCTGTATATATGGATGGATGGATGATATATGATGGATGGATGGGCAGCTGTATATATGGATGGATGGATGGACAGCTGTATATATGGATGGATGGATATATATGGATGGATGGATGGATGGATAGACAGCTGTATATATGGATGATATATGGATGGATGGATGGACAGCTGTATATATGGATGGATATATGGATGGATGGATGATATATAGATGGATGGGCAGCTGTATATATGGATGGATGGATGGATGGACAGCTGTATATATGGATGGATGGATATATATGGATGGATGGATGGATGGATAGACAGCTGTATATATGGATGATATATGGATGGATGGATGGACAGCTGTATATATGGATGGATGGACAGCTGTATATATGGATGGATGGATGGACAGCTGTATATATGGATGGATGGATATATATGGATGGATGGATAGACAGCTGTATATATGGATGATATATGGATGGATGGATGGACAGCTGTATATATGGATGGATGGACAGCTGTATATATGGATGGATGGATGGACAGCTGTATATATGGATGGATGGATATATATGGATGGATGGATGGATGGATGGATATATATGGATGGATGGATGGATGGATGGATAGACAGCTGTATATATGGATGGATGGATAGACAGCTGTATATATGGATGGATGGATAGACAGCTGTATATATGGATGGATGGATGGATGGATGGATAGACAGCTGTATATATGGATGGATGGATATATATGGATGGATGGATGGATGGATAGACAGCTGTATATATGGATGGATGGATGGATGGATAGACAGCTGTATATATGGATGGATGGATATATATGGATGGATGGATGGATGGACAGCTGTATATATGGATGGATGGATGGATGGATAGACAGCTGTATATATGGATGGATGGAGATATATATATGGATGATACATGGATGGATGGGTGCACAACATCAAATCTGGCCCCCTTTTAAAAACGTTTGGACACCCCTGTCTTAGGATCGTATCAAATGCATCACTGTGTGTAAAGTGTATGTAAATAAAACACACCATATGAAGGGGCAGTTTTGAGTGGCTTTGCGGTGCGTTCACCCTTTGACCTGGTGCTTTCCTGCTCACGCGCTCCATTTTCATTGTAGTGCATTGCTGCAAGATACAACCTGCATAACAAGAACGACACACAAGTTAAAACATTACACACTTCCAGCTAATCGTACATATACACATTTCATCTCATAAGGTGCCATACCTGCACAACATCCCAATGAAAGGAAATACAACATTCTTGGGGGCAAAACGGAGGCTCACACTGTGAAAGGCCTCTAGTGGAGATGTGTGGTGATGGTGACTGAGCTTTCCCACGTCCTTCAGGACTCGCTCATTGGTCAGGATCTTCTCCACTTTGTGCAGAGGCATTGACCCTTGAATGACACACACAGTAAGCTTCATCTGAACATGGGTCACGTTATAAAATAATCCAATTCTGATGCACACCTGGTTGGAACCACTTTTTGGGATCTCTAGACACTCTGTCTGGATGTGCACATTTCGGGAACACAGGGTTCTCATGGATGTGTATATTTTGGATGTGGTTGAGCAGGGACGTCCACTTGGCCACCTTCTCGGGACCAGAAGTAGACGACGCAGCACTCCAGTGTACATGACTCTTTATGCTGCGCTTCCAGTTCCTCACAATCTCACAGCCCTTTTTTTGGGAAAGTTTAGCCAACTTTTTAGACAAACCTGCAACAAAGTATGAATAGTCATAAACATATCATTACACAGTATTTTACAGTCCTTCCAGAAAAATGCGGCTTTTTTTTGTGATTGTTGCAAAAATCCTTGATTATGTGGCACGTTTTCTTAAAAAATGCGATGGAAAATGCGGGATATTTATGCAATGTTATGCAATAAAATTGCGGGAACTTGCAAAAACTGCGGTTTGATGAAAAAGAGAAAAAAAGCACTACATCACAGAAAGTGCTGGGAATATTTAAGTTCTCATCTTGATTAATTGAAGACCTTAATAAACACATGGCTCAAATTTACAAAACATTGAGTCAAACAAGTTCTGTAGCTTTACAAAAGGAATATGCTACAACTTCTGAAAAAATGAATAAATAACTTCCTGTTTTACAGACATTTGAGTGCTTCCAATGCACAAAGTGCAATCTCTTAAAGGGTTAGTTCACCCAAAAATGTAAATTCTGTCATTAATGACGTCTCCTCATGTCGCTGGACACCCGTCAGACCTCCGTTCATCTTCGGAACACAAATGAAGATATTTTAGTGTAAATCCGATGGCTCAGAAAGGCCTCCATTGGCTCAATGCACTGTAAACTCTCAAGACCCATAAAAGCACTAAAGACGTCGTTACTAAGTCCATCTCACTACAGTAGCTCTACAATAACTTTATGAAGCGATGAGAATAGTTTTTGTGATAAAACCTAAATAACGACTTATATAGCGATGACCAATTTAAAAATAACAGCATCATGAAGCTTCAAAGTGTTATGAATCAGTGAGTCGATTCATGATTCGGATCGCGTGTCAAACTGCTGAAATACGTGACTTTGGCGATCCGAACCGCTGAATCGACTCACTGATTCATAACGCTTCAAACCGCTGAATCGACTCACTGATTCATAACGCTTCAAACCGCTGAATCGACTCACTGATTCATAACGCTTCAAACCGCTGAATCGACTCACTGATTCATAACGCTTCAAACCGCTGAATCGACTCACTGATTCATAACGCTTCAAACCGCTGAATCGACTCACTGATTCATAACGCTTCAAACCGCTGAATCGACTCACTGATTCATAACGCTTCAAACCGCTGAATCGACTCACTGATTCATAACGCTTCAAACCGCTGAATCGACTCACTGATTCATAATGCTTCAAACCGCTGAATCGACTCACTGATTCATAACGCTTCAAACCGCTGAATCGACTCACTGATTCATAAAGCTTCAAACCGCTGAATCGACTCACTGATTCATAAAGCTTCAAACCTCTGAATCGACTCACTGATTCATAATGCTTCAAACCGCTGAATCGACTCACTGATTCATAACGCTTCAAACCTCTGAATCGACTCACTGATTCATAATGCTTCAAACCGCTGAATCGACTCACTGATTCATAACGCTTCAAACCGCTGAATCGACTCACTGATTCATAAAGCTTCAAACCGCTGAATCGACTCACTGATTCATAACGCTTCAAACCGCTGAATCGACTCACTGATTCATAACGCTCCAAACCGCTGAATCGACTCACTGATTCATAACGCTTCAAACCGCTGAATCGACTCACTGATTCATAACGCTTCAAACCGCTGAATCGACTCACTGATTCATAACGCTTCGAAGCTTCATGATGCTGTGTTTTGAAATCGGTCAACACACCGGGAAACTGCTTTGCTCTTTTGCTGTTATTTTTGTTGGCCAATGGGAGTTTGCGCTTCATCATGGTTTCACTGATATCTATGGTTTCTCCACGGGGTTTGTAGGTTTTCGATGACGTTCACGTCGGGTAATTACGTCACTTCAAAACGTTCCCATGGCAACAGGGGGAAATGGTGGCTCTTGTGTTAAGTAAACAAACATTTTTCAACTTTCTGCTAATATATATATGACTTTTTTTGCAACGAAAATGCGGGGATTATGAAATCATGCTAGCCCCGCATATTTTGCACACGGAAATAGGCAATTTACGCGGCGAAAGTGCGGCGTATTTGAAAAAATGCGGCCCCCACATAAATATGCAGACTTTGGCTGATTATGCGTTAAATCATGCGATCGCATAATCACGTTTTTCTGGAGGGACTGATTATATGTTACAAAATATATAAAGCTTAAATCACCTTTTTCAAAGTGCCCCACATCATAGAGCTGTGCGATGTTGCGCTCTCTGAGAAACGTCTGTATCTGTGGATGGCGATCCGTTATGATGTACTCCACCTCCAAACGGTTAGACTCCAGATGATCTAGACATCGCTTCAAGCCCTCCTTCTCCATGTGGTTGCTACCACCTACCTCGTTACTCTGGGTAGAAGTTACAATTAAAAAGGCATAAACCTACAAATCAATATTTCACAATATAATAGGTTTATGATGTAAAATAAGTTTACCTGAACAAGCTGCATGTCGAGAATGGTGTTGCTGGCCAAGTGCATCAAGGCGTAGCTGGCGCACTTTCCGGAGTGCCCTGAAAAAAAAAGAAATACATTTTTGCCCATATCATGTCTACACAAGTCCGAACTTTTGCTGTGTCGTGCTGGTTTTGTCTGTCCAGTGCAACACAAAAATTATAATCAGAAGAGTCCAGGGCCCTCATGTATCAACAGTGTGTAGAAAACGTCTATATTTTGTCCTACAAATGACATTTAGAATATGTCTGAGAACAAGAAAATCCTTATTTATCAAACATGCGTACACAGTTCTAATGGTGTGTTTTCCAACAGGACGCGAATGAAGCGGATAAATCGCGCTATTCGCGCAAAGTTGGATGCTTGAACATTTTGAGTTTACTCACTTGATTCGGACGTGACATTCACTTCACAACACGCAAATTCACATCATGGGAGGGGCTTCTGCCAGCCGGCTCGTCTCGTTGAGAAATGGCTGACATGGGCTGTGTTTACCAGTGATGCGCGGGTTGATCCAAAATGAGCGGGTGTCTGCGGTCACGTGCCATCCAAAAATATTTTTAATGATATTCGGGTCGCGGTCGGTCGGGTCGTCAATAAATCCTTATTTACCTTTTGAATGTTCAGCGTCATTAACTTTTGAATAAATGCTGACGCCGGACAAAATGCCCGAATTCCCAACACGTTAAACTGAGCAATGCCATTGTGCCATCTTAATAGGCTACTTTTAAACGCATATAGCTCAAAGTCAGTTTTATGTATTTTCGGGGAGGGGGCGGGATTTTGGTTGGGAAAGTCGGGGGAGAGACGCACACTTCGATTAGACTGGATAAACACACTCAGCATCTTAATTGTTAAGAAAATGAAACGAAATAAATGAATAAATCAAGCCTTTATTACATAACACTAGGCTATATCATACCGCATTCAGAAAAAGAACAGTTTGCACTTCTAATGTGACGTTCACACCGGACGCGATTCGCGCGAAGGTGGACGCTTGAACATTTTGAGTTTACTCACTTCATTCGCGAGTGAAATTCGCGTGTGACAACTACACAACAGACGTGTATTTGCGTCATGGGAGGGGCTTCTATATGAGCCTAGATGAGACAGCTCGTCTCGGTCACTTTACGTCTTTTTTTGTAAAAAATACTAGGCCTACTATTAATGTGTGACAAAACATAGTTTAAAGACTTTTTCAGGCGATAATATAGTTGTTTAAAGCTCAAATCTGTGGTTAATTTATAAAAAGAGCCTATTTGAGCATTTTATCTGGCGTTTTCGGAGTTGTGAGATCCAGGCGATCAGTGACATTCCGCGCTCGTTTACCCGGGGAGACCCGCCTTTCCTCGGCTAGTCCTTCTCACATTTGCCGCTGGCTCTGGCTCTTTTTTTTTGCTCTAGTCTCGTTGTGAAATGGCTGACATTGATTTTGTTGAGAGGGTAGCTGATTGTCCGACCTCCTCACTCACTTTCTTCCAAGCAAGATCCTTTTTATTCCTGTTCCTGTAGTGATAGGATGATGTATCACAGCTCCGGGTCTCCACATACGGCCACGATTATCTTGTCCTCCATTGTTGTTCGGATTTCTGCCTCCGCTTGTAAATGCGTCACTACTAGAGCAAGCTCGTGATTTGTTAACGTGGCGCGAAAAATATCCGCCAGAGTTCAGATTTTTCAACTTGAAATCGCGCGTTCAAAACGCTCAATTCGTGTCATTCGCGCCGCCTCAATCGCACGAATCGCGCGAATCTCGCCGCCTCATTCGCGCGAATCGCGCCGCAGAATGCCATTTTGCGTCTCTGCATTGACTTAACATGTAAATCACTCGCGCAAATCGCGTCCGGTGTGAACGCACCTTAAGGGCTTTCAGACTTTTCCAAAAGTGGGCCTTCTCTCAGTTGACCTGCTGATGAATTCTTCAAGCCGGGTCGAAACATTAACATCACGTTCATCAATAATATGCATCTAGACAGCTGAAATGGAAAATGATGGGCCTCCTCAAGAACTGGTGGCTCTCGGCGCTGCACCTCTGAGCGCAGCACGTCAGGGCCTGAAACATTTTCTCAATGGCCCAATGACGCTACGATGAGCATTTACTACTTTTAAAAAATGCGGGTCAGGAAGCGGGTCGGGTACAATATTTTCTTCTTTTTTATTTTTAGGCCATTTAACTTTACGTTACCGTTGTAGCCGACTAGCGCTGACTTTGAATGTTTGACTGAATTGTTTGCTTTATTTCATGTAAAGCTTCTTATACCTTTTACTTATACTTTTGTATTATTGATCATACATAAACTTTCATTTAACAAAAAGAGACTGGGTTGTGTTTCGTATCATTTAATGTTATCACAGTGATAATCATATTCACACTTGTCTGAACCAGATATTAATAGATGATTAATTTAAACCATATGATTTTCTCCTCATTGTTGTCACTACTAGAGCAAGTTCCTGATTGGTTAACGCGGCGCAAATATCCGCCAAAGTTCAGATTTTTCAACTCGCACGAATCACGCGTCAAACGCTCAATTCGCTAAATTTGCGCCGTGTCATTCGTGTGAATCGCACCTCAGAATGTCTATTTGCGTCTTTGCATTGACTTAACATGTAAATCACTCGAGCGAAACGCTTCATTCGCGTCCGGTGTGAACGCACCATTAGGCACATGAGTAAGCAATCGGTACTCAGAACCTGCACAGAAATCCCTTTATCAATCCCAGCCAGCAGAAGATTGTGCGTACATGCATCTCCACCCTGACATCACCATATATGGAGCATACAACGCCTAGCTTTACTATGCATAACCCCATCTGCATATCATTTCCATGCATATTCCCATCCACGTGACACCATGTTTAACAGTGTCAAAGGTACAAGACATAGAAAAATACCATAAATGCGATTTGTGACCCTGGACCACAAAACCAGTCATATGGGTCCATTTTTGGAAATTGAGATTTATACATTATCTGAATATGCTTTCCATTGATGTATGGTTTGTTTGGATATAGCAATATTTGGTCGAGATAAATCTGGAATCTGAGGGTGCAAAAAAAAAAATCAAAATATTGAGAAAATCACCTTTAAAGTTGTCCAAATAAAGTCCTTAGCAATGCATATTACTACTAATTCTACATTTATGATAGATTTACGGTAGGACATTTACAAAATATCTTCATGGAACATGATCTTTCCTTAATATCCAAATGATTTTTGGCATAAAAGAAAAAATGGATAATTTTTACCCATACAATGTATTGTTGGCTATTGCCACAGATACACCCGTGAGACGCAGGACTGGTTCTGTGCTCCAGGATCACATTTGTGCCTTACATTGTACATTGCTGAAAATCATCCAATATCATTTTTATGTTTTAGAATAAATATATTAAAATATCCATAAAAACTAAATTGTATAAATTACGTCTCCGATAAAGTTAGAGTTAGAGTTGATTCATTCATTTCCACAGGCCATATTTTAATTCAAAATATTAAATTCCTTTTAAACAATTCAAATCGAATCAAATTCATGCAGTTTTGCTGGTTGTGTGAACCGATATTTTAGGATGTTTAGGCTATTTTGAATGGAAACAGGCCTACTTATTTATTGCAGTGTAAATACAATTGTCTGACTCGGAGCATCACTGACAAAGTATTTTAAAAAGGAAACGTGAAAATCTTAGGTTTCTTCCAGTTAAAGTGGTATTTTTCATCATTTCGTGACGATGCCTTTACACAAAATCAACACCTCCGTGCAGCCGCGGTTGTACAGAAAGCTCTTATCATTGGACTTATTCAAACCGGACAATGAACCGGTCGACCACCGAATCCCGCAGTATCTGTGATATCGAAGTAAGTGTGCATCACTTATCATCATTCTTGCTAAAAATATGATAGTATGCAGTTTAGTTTAAAAGGGAATTATTGGAAATGGCCTATATTTAATCCTTGCTGTCCTTAAAACAGGCGTCACAGGAAAAGTGATCAAAAGTTGCACATCCACATGTCTAAATTCATATAATTTGTTTTTAAATTAGTAGCTCATTTCAGTGCATATTGCCACTAATGAAACTGGAACATTTACATTAAAGGGGTGGTTGCATGCGATTTCACTTTTTAACTTTAGTTAGTGTGTAATGTTGCTGCTTGAGCATAAACAGTATCTGCAAAGTTACAGCGCTCAAAGTTCAATGCGAACGGAGATATTGTCTTTTAAAGTTATGGCAGTTTATTGCCGGGTATCTTCCCGGGTTGGTGACATCATAAACCCTTGCTATTAACATAAACACTGCCCCCGCGAACACGCAACAAAGTGGGCGAGGCCACGTCGCAGTCATTACGAAAGAGAGAGAGCTGTTGGAGAACTACAAACTACATTTGGCCATCTAACCAATCTAAGACCATTGCGTTTTTCGGAGGGATGGGCTTCACAGAAGCAGGAAGCAAACGAGCCGTTCAAAGGACAGTGGAGACAGCGGTGTGGAATAAAGGTAAAATAAAGGAACCACCCCTTTAATGTGTCAAATGAAAACAGTTCAAAATTGTTCTTACTTTTCTCACTCTAGTAAAAGAGTTTGTACGCATGGGTCAGAGTTTGCATGCAGATGTTTGTTTTTATAAAATCACAACTTAGGCCCTGAAAGAGGCGTACACTAGCCTGGATGCCAGACGAACTTAGCCCCGCCCACAATTTTTTTTGCATGGGCAGTTCAGTCTGGACTTGATCCATAGAGAAGTAATTATGCCCGAACAGAAACTGTTCGGACCAATGAAATTGTCAGGGCGGGCTTTAGACGATGATGGACAGATGATAAACAGTAACGTAATCATCCACGTCATCAAAGGCGCTTGGGTTGAATTTGTTCTAATCCTAAATGGAGTTCGTATATGCATTCACCTTTACTATTTCTCTCAGAAATGATGATGGTGTTGGTAAGTACTCTGTGTATCCTTAAATTCTTTTTTTACAACACCGGCAAAGATCGTTTACACTCATCTTCTTCTTCTAACGTGAATTATTCCAGCGCGCACAGACAGGGTTGCCAAGTTTTTACAGCAAAACTCTCCCAACTGCTACTCAAAACTAGCCAAAAACAAGCCCAATATCTTGGGTGGGGGGGTTATCCGGGAAAAATGGCATTTGGGGGGTAAAATGTTTTATTTTGGCTGGACTGTCTGCTAAATTTTGCATTCCTGGGTCTGTATATCACATAATTGGGGTCGCTTCAACCCGCGGACTTGGCAACACAGTGCAGTTGAGTTCTGTTGACATTTGACAACTAACGTTATGCGTCACTCCGTTGCTCTGATTGGTTGTAGGTCTATCTAATTGAGGTCTTTCCTGGTTCAGTTTAAACACGCCCATAATCACAGCCCAACGGAGCAGGAACAGACTCATATTCTGACTAGAATTAAGTATGACCACGTCAGGCTAGGCGTACGCCACTTCCAACGCATGTTATGTGCGTACACAACGGTTATAAATGAGGTCCCTGATCAAGACATGATAATTACTTGTAAATATAAACGTACCCCGTTTATCAGCCCTCATATCTCCAGCAACTGCAACCTTTCCTCCTTCCTGCAGCTTCCTGAAAAGACTGTTCTGATCCAAGTTCCACTTGTGCACTATAGCAGGCTCTAGGTAGTTCCTAGCATGCCTCTCAAATGCATCATAGTGGATGATCTGAAGCTGCATGGCCTTGCAAATCTAAGAAATTATAAAAAGCATTACAAACTACATAATACAATTACAGTGATTGAACTGGAAATATGCTCAAAAGGGTAGTACCTTTTCAAATTGAATGAAGGATGCACCACTGAAGTATGTGGCTGCAGACACCAGAAGGTTTCCTACAGGAGTACTTCCAATGACCGGCTGACTCTCCCACTTCCTGTGATAACTGCACTTTGGACATAGCTGGGTGAACGCCACATAGGTGCCCATTCGTCTACACTGAACATCACACTTTGTTTTGCAAAGTGGACACGTGTCAAATAGCTCCCGGAGGCAGCTTTCAAAAACAATGTATTTTGACACATTGTATGTGGTCTGTTGACTAAAACAAGACAAACAAGTCACTTTTACACATCGCCAAAATAAATGACACAAATGAAAAAGCGGTGTAAAATGTACCATGATCCTGACTCCCCCGTAACAGCAGAGTCGCCTGGGTTATATGTGGAATCATGCGGTTCAAATCTGCTTTCTGAAATATCTCTGTCTTCCTCTTCATCTAACTCAAGACGAGGCCTTTTGCATGGTGTGAAGTTGATGCGAGTTGAAGACAATGGTACTATGGGTAAACTGGGAGTGGTTTCAGCACTGACATCAAAAGAAGAAACCTTACACTGGGTACCTGCAATTAAAAGGAAAAAGATTGTATTTTTACTCAAAGTATTATGATAATGTAGCCCTAAAACATAATATCTAGTGTTTAACTACAGAGTTTAGCTCCAACCTTGATCAAACTCACCTGCTTGTAGCTTTCTAGTAATCCTGAAGAGCTTAAAGGGAGGGTGAGACACCCAGTTTCAGTCAATCTCAATCTTGAGTGCCTATAGAGTAGTATTGCATCTCCGAAAAGTCTTTAGTTTTATCATATTTATAAAAGAAAGATAGGCTGTACTGAGTCTTTCCGGAAAAAAACGAGCGGTTGGAGGCGTATCGTGTGGGCGGAGCTAAAGTGTGCACAGCGATTGCGTTGAGAGCGGCTGAAAGCTGTGACATCCTTAAGCGTGAGGAAAAAACGTTATCCTAAATAAACCATTTTAGATTTAGTCATACATATATGACCCAGAATCAGATCGAGAGGCTGAAATTGAACAGGAGAAGCAGCAACGACGACTACAGCAGGACGTCTCTATGGTATGTACTGGAACTATAACATATACTCGCTTAGCAGCTTGTCATGTGCGAGTTTTACAACATTTGTGTGTGTTTACTCGTGGTTTATGAGGACATAATTTGGTTTATGGACTATTGTATGAGATTTAATCTTAGTAGTAGCAAGCGGAACGGTTTTGCATGTCAGACTAGTGCGTATTTACATAGAAAAACAATGGAATAGTAGCACATTGGGATTTTAGCTATCGACTCGTTCATTCAAAAGACATTTGAAGCAGTTTTACTCACCGCCTGCTTCTAACACACGAGTCACGGCCGTGAACCTTAATCGCTGGGACCGCTCCATCTTTCAGCATTAGACGAGCTACAAATCCAGAGTTGAACTGGGCCTTGTTTATAAACCATTGTTGCCAAAATTCAGGGAACAAACAAAAACACTTGCACAACTCCGTTGCTGCTCCGAAAAACAAACTCCATCCACTGTCCCGTTAACGCTGGGTTCTCTGGGAAGCTGTGCAGGGTTGTCTTGCCCTGACAACCAAAAACACACTTCTCTGGTGACATTGTTGATTTCGTGAAGTCCTGCAGCGCAGCCGATGACTTCCCTAAAGCCGAGCACAGCACGTTAATGGGCGTGCATTTGCTCTCTCGCCGCACACGCCCTTCTGGGAGAATAGCCCGTACGGCCCGTACAAGGACATTCCGCCCTTGCTGACGTCAGATAGACCCATACTCGAAAAAAACTTTCCGAAACTTGTGAGAAACCGGAAAGAGTATTGTCGGCACAGAAATACTCCAAAGTCCAACTCTTTTTTTTTTTTTTTACTTTGTCCATGTTTAGCATGAGAATCCAAGTTTTTAACAGTGTAAAAAGCTCAGTACTATAACCCCTGCGCTATTTCATGCTTATTTACACTGTTAAAGAGTGGATTCTCATGCTAAACATGGACAAAACGTCAAAGATTTGTTGGACGTATGACAGTATTTCTGTGCCAAATACACTCCTTCAGGATTCAAACAAGTTTTTTTAGACTATGGCCCTGTAATCCGTCATAAAGGGAGGAATTCCTTGTATGGGCACTTCTCCCAGATAAGCACGCACACACACACACACACACACACACACACACACTCCAGAGCAAGAGCGCATCCATCAACAAGCTTTGTTTGGGTTACGGGAGCCGTCGGCAGTGCTGTCATTTTGTTTTTGAAATCAACAATGTCACTAATGCTGCGTTCACACCAGACGTGAATAAATTGCACTATTTGCGCAAAGTTGGACACTTGAACATTTTGAGTTTACCCGCTTCATTCGCATGTGACATTCACTACACAAGAGACGCAAATTTGCGTCATGGGAGGGGCTTTTGCCAGCCGGCTCGTCCCATTGCGAAATGGCTGACATGGATTGTTTTAAAATACGGCGAATAAGCTCAGTTTGCCGGCTTTAACTAGCTTGTAGTCTCAATAGGCTGAATTCAGGGTGATTGGGACACTTTTTCAAAGTCATCTCAATGGCAAAAAGTGTCACAATCACCCTGAAATCACCCTATGTAGAGCTCAAATTGAGTAAAGAGCTTTTTATACAACTCACCAGACTGTCAGACCTCCTCACTCACTTTCTTCCAAGCAAGATCCTTTTTATTCCCGTTTCTATAAAGTATGAAGATGTATACAGCTCCGGGTATCCACATGATTTTGTCCCCATTGTTGTCACTACTAGAGCAAGCTCCTGATTGGTTAAAGCATCAAACGCTCAATTTGCTCTATTCGCGCCGCCTCATTTGCACGAATCGCGCCGCAGAATGTCTAATCGCGTCTTTGCATTGACTTAACATGTAAATCACTCGCGCGAAACGCTTCATTCGCGTCTGGTGTGAACTCACCATAAAGAAGTGTGTTTGTGGTGTGAGGGAAAGATATCCTTGTTCAGCTTCCAAAATAACCCAGCGTTAAGGAAACAGTGGATACAGTATGTTTTCCCGGAGTTCTGCAAGTGTGTGTGTTTGTTCCCGGTCATGAGTGGAAACCGCAGGCGGTGAGTGAAACTGCATCAAATGTGTGTGTTTCTGTTGGCAATCGGCGCGCAAGTGCATATGATGTGAACAACACCAACGTATAGTGAATCTAAAGTTATCCAGGGATAATGCCATGATGTATTGTGTGTGTGTTCATGACTCTTTAGCTCCGCCCACTGCACGCCTCCACAAGCTCGGCTGTTTTCAAAAAGAATCGGTACAGCGTATCTGTCTTTTATAAATATGATAAAACTAAAGACTCTTGGGAGATATGAAGGATCAATACTACTCTATAGGTCCTCAAGATTAATATGAGATTGGCAGAAACTGTGTGTGTTACAGTGTTGGAGTACTCGAGTCCTGGACTCGGACTCGAGTCCGACTCGAGTCCTTATTCTTTGGACTCGAGTCCGACTCGAGACTCCGTTCTCTGGACTCGTGACTCGACTTGGACTCGCGGACTGATGACTCGTACTTGGACTCGAGTCTCGAGGTCCAGGATATATAAAATCGGACTTGAGCATTCATCAAATGAATTACGTTGTTTCTGACTAAATAGGTTATACAAATTGTATATAACATGTTACACTTTTCCTGTCTCGGCTCCAAGACCGGCCGTGATCTATTTTTTCCCTCACAGACACCGCTCGCTCTCCTTGCTTGACCACACACTCACTGACTGACGTCACTCACTTTACGCCGCATTCATTCTCGTGCTTTATTCGCGGGCTAAATTTTGGAAAATGCTGAAATATGTGCCCCGGATCGTGAAGTTCGCCTACACGGATTTTGAATCTAATGCTGGAAAGAGCAGCGCTAAATGTTGTGTGTGTAAACGCACAATTGAAGAAAAGACTGGGACAACTTCCAACTTTAACAGACACCTGTCACGGATGCACCCAGAAAAGTAAGTAAAATGCTTTCCATTGGCTAACATTAGCTTAAAAAAAACTATTATTACCTAATGCATATATGATGATAAACAGAGGAAGCTAGGGTTGGGCGATGTCTGCCTATTTGGCATCAGACGTCGACGATGTACAGTGAAGCGAATGTACAGTGACGTGACTGCCAGATTCAAACTGGACTCGAGACTCGACTCGGACTCGAACTCAGGTAATGGTGACTCGACTTGGACTCGACTCGGACTCTTCTTTGGCGACTCGGACTTGGACTCGGACTCGGAACACTGGGACTCGACTCGGACTCGACAGTTGGTGACTCGACTACAACACTGGTGTGTTATGTCCCCTTTAAGTTTGCTAGATTTTCTATGATCTTACATTCAGTTCTCCAGTGATAAACAACTATAATTAAAGGATTAGTTCTCTTTAAAAATGAACATTTCCTGATAATTTACTCACCCCCATCCCATCCAAGAGGTCCAATGTCTTTCTTTCTTCAGTTTTTTTGAGGAAAACCTTACAGGATTTTTCTCCATATAATGGACTTCAATGGCAACCAACAGCTGAAGGTCCAAATCAATGCAGTTTCAAAGGAAGGGCTTCAGAGGCTCTACACGATCCCAGACGAGGAATAGGGTCTTATCTAGACAAACCATCTGTTTTTTTTCCCAATTTTTTTGACAACACACTTTAACCACAAATGCGCGACTTGTGTTCATGTGTTCTGTGTATAACGTAAGAACGGTCACGTCCGTGGCGTAGGTGGAAGTACCGACCCAGTGCCGAAAAAAATCTCATGTTCTCCTCCAACATGTCCGACATCATTGTGTTACCTTTATTTATTTATTTTTAGGCTATTTGGATTTAGTCTTTGCATGTTCGTTTTAACACTGGGCCAGTACATGTCCGTGCATGACCTTTCCGACATGATGACGTCTTACACCGTGAAGAACACAGAAGTCGCGCATTTGAGGTATTTTTTTTTTAGAAAATGGCGGATGATTTGTCTATACAAGACCCTATTCCTCGTCTGGGATCGTGTGGAGCCCCTGAAGCCGTTCCTCTGAAACTGCATTGATTTGGACCTTCAACCGTTGGTTGCCATTGAAGTCCATTATGTGAAGAAAAATCCTGGAATGTTTTCCTCAAAAAACTTAATTACTTATCGACTTTAGAAAGAAAGACATGAACATCTTGGATGAGATGGGGGTGAGTAGATGATCAGGAAATGTTCATTTTGACGTAAACTAATCCTATAATGCATTTCTAACTGAATACATGATGACTGTTGCTGCATGTGAAATACCTTTGCTCCGTACGTACGTGTCCTTTAGTGTACCCCAGGACAGTTGTGTGCCAACGGATCGCGTCCTCTCTCTACTGTCCGTTTGACATTCAACATCACGACTTCGGGGCGAAGGGGGTAATTGTTCTGAACCGCGGCCCTGCTGAGATACCCAAAACAAGTAGTTACATCAATTGCATGTTAACAAACTGTCAACACCCCTTTATATCCAATATGTATTTTGCATAATAGGTGACCTAAGGGGTCATATAATGTCATTTTTGTACAAGTTAATATGATTCTTTAGTGTCTAAATGAAAAGTTTGTAATATACTTTAATTAAAAATTCTCATTAGTATTGTAAGAAAACACTAATTTTACCTGGTCATAAACAGCTCTGTTTTCAGCAAGCCATTTCAGTGCATGTGTCTTTAAATGATAATGAGCTTTGCTCACCCCGCCCCTCTGTTCTGTGGGGCGTTTTGACATAACACACGTGGAGTGTTGCCTTGACAACAGTTGAGGGTTTATTTTGGAGAAAGAACGGCAACGGGAGTGTCTGAGGACACATCTGTGCAGCCGTATCAATTTGAACCGGAGTCGGACCCGGAACAAGATGACGAACCCAATGAATGGTTGGTTAACGTAATGTCACTTTGATCTATCTTTGTATGTACTGGCAGGGTAGCGTAGTGAGATACGAATGCTATGTGTTTACTGATGTATACGTTAGTTCATTGACAGATTGATGTTACAGCTAATGGTCATGAAAAACTTTTTTTTCGGTAAATGTTGGCTTGTCAGTGATGCGTAACATTATCTATGCAGTGTTAGGTGCAACTGTCAGGGCTGAAGCACTGACATTAGGTCACCACAGGAATGTTTCTTAGGTGAAGGACACCTAAGAATTTGTTGTAATGTATATTTATGTCCAGTGCAGTACGAAAATGTTTTATGTTTTAAGAAAACATTCAAGTACATATTGTAACTACTAGGGATGCCACAATTCTCAATGTAATATTGAACCGTTCGGTACGAAATTCCCGGTTCAATACGCGCTTGTGAATTGTGGGTTTTTTTCGGTTTTGCATTTAATTAATTATTTTGCCTCTGTTTGAGTGTACCTGTGAGTCTACGCGCTGATATGAGCAAATACCCAATCACTATGCACTAAAGTTAGGGGGTGTTTAGCCACGCTTGCAATGCTGGTGTCAGAGTTATACTCCCGGAACACTATAGTTATTCACAATCACAAAAGTTCATTATTTGCATGCGTTTTAAAGCCTTGCTGGTTAAACGGCACTAAAAGCCTGTCAAACACGTGATGACGGGACTAAGTAGTCTTACTGCGCTAATATTGTCAAATACACACATGGTTAACATAAACACAGTCAGTTATGTCTAAAGTGAAAGTAAAATCAGCATGTGTCCGTATATTAGATGTGTAGAGTTTTTAAATTGACAGCAGCGCAGCCTAGTGAACCGCTTGTCCTTAAAGGGACAGTTCACCTCTAAAATAATGTAATTATTTACTCACTCTAATGTGGTTCCAAACCTGTATTCATTTCTTCTGTTGAACACAGACAGTTGAATACCAGACAGATGATGGTAGCCATTGACATCCATATTATTATTTCCTACAATGGGGACCAGCAACTGTTTGGTTTCCAACTTTCTTCAAAATATATTTTATTTCATGTCCAACAGAAGAAAGAACTTTATTCAGGTTTAAAACAACTAGAGCGTGAATAATAGATGACAGAATTTTAGTTTTGTTAACTATCCCTTTAATTTTAATAAAACAACAAAAGACAGAGAAAAATCACACACTGCTCGACTGAAAAAACTTTAATATAGTAGCTATAATAAGAATGAATAGATAGAATTTATAGGGAAGTCTATGTAGTGTTTTATTTTTACATTTATTCATTCAATTTCATACTTAAATGCTAATGTACAGCTCTGAGCTGCCAGTGTAAATATACATTTATTTTATATTATACAATACACTAGGAACGTGTACAAGGGTTTTTAAGTAAAATAAAGGGTATTGCAATTTAAAAAAAAAAAAAAAAATTATCCTTATATATCTGTGTGATATTTTCCCCCATCTAGCGGTGAAAGTATATGACCATCCAGTAAATATTAGTTTCTGTTCCTCCCAATTCCGATTTTGTTTTAACTCCTACGGTGGCCGATTTAGTCCAAGATTAACATGGCTTCCAGTTCGACCTCGTCCATTAGTGTTGATTTGCCTGTTGTGTTGCCGTCTTAATTCTCTTTTTCGCTTCCTTGGCGACTCCGTTACATATCCTCGAGAATAAGAGTGATTCTCCATCAGCAACAGACTTTCAAAGAGGCTTTCAGGTTCATATATAGCAGTCTCAAGCAATCCCCCTCTTCACATTTGACACGGTGCCATCGAGTGTTCAAACGCGAAAGGCAAAGCTTGAATTTACGGGTATGTCCCTCTTTGGCTAATGTACTTTCAAGATGGAGGGGCAACATGGCGACCCCCATTCGAACCCCTTACCCGTATGTATTTTCAATGGCATATTATAAACTTACGAGAATACTTCTACTTGAAAGAAGTAAATATACATTAATGAGCACATATATTTTTGAAAGAACTAAGTGTTTTTAGCTAAGAATAAACTAAAAAAGTTACATAGTGTAGCTTTAAGCTCTTTCTGTTCCTGTCACCTAAGAATAGAATAGCAAAAAAACTGATGTGACTAGCCATCAGAACCGAAGCGAAAACCGTGGTTAAAAAACCGAGGTATGTATTGAACGGTGGACTATTGTTGCATCCCTAGTAACTACATTATAAACCATCTACAAAAGTAAGCGTAGTGTAGTGTTACCACGTTAACTTTATCACCAGCATACAAAGTTTGTAATAACACAATAACCATAATGCGTTGTTCATTATAAACGTGGGACTATGAATTATATTGAGAATGTCATACATAGAAAGCATGTCATAATGTAACTTGCCCTGTAAACTTTAGCCGCATTCATCGTGAAGCAATTTGCAAAGATTAATATAAAGGTTAATAAAACGTTACACTCACTGCTTCTGGAGGTGCAGCAGGAACACGAATAGTTGGTACCGATCCTTTTTTCAGGAGCAGCTTCTTAGCAAAACCTGCTTTATACTGACCCTCGTTTATAAAGCAGTCTGCGGAGAAATGATTCGCGCAAACATGACACCATCGAGGTTGATCGGGGGGAATATTCCCTTCAAAAACAAAACTCAGCCACTGCGTCTTCAGCGGATCGGATTTAGGAACATCAAAATGGCTGCTGTGTTCGTTATTACACCCAAGAACAGAACACCACAGTCGCTTAGACGCCATTCTGCTCCACCGTATTCAAAATGGCGGACTATGATGACCGTGTGACGACACACGGTCAGACGGCTCAATTTGAGACAGAGGAACACAGTCCCGGTTTTTGGTGTTCTGTCCCCGTTTTACAGCTCGTTCAAAACAACCCGCAGATATATAAAAGCGCCCAACCGAAAAACAGCAGCAGCTGGTTATAGAAGCAATCGTGTGGTGATTATTGCTTCACAGTCTTGCTGAGAAGCTGCCGTGCACTACTACTGCACTTTGGGTGTGTGTGTGTGTGTGTGTGTGTGTGTGTGTGTGTGTGTGTGTGTGTGTGTGTGAGAAGGGGGGACGGGGGGTGTGTGTGCAGGGTTGCCAGGTTTTCACAACAAAACCCGCCCAATTGCTACTCAAAACTAGCCCAAAACAAGCCCAATCTCGTTTCAGGGGGGCATCTCCAGTAAATGTCGCATTTGGGGGGTTAAATATGTGTTTTTTTGGCATGGTTGCCTACTAAAATTGGCATTCCCGGGGCTAAATATCACATAATTGGGGTCGCTTCAACGGAGCTTCACTAGAAATTGTCACGCATGCGCGATACGCGCATCGAAGCATCAGTGTCATACGCAGTGTTGCCAAGTCCGGCTGTTTTTCATGTCCGGGTTGAAGCGACCCCAATTATATGATATTTAGCCCCGGGAATGCGAATTTTAGTAGGCAACCATGCCAAAAAAAAACACATATTTAACCCCCCAAATGCGATTTTTACTGGAGATGCCCCCCTGAAACGAGATTGGGCTTGTTTTGAGTAGCAATTGGCCGGGGTTTGTTGTGAAAACCTGGCAACCCTGGTCATACGGGACATCACTAGTTCAGTGAACTGTTAGAGTTACTAGAGTAACATATACTTCAGGATATTAGTTTGTTTCTAGTCGGAGGAACTGTCACTCTCATGTCAGAAAGTTAGTAACTTATGGATCAGCGCTGACTAGTTTAGAACGGTTCAGTCTGATGTGGTGAACTGGTTCACTAAAAAGAATCGGTTCAAAAGAACGATTCATTTGCGAACCGGACATCAAGCTGCAGTTACCGCTGTCTCGACAACAATGGGGATATTATCGTCAATGTTGTCTCTCTAAGAAACTTTCAATTTAATCAGAAATTGTTTAGACAGTCAATAGATAAAATCACTACTCACTGCCTGCGGGGATATGGTTGGGATTGCCCCTTTCTTCAGTGTCGGACGCTGAGCAAAGCCTGCTTGATATTGTCCCAGGTTAGAGAAACTGTCCGTGGTGAAATGGGCCGAGCAAACAAACAACTTTGAATTATATTGTTGCGGTATCTGATTATAAATAAACATCAACCATGCCTTCTGACATGTTTTATCTGTGGGAAGAGTGTGAAACGTCTTCACATCCCCTGCACAGCCTGGAACATAACATTGGTGTCCATGATCTGCCATGCTCGCTATCCTCGTGTGTTTGCCTGCAGAGATGATTCGGCTGCTCAAATGCAAATGTTATGTAAATTAATGATCCCGATGATTGCATCATTCTCGGTGTTACGTTGAGATTTGCCTATTTTTTCCGTGGTGTTTTTCCACAAACGAGATTTACATATGAAGGAGGAGCCCAGTAAACACAGAACGTTCCCCTAACGTTCCCGTTTGGTTATTTTTGTGGGGAACCAAATAAGAACGTTCTCTATTGGTTGTGTTTTTGTAACCAAAAGAGAACGTTCCCTGCAGGTTATTTTTGGGCTTTGTTTATAACCTAAAGAACCTTCCCAGAACGTTCCCTGCAGGTTATTTTTGGGGTTGTTTATAACCTAAAGAGAAGCTTCCCAGAACGTTCCCTGCAGGTTATTTTTGGGGTTGTTTATAACCTAAAGAGAAGCTTCCCAGAACGTTCCCTGCAGGTTATTTTTGAGGTGTTATTTTATAACCTAAACAGAACCTTCCCGGCAGGTTATTTTTAGATTAATTTTTTTGATAAGGGTTATTTGTATATTTCGTTACTGCGCGCCTCTGATCTGTGCGCGCTTCTCCAGCACGCGCTTTCTTCCGTCTTCCACAGAAAGACGCGCACTCTCGTAATTTAAAAATTAACAGTCATTTTGTTTTTACCGACTGACTAACATTAGTTTATCAATCTTTATTGAATAATGGGTTATGATTAATAAATATACCAGTGTAAATAGTGTGATATCAGAGAGATTTGACACGTAATTGAAGACAACATGATATTAACCGAGGAGTTTTGGTTTACTGACCAAAAGAGAGAAGCTACGTTCCATTAATTCAGTGTTAAGAAAATAATGCAATGTTAAAGTCATCTTCATTCATTATTAATGTCTGTGAATAAAATTCATATTTTAAAACCACATATTGTGTTGAAGTCATTGTTATTTGGCAAATAAACGTAAAACCTGGTTGTGGTAACTTAGTAACGTTAGGTGTCAGTGATACAAGTTACGAAATGTACATATTAATGCATAATTCAATCTTATTTAATCCTCCATATTAAAGTTTATGTGCTTGAATTATTTCTATTGATTAAATAAGTTCAAAACAAGACATGGATTGTAGTAGCTACTGATTATTGACGTCCATTCATCCGTTTTCCTGCCACTTATACCCTATGGGACGCGGGCATTGCTGGACGATTACTGACATATGGCAGGGTAAATGATATCGGAGGAAAGAGGTTAAGGGAACGTTCCCGGAACATTCTGGGAAGGTTAGGGGAACGTTCTCCAAACCAACAGGGAACATTCTATTTACATAAAGAAAACTTTCCTGGCTAACCAATAGAGAACATTAGGATGCCTGTTCTTCTGGGAACCAAAAACTAACGTTCCCAGAACGTTCTGGGAACCAAAAACTAACGTTCCCAGAATTGTTATCTGGGAGGCAATGATGTTTGAAAGTCACTGTATGTGATTTACATGTACTGAACTCCTGTTATTTAACTATGGCAAGGTTAATTCAATTTTTCATTGTAGGGCACCTTTAAGACAGAACGCTTATTATAGTACAGTAATACAGCATCTTCTCCGTCGTACAATATGTTTGAATGCCATTTAGCAACACAAAAGCCATCCAGTATTTATTAACATGATATTCTAATTACGATCTAGCTTACTGCAGTGCAGCAAATGTCTTATAGCAGCAGTGTAACTTTATAACGTTTTCAACACACTCGAATTAATCTAATAATCATCAGCGCTCTTACGCTTAACCGGAAGCGGCGACTGTGGCATAATAAAAGTCCTGCTGCTGTCGCCGTGTATATTGCGCTCCTCGTTCAGCTCCACAGCACTCTGTCCTGCGCTACTTTATAATACAGTAATGTTAAAGGGTTAGTTCACCCAAAAATGAAAATTATGTCATTAATTACTCACCCTCATGTCGTTCGACACCCGTAAGACATTCGTTCATCTTCGGAACACAAATGAAGATATTTTTGTTGAAAGCTGATGGCTGAGAAAGGCTTCAGACAGGCCTCCATAGGGATTCAGTACATTTACACTCACAAGACCCATAAAAGGCACTAAAAACGTTGTTACAAAGTCCATCTCACTACAGTGGCTCTACAATAATTTTATGAAGTGACAATAATAGTTTTTGTGCGAAAAAAAAAAAACGTTGTTTCGACTTTATTCTACAAGTTCTTGTCTTCCGTGTAGGCCTCGGACGTGAACTCACGAAGCACCACGACACATGCGCGAGAATATGACGCAGAACCGGCGTTCGGACACGTGACCCAGAAGCGAGGAGATTTGTTTACCACGAGCAGAGGAAGACGCGCCGTATCTAAGCTGTTGAATTCTACATTGATCGTGCTTTAGGTCTCGGCGTAGTGCTCAAAATGAGACTAAAGTGTGCATTTCATGGATTCCCGAACGCCGGCTCTACGTCATATTCTCGCGCATGCGTCGTGGTGCTTTGTGAGTTCACGGCCGAGGACAACAAGGAAGACAAGAACTTGTGGAATAAAGTCGTTATTTTGATATTTATTTTCGCACAAAAACTATTGTCGTCGCTTCGTAAAATTATTGTAGAGCCACTGTAGTGAGATGGACTTTGTAACAACGTTTTTAGTGCCTTTTATGGGTCTTGAGAGTGTAAATGTACTGAACGTCAATGGAGGCCTTTCTCAGCCATCAGCTTTCAACAAAAATATCTTCATTTGTGTTCCAAAGATGAACGAATGTCTTACGGGTGTCGAACGACATGAGGGTGAGTAATTAATGACATAATTTTCATTTTTGGGTGAACTAACCCTTTAATAATCTCAACCACGAACATGATTTCTGCCCGAGTCCCGTCCCGATTCTTTTCCACCGGCTGTGAGGTGAAGACTACAACTCCCAATATTCTGCTCTCAATCTCAACGTCATCAAGCTACGCCTTTGTTTTGAATAGGAAAATGCTAAGCATTATATTATAAGACATGTTGGACACTATAATCATTAGTCTGTTTATTTATGACCAGTCCTTTTTAAAAGTAGGACACGTGTAATAAAAAAAAAAGCTTTTTCACTTAAATATTCTTTGCACTGGCTGAAGGTGCCCTAGAATGAGTTGAAACAATATTTTAAATTGTCCTCTTGATATCTACACAGAGGGTATGTGGCTTACTTAAGGGCAAAATTGTCCAGATACGGTTATACAGGTCCATTTACAACCCTAGAATAAAATGGGCTGCGTCTGAATTCGCGTACTATGTGAGAAGGTACTACATTTGAATTTGAACGAACTTTACGACCGTTAAAAAAGTACGTTCTTTAGTATGAATGAATGTAATCCGGACGCACTAATTTACATCCGCCATTTTGTCATAATCATGTGACCTACCAGCGTCAGTTGCGTCCCATTCACCTCCATTCATCAATCATCTCCCGTGGCGGTTGTATTTTGTATATTTATATAACAACACTGGCAGGAAATATTAACATACTCACTTGTCATACTATTTAGTTATGTATGCTAGTTACTTGGAGTTTCCTATTGTTACTGTACTCTTGCGTTGGATCTAGACAACAGTAATAACCATCTCTTTATTTATACATATTCATTTATATTCAGTACATATCCATATCCTGCACTTGCTGCTATTGCACTTCTGGTTAGACCTAAACTGCATTTTGTTGCCCTGTACTTGTGTAATGACAATAAAGTTGAATCTAATCTAATCTAATCTAATCCCTGCAAAGCCCGGATGTGCTCTTTAAAGGACATCCAGACTGTTACATGTGACATGTATGATGTCAGAGAAATGCACTAAAATATAATGTCCACTAAAGTGGACAAAAGTCTATTCTTGGGTCCCAGGAGGATATTAAAACTCCTGAGTCAAAAGAACCAGGATAACTCGGTGAGAGAAATATAGCTAACTTAGCCCTCATTCATTTCATAGGTAACAATAACTTCATTTTAACCGTAGTCTATATACAGCTTCTCAGCATCTATCTTACAACCGAATAAAGACAAGCAATAACATAAGGAAGAGTAATAAAAGACAACTTGCATGTGCACTTTGTTCTGCCTGTGCTTTGAATATGGAGGGGACGGCCGTGTCTTTCAGGCGTAGTACCGTCTTCATTGGCCCATATTGCATTTGTTCAAAGTAGTCCTCCGGTACAAAATGCTCTTCGCAAACACGATACTGTTTAATTTTGTAGAGAGGCGTTGCAGGACAGATATCCAGAGCAGATAGCCATTTATTTCTCAGCTCCACATTCGATGGTATTCTGTGAAACATTACATTAGTGTATGTCCGCTGCTTGTTCTCACAACCTTTTACTACGCAGGCAATCACCATGTTTGCTGTAACTTCTCAAAATAAACAATCCAAAAGATAAGACACTCGATGCAGGTCACGCCGGTATGTTGACGGAAGTTTGGGGATTCCATGTGTTGTAGTGATGGGGAGTTCGGATCATTTTACTGACTCGGTTCTTTGAATCTCGTTCAGCAAAATGAACGAATCATTTCGTTCATTTCAGCAGAATCTAATTAAAACGTTGCATGCTACATTTTTCAACACATTTAGTACTTATGGAATAAAAAATAAACTATAAGCTAATGCAGCCATGGCCAAACTTTGAGAAATAAATTATTAAAGGCCCCGTTTTTCGTGTTTTTTTGAAGCTTTGATTGTGTTTACAGTGTGCAATATAACATGTGTTCATGTTTCGCGTGTAAAAAAACACAGTATTTTTCACACAATTTGCTTATCTGTGTACCACTGTTTTCACTGTCCTAAAAACGGCTGATGAGTTCCTTGTTCTATGAAGTCCCTCCTTCAGAAATACGTAACGAGTTCTGATTGTGCCAGCGGTTCCCGTGTTGTGATTTGACCGCAGCTTAGCGCACGTTGCCCGGTTCTCGTGTTGTGATTTGACCGCAGCTTAGCGCACGTTGCCCGGTTCCCGTGTTGTGATTTGACCGCAGCTTAGCGCACGTTGCCCGGTTCCTGTGTTGTGATTTGACCGCAGCTTAGCGCACGTTGCCCGGTTCCCGTGTTGTGATTTGACCGCAGCTTAGCGCACGTTGCCCGGTTCCCGTGTTGTGATTTGACCGCAGCTTAGCGCACGTTGCCCGGTTCCCGTGTTGTGATTCGACCGCAGCTTAGCACACGTTGCCCGGTTCTCGTGTTGTGATTCGACCGCAGCTTAGCGCACGTTGCCCGGTTCTCGTGTTGTGATTCGACCGCAGCTTAGCGCCCGTTGCCCGGTTCCCGTGTTGTGATTCGACCGCAGCTTAGCGCCCGTTGCCCGGTTCCCGTGTTGTGATTCGACCGCAGCTTAGCGCCCGTTGCCCGGTTCCCGTGTTGTGATTCGACGCAGCTTAGCGCACGTTGCCCGGTTCTCGTGTTTTGATTCGACCGCAGCTCAGCGCACGTTGCCCGGTTCCCATGTTGTGATTCGACGCAGCTTAGCGCACGTTGCCCGGTTCTCGTGTTTTGATTCGACCGCAGCTCAGCGCACGTTGCCCGGTTCCCATGTTGTAATTCGACCGCAGCTTAGCGCACGTTGCCCGGTTCTCGTGTTTTGATTTGACCACAGCTTAGCGCACGTTGCCCGGTTCCCGTGTTGTGATTCGACCGCAGCTTAGCGCACGTTGCCCGGTTCCCGTGTTGTGATTCGACCGCAGCTTAGCGCACGTTGCCCGGTTCCCATGTTGTGATTCGACCGCAGCTTAGCGCACGTTGCCCGGTTCCCATGTTGTGATTCGACCGCAGCTTAGCGCACGTTGCCCGGTTCCCATGTTGTGATTCGACCGCAGCTTAGCGCACGTTGCCCGGTTCCCGTGTTGTGATTAGACCGCAGCTTAGCGCATGTTGCCCAGTTCCCGTGTTGTGATTCGACGCAGCTTAGCGCTCGTTGCCCGGTTCCCGTGTTGTGATTCGACCGCAGCTTAGCGCACGTTGCCCGGTTCCCGTGTTGTGATTCGACCGCAGCTTAGCGCACGTTGCACGGAAAGGTCACGCCTCTTACCGTAACGGGGAGATGTATGCTCTCAATGATCTCTAAGTACAGCGTCCCTGGGAAAGCCAAACAAAGGTGATTTGACTCCGGGATGAAAATAACAGCGTCTCGACGACATGGCGACAAACACACTCAATTGCAACACTTCCTCTTCTCCACGTGGGAGAACAACAAGACCACGCCCCCTTTTTCGCATATTCTTGTGGGCGGAGGTTAGTCAACAAACTGTTCTACTGACGTGATTAAAGAAGGAAGTAGAGGGATGTAGTCCTAACCGGCCGTTCGCTGTAGGCTTTGAAAGGAAACTTCTGTTAAATAAAATATCTCGCTTGGCATTGAACTTTGAGCTTTATAATTTTACAGGTATTATTTATGCTCAAACAGCAACATTACACACTAACTAAAGTTTGAAAAATGGGATCACGAAGAACAGGACCTTTAATTAATTGCTTAAATTGCTTCAGTCTATGTATGCAGTCTGTTAGTTCACCTCCCGATCCAAATCGTGCTTTCCTTTGTCACTTCACATTTAATCACGTCTGTTCCCTGGAAAGTTTAGTTCACCTCTCGGGTATGAGCCGTTAGTTCAGTCATGTCTGATCTGGGCCGTGACAGCCTCATGTAATACATGCGTCCGGAAACAGAATTGATTAGTTCACCAGTCTCGAGTCTTCGGGTTTGAGTCATTCGTTCATCATGTCCCAGCCCCATAGGCAAGGCTATGCAGTCACCGGAAACAGAAAAGACTAGATCATCTCCCGAGTCTTCTCGTTCAAGTCGTTCGTTCTTTTTTCACGTGAACGCTTTCCTGTTCAGTGTCTCGCAACATATACAATATTCCAGTCTTATTATTGACTGCATGTTGTAATATATTTATTATTATAAAATCATCAGAAGATATGTGCCTAGTCTTAATCTGCATCGCTATTTGTACTCGTTGTGAATACGCAGGCAACAAGAAGTAATTTGGTAATTTGGTGTTTTTGGATCACTTTTACTTGGGACATGCTAGCTGGCAACATTGGATTCCATTCATTATACTAAGCCAAGATAGCGGCGACCCTGTCAAAAACAATACATGCACTGAGACAAAAATGCATTTGCCCACATATCTAAATGTAGGAAAGATGTTAAATAAGCCCTATTTCTAAAAACGGTGGAGTGTTCCTTTAAAGCTGCACTATGTAAAATTTTTTCAGTAAAATATCCAAAAACCACTAGGCCAGTGTTATATATAGAGAAGATACAGAGTAACGTCATAACATCATTAACACACTCAGATGTGTCTAATATGATAAACAGGGTCAAACTCATGACTGGAAAAGCGGAAGTGGCGCCGGCGACTGTGTCATAATAAAAGTCCCGCTGCTCGAGAGGCGTGTGTTGCGTTCATCTTATTAACAATCGCTCCAGCGGTTCCTCAGCTCCACAACACTCGGTCCTGCTCTGCTTCAGACTGCAGTAACGTTAATAATCACATCCATCAACATGATTTCTGCCCGAGTCCGATCCCGATTCTTTCCCACTGGCTGTGAGGTGAAGACCACATGTCCCAAGATTCTGCGCTCAAACGTTGCGTCATCAAACTACGCCTTTGTTTTGAACCAAGCGCAACCTCCCGCAGTTTCTCTTGAAGCCAATACGGAAGTGACTTAAACTGCAGTTCATCGACTGGCCGCTAGAGACAGACTCCAGAAGGAGCAGAATCTCATTGAGTTCACGTTAAAATGCCCAACTTTACAGCAGAAAAACACATGTTTACAGTCTGGGACAAATTGTGGTTTTGGTCTATACGGCTAATTTTGCCCTTCATGACGACTGTGAGGGGGGTGAATTTTTTTATAACTCATTCGTTTACATTATATAAAAGCATTCAAGTTCTGCATAATTAAGGGCGTGGCCACTTTGAGTGACAGGTTATCTGCTGTCTGTTAGTCATCGCGTCACCTCAGCTCCGCCCACGTCCCGCCTCTTTGCCCATTTTCTGTTATCCGGGAGTGACGCGCTGCCAAGATGGCAACGGCCATCTCGTCCCTACTTTGCGCTTCAAAACTACTCATCAGAATCCTATGGGTGACGTCACAGACACTACGTCCATACTTTTTTACAGTCTATGTTTTGAACAGACGTCCTCTAGTGGACGGAAAAGTTACAGAGTGCACCTTTAAAGGTGCTGTCCATACCTTTTTTTGTGTTTAAGATTTACAAAAATGATATAATGTGAATGTACAACATGAATCCATTTTCCAAACCGTGTTTTTGTCTTACCCTGAATCATTATGGTACACTTATAATAAGTGTTTATATTGGGCTAATTTAGACCGGTCTGGTATGAACCGCTGCGGAGGAGCACGGTCCCTGCGTGATTCGCCATAGACACAAATAGAGAGTAGTAGCTCCGGCCACAATGTTCTTCCGCAAAACACATGCAGTTCTGTTTATTAACCGCTAGAGCGCCAAAAGTTACGGACTGCAGCTTTAAGTAAAAATCTGTTTTAACAACTTTCACTTGTAACAGAGTAATAGTTAACCAGTAGTACTTTTACTCAAGTAGTTAATGGAGTTGTGTACTTTGTCCACCTCTGATTCAAACTCTCGTTTGAATAGTCAGTAGCAAATTCTTAAGAAATAAAAAAACTTACAAGCTGTGTCTGTGCGTCAGAAGTGCCACACTGTACTCGCAAAGATGGAATTGCCCCACTTTTTAGAAACAGCCTTTGTGCACAGCCGGCCTTGTACTCTCCCACATTCAGGAAACAGTCCTCAGAAAAATGTGCAGCACACAGTCGAATATTTGGCTTGTACTGTTCTGTAGCAGTGTTGTATATAAAGATTAACCACTGTTTTCTAATTGTGTCCTCTTTTGGAAGGCCAAACAAAGTAGTTTGGCTTTTGCAATGGAAAACACAGCGTCTCCACGACATGGCGGCAACAACAACACTACAGCGAGAATAAAAGTCACGCCTTATTCCTGGTGTTATGAAACCCCGCCCCCACAGACTGGCGTAGAATTGTGGGTCGTGGTTTTAGGAAGGCGTGGCTGAGCCTTACATTTTTACAAAGAATATCTCTTTGGGTTTTATACTTTGTAACTGCAAATCTCATACATGCACAAACAGTTACATAACAAGCTAAAGAGACAGGAAAACAAGAAATCGCATCACATGATTAGACAGCAACTGTTTGGATACATAAAAGGTGCCCTAGAATGATTTGAAACAACATTTTAAATTGTTCTCTGGTATCTACATAGAGGGTATATGGCTTATTTAAGGTCAATAATTGTCCAGATACGGTTTTATAGGCCATTTACATATACTATTTAGTTATGTAAGCTACTTGGATTATCCTATTGTTACTGTACTAGCATCTTGCTTTGGATCTAGACAACAACAAGTATGGGTAACTGCAGCTTGGAGTAATGGGCGTGCCGAACGGTAGGGGGCGTGCCAGACGGTAGGGGCGTGCCGAACGGTAGGGGGCGTGCCAGACGGTAGGGGCGTGCCGGACGGTAGGGGGCCTGCCGGACGGTAGGGGGCGTGCCGACCGGTTTCTCATTGGTCGCGAAAACTGCCTGTTCCTGTTATATTCTTACTCGCTATTGGCCTATAGATTAAAAGGAAGCAATACATCAAATATAATCATATAAAACCAAATTCCAGTCTTTTAAAGTAAAAACAACGTTAATGATATTAAGAACATTCGATCTTTTTAGAAAAAAAAGAACCATCTGAACTTCTGCATGGTGCGGATTACTGACGTCATTACAGCGAGTTTAGTCTAAGTTTATCAACCATCAAAAACATATAGCAATAATTATTTTAAGGATACAAATGTCTCTCAACACTGTTAGTCACACTAGCTGTTCATAAGTTGGAAATTACCATTTCTATTTTGAACACACATTAGTTAACATGAACTAATAATAATAAACAGTTCTGCTATTTATTATTTGTTAATTTCAATATTTACTAATACACATTAAAATCAAAATAATTTACTGTGAACATGATCAGCTGAATTTTATTACTCAATACTAACAAAGATTAATAAATACTGTATAAAACTTGCATGTAATATATATATATATGCACTATTAAAAACAAGGCCAGTGGAAATTATGGTGACAATGGAAAACATTAAATTCAAATATAGCTGCTACAACTAACCCATAAAGAAATGAAATCAAGCAATCAATCAAGTAAATAACATTACTTATTTACATTTACAATGTTATAAATATATATATGCATGTTTTTCAATAAGTATGTTTTTTTTTTTGCCATGGACCCAGCTGGAGGCCTTGCTGATATATGATTGAATAGTATGTATTAATATCAAGTATTTCATTAAACTATTTGTTGTCATTTCAGATTTATAATGGTTATATATTTATATTTTATTCCGCTTCCATCAGAGCTGCTCAGACAGATTCTTCTAGATGTGGTGTATGAAGAAGGAGATGGAGCCTTTCTCACTCGGTCAGTAGTGTGCAGAAAGTTTAACGACATTGTCAGCCATCAAAGTTTTCGAAGAAAAGCTCAATTTGCCTGGCTGGACAGTGTGTATATTTATTACTTTTATTAAATGAACAAAGTTTTTTAAATATTTAGAAAGTTTATTGCATTCATTTCTTGTGTAGGCATCGTTGACTGGAAGTCTGTCAGTCCAGATGTGAGGAAGATGTGGAGTTCCCCAGGTGTGATGGCTGTGGATGTCTCTACAAAAATACCACTGGATACTGTGGATCTTCCGAGCTTTCAAAGATTTTGATGGGTTCTGTTCCATGGACTGCTACTACAGAGTGACTGAATGAATGAGTGAATGAGTGAGTGAATGAATGAGTGAATGAGTGAGTGATTGAATGAGTGAGTGAGTGAGTGATTGAATGAATGAGTGAATGAGTGAGTGAATGAATGAGTGAGTGAGTGAGTGATTGAATGAATGAGTGAGTGAGTGAATGAATGAGTGAGTGAATGAATGAGTGAATGAATGAATGAGTGAGTGAATGAATGAGTGAATGAATGAGTGAACGAGTGAATGAATGAGTGAATGAATGAGTGAATGAATGAGTGAACGAGTGAATGAATGAGTGAGTGAGTGAGTGAGTGAGTGAGTGAGTGAGTGAGTGAGTGAGTGAGTGAGTGAGTGAGTGAGTGAGTGAGTGAGTGAGTGAGTGAGTGAGTGAGTGAGTGAGTGAGTGAGTGAGTGAGTGAATGAATGAGTGAATGAATGAATGAGTGAGTGAATGAATGAGTGAGTGAATGAATGAGTGAGTGAATGAATGAGTGAATGAATGAATGAAGAGTGAATGAATGAATGAGTGAGTGAATGAGTGAGTGAGTGAATGAGTGAATGAATGAATGAGTGAGTGAATGAATGAGTGAGTGAATGAATGAGTGAGTGAGTGAATGAATGAGTGAATGAATGAGTGAGTGAATGAATGAATGAGTGAGTGAGTGAGTGAATGAGTGAATGAGTGAGTGAATGAGTGAGTGAGTGAGTGAGTGAATGAATGAGTGAGTGAGTGAGTGAATGAATGAGTGAATGAATGAGTGAGTGAATGAATGAATGAATGAGTGAGTGAGTGAGTGAGTGAATGAGTGAATGAATGAATGAGTGAGTGAATGAGTGAGTGAGTGAGTGAATGAATGAGTGAATGAATGAGTGAATGAATGAGTGAGTGAATGAATGAGTGAATGAATGAATGAGTGAATGAATGAGTGAATGAATGAATGAGTGAGTGAATGAATGAGTGAATGAATGAGTGAATGAATGAATGAGTGAATGAATGAATGAGTGAATGAGTGAATGAATGAATGAGTGAGTGAATGAGTGAGTGAGTGAGTGAGTGAATGAATGAGTGAATGAATGAGTGAATGAATGAGTGAATGAATGAGTGAGTGAATGAGTGAATGAATGAATGAGTGAATGAATGAGTGAGTGAATGAATGAGTGAATGAATGAGTGAGTGAGTGAGTGAGTGAATGAATGAATGAGTGAATGAATGAATGAGTGAGTGAATGAATGAATGAGTGAGTGAATGAGTGAGTGAGTGAGTGAGTGAGTGAATGAATGAGTGAATGAATGAGTGAGTGAGTGAATGAATGAATGTGAAAGAAAGAAATTAAATGGAAATTGAAACCTAAATAAATGTTTTAGTGAATAAAGTTGTGTCTGTCCCTCAACAGAAGGTTATTAAACAATTATTTTCTTTTTTGTGTGACTTTTATCAACAGTTTATCAATATGTCTCAGGCAAAACATTGTTTTTAGGGTAACATTAATATATTAATAACTATGAGCAATACATTTTATACAGTATTTATTCATCTTTGTTAGTTTTGTGTAATTAGAAATTCAGCTGATCATGTTCACAGTAAATTATTTTGATTTTAATTAGGGCTGTCAAAAGATTAATCACGATTAATCACATCCAAAATAAAAGTTTGTGTTTACATAATATATGTGTGTGAACTGTGTATAATTATTATTTATATATAAAAACACACACAAGCATGCATATATTTAAGAAAAATGTATTATATTTATATATAAAATATTTATATTTATATATAATATAAATTATATAAATGTATACAGTATATACATGCAAATATTTCTTAAATATATACATTAATATTTATATAAACATAATAATTATACAGAGTACACACAAATATATTATGTAAACACAAACTTTTATTTTGGATGTGATTAATCGTGATTAATCTTTTGACAGCCCTAATTTTAATGTGTATTAGTAAATATTGAAATTAACAAATAATAAATGCTGTAGCAGAACTGTTTATTATTATTAGTTCATGTTAACTAATGTGTGTTCAAAATAGAAATGGTAATTTCCAACTTATGAACAGCTAGTGTGACTAAGTGTTGAGAGACATTTGTATCCTTAAAATAATTATTGCTATATGTTTTTGATGGTTTTTATTTTCTATTTTTATTTTTTTTTCAAGAAGAAACAAATTACAATAGTGCAAACACACCTCTCTTATAAATCTATCGCTTTCCAATAATATGCTTAATATACAAGTAAAATAATTTTGCACAATGTGGGGCAAAGTCCCCTTTTTAGCCTTAGTGAACTTACAGACACACTTCCGGACACATACACACACACACATAAGAGACGATTGCCTAGGCTAGGACGGAAAGGCCGGAATAATGTCAAGGCATTTGACAAACTGTTGAGCTCGACATCTCCTGCCGAGGACTAACGGTCACAAGGTGTCTGGAGAACCTGGTGTCACATGATTGATGAACTCTAGTTCCTCTCTGGGAAAAACCCAGATGCTTACAACACAATTTGATGCCGTATAAATACGACTGCCTGATTATTCCTCAGGGTGCATTCTTTTTGGTTTTTGATTGATGTACCATCATAGGTGAATACTATTCTCTATGATTATTTTGCTCTAACTGCTCTGCTGTATTATTTTAACTTGTATTGCTCGGACGAGAACAAGTTAGTTTTTTACATCTATTGCTTTTGAACTGCATACAAGGTAACCACCTGTATACTGATCCACTCATACAGAATTGTCTGTTTTGAGATTGGCTAAGCTGAAGTATTATCTGTAACCTTTTGTTATTTTTGCTAATCAATTTTGTCATTGTGTAACCAGTACTTTTATCTTTTGTATAAATAAATTTTCATTTTATAAAGACAAAGTATGGTTTTATAGTCCTTACTTCAGCTTAAAAAGTCAGTTCTATAAAGAATAGAAAGAGCACGTTCATTACAGCTTACAAGGCCCAGAAGTCAACCAACCTTCGATGAGAGATTCTGCTGGACGGTGAGCATGCTCTTATTAAAAAAGGATATTGACTGTGTATTGATTCTGTATTGTTTGATTGAGGATATTGGTTTCATATCACTAGATTGCTGGTATAATGAAAACGAGCTAGGTGAGGTTTAGGCCTAATTCTGACCTGACAGTACAAGACTGCTTACCTGCAATGGTTAACATTGTATTTTAAGGGTTAATCAGGAACGGGAACGATACCGGTTTCCCAACATGGGGGCTCCGTTCGGGATGGTGGCAATTTAAATTGCCCAACCTAATTGAATCCGATTGAACAATACAAATAAGAATCAATAAAGCGTTTCGATTCAAATGCTCCAACAGAGTCTCATATGCACAGGGAGGAACTTACTAGGAAAGTAACTTCCTCATTTAACATTTAGAAATATATCTCAGGGACGCCTGAGGAGAATATTTCTATTGTTAAACCGGTAATAATCTGGAGGACAGCGCTGTGGGACCAGAGAGTACCCAATACTAGAACCTCAAGTGTTAAAGGATTTTACCAAAAATAACTTTCAGAGGAACAGATACACAGTTATGGATAAGATAGCTAATATCAATTTGCTCTCACAAGATGAATTATCTGAACGACTAAAAGATGCGGGTCTTGAAGGAAATGAGGAAATATTAACCATTGGAGATACTTTGTACACCGCTAACGTAGAAAGCTTAAGAAAACTAGTTAAAAACGTTGGGGCGTCAAGTAGAAGTAAAAAAGTTACCGTAGATATTGGATGAAGTGAAACTACAGTTCCAATTGTTAGAGGAGTTACTATACGAGTAATTAAAAATGGTGTTCTTAATACGGAAGCATTAGTCCAAGCCGACTCCCCCACTCCTTCAGAATACACTGACAGGGAGGGAGCGGCAGGAAGTGACTATGGCCATTTTGACAAAGAATGTAGAATGGCATCCATTGAAAGAGGAACAATTCCGAAACACAATGCTTTCATTGCCGGATTCAGTCCTCTGGTTACAGGGGGAGGATCTTGGGAAATAGGAAAGAATGAGTTTAGGCCGTATCAGACATCAACTGAACGGAAAAATAAAGATAACTATAGTGTAAGGATAGAAAAGAAAATTCTGATAAAAGTTCAAGTTTAGAAAATACTTAAGATGAGGAAATGACTCGTAGGAAGAACGTTTTTTACCTGGCCCGGTCTTGTTTTCAAAACGGGAGATTCGTACCTAGCAGATGTTAAGGGACCAGGTCAGAAAATAATAAAACTAGCCTGTGGACCCACTGCAGATTAAATCCTGGATGTACCAGGAACAAGCTCAAAAGCTAAAATGGATATGGTAGCAGAACAATTAGATTGTATGCAAAAATCGTTGTGTTACATGCTGCTAAGATGAGAAGAGAAAAGACAGGCATGAACCAACCATCAATGATGTTTGGAAATTAAGAGAAGCTACCTACCGGGAGATGCAGCCCAATAAAGGCAAAGCTCCCAGAAAACAACAAAAACCTGATAAAGGCAAACATAAGACTAAAAAAGTTATCAGGGAGAGTAGTGAAGAAGACTTTAAAAGAGAAAAATATAGTAAAGGAATAGAAGATGAAGAAGAATCATCTGAGCCTCTGTCTGAATCTAATTACTCAACTTCCGGCAGAGAGGAGGAGAGCAACAAGAGAAGTTTACTTCCTCCAAAACCACAAATAGATTTGTCCCTTATGGCAGCCATCTCTAGGCAGGAAAAGGGAAGATTAAAACTAAGAATCAGATGAGGAAGTTAGACCTCAACAAAGACATGGTCCAAAAAGACAAAAGGCAAAAACTGACAGTATCACTTCGACTCAGCTATTGCGGAATATGAGATTTCACAGAGAAACTAATAGAAGACAAAGAATGAAAGAGCTCAGGACAAGGAATAGACCAACAGAGAAAGCTTTGGATAAACAAAAGTCTAACTTTCAAAAAGATAAAGTCGGATCAAATGACAGACAGAAGGTCAGGCCTAGTGTTAAGAAACCTAAAGAAACAACTTATCAAAAATCTAAACCACAGGTTAGGCCAGCGCAGGCAAGAAACAGCAGATAAAGATCTTTTTATTAATTATAAAGGTGTTCGGTTCCTTTTGGACACAGGAGCAGAAGTTACAATGGTAAAACAATTGCCTACAGAGGCCATTCAATTAAATGGGAAATATAGTGTATATGGCCTTAGCGACGAAATTATGCCTGTATCAAGAGATAAATACCTTGGGGAAGGATTACATTGAATAGTAGACGGCTCCAATTTAATGTGTCTAAAAGATGATGTGTTGATTAAAGAAATTATGGACAAGGTTCCGAATAATATTAAAAAAGTTAACTGGCTTAAAACGGTCGACCCGGGGCGAGAAATAAATAGAGTTATAAATGAGACTCTACCACCAGAAAACGAATTAAGGAAACTACTCGAAAAATATAAGAATAACTGCGCAAAAAGTAAAAATGATTGTGGAAAATTATCAGATAAATATGAGTACACTATAGGAATTCAAGCGCCACAAAGACAATAGTCACTGAACAAAGCTGCTTATGCAGAGATAAAACAAACCATAGGGGAACTGATTGGTAATAAAGTTATAAGCTAATGGGTTCTGGTCAGTCCCTATAGCTTAGGAAAGCCGACCGCGTGCTGCTTTCACTTTTGAAGGAAAACAGCCAATATTTCAAGGATTCTGCAACTCTACAAAAAATGTATTTAAGGCAACAATATTGGAAATCTTGGAGGGTTTAACAGCAACAGTGTACATTGACGATGTGGTGATTGCCACAGAAACAGTGGCAGAGCACATGAAAGTCTTAACAGAAACTATAAGAAGATTGGTGGACGCTGGGTTTCTATTGAACCTGAGAAAACTAGAATTAGGAAAAGCAAGAGTCAATTTCATAGGGTTCGAGATTTCAGGAACTGAAAGAGGAATTGCACAATCAACCCAAGAGAAACTAACAGAGTTAAAAGATTCAGAGATAAAAAGCTTAAAACAGTTGCAGAGTCTATTGGGTAGATTGAATTTTATACGAGATTTAATTCCAGGATATAGTGCTAAAGCTAAAATATTATATAAAGCAACTGCTGGCGACAGCTTTAACTGGGATGAAAACTTAGAAAAAATTAAACGGGAACTCATAGAAAAAAAATGGCTTTAAACTCAGGGAGGATTATCAGAAGAGATCATGACAAAAACCTGGTGGTTAAAGTTATTAACACTCCTGAGGAAATGGAAGTTATTTTATATAACGAAGGTAATATGAAATCACCAGTAATGTTCATCTCGCACGAAAAACCGGCGAACCAGAAAAAGCATGAAAATATGTCATCAGTGGATATCCTGGCCACAATAGCAAGAAATCTGCTCACTATTAAATCATTAGCTGCAGATCAAGTAATAATTGTAATGGCTAAAGGCGAAGGTATTGATTTATTGGTAAGAGAAGCCAAAAATCTGGTCAATGAGCAAAAGATGATACACGTTTTTACCTGGGCAAGATGGAAAAAATTACTCTTTGATAATCAGATAGAGTTTCGTAATGAAAAAACTCCAAAAACGGACCATAATAAACCCAAAACAACTGTGTTACTTTACTGATGGAAGTTCAGAAAAAGGACTAGTTTGTTGGGGATTTTTGGTCAAGCTAAATGGTAAAACTATCCACAGAGAAAAAGGTAGGTTAGAAGATAATAAAAGCCGCAGGAAGCTGATGTAACTGCTGTGGATAGGGCAATCTCACATATAAAAAATAGCAATCACAAAGATTGTATTTTAGTGACTGATAGTGAATATGTGTATTTAGGGATTGTTCTGAACCTGGAAACACGGCAGAACAATAATTACCACAATGCAAAAGGAAAGCCTTTAGCACAAAAAGAATTATGGATAAATATTCAAAACAACTATAAGGTTGTTAAACCATGGGTTTTGCATCAATCTAGCCACACTGTTCAAAGAATCTGCGTGCTGTGACAAAGGCAAGTGAAGGAATCCTGTCGAACAAACTGCACGATAAGCTAAAACATCATTTAACAACATATCTTGCGAAATATTGTCAACAAATGGGACTGAATGTTCAGAACCTAAAAACAAACTATCACAAGATTAAAATTTACTGTCCTGATTGTAGGAAAGTAATGACCAGTGTTTATCATGATTTTGGAAAAATCAAAACTGATAAAGAAAACTTAGAAATAAGTTGCGTCCTAAAACAAAGAAAAATAATGTTTATTTCTTAGTGATAGTGGACAATTGATAAAATTTCGTACAAATATATCCATGTCAGCAGGCTACAAGCACAGTGGTTGTGAATAGTTTGAAGGACTAGATAAAGTAACGAGGTACGCCCGAACGCGTTCGTGGGGATAATGCACATAATTTAACAGGCCTAGAAGTGGAAAACTTTTGTAATGAACAGGGTATCACGTTAATTAAAGCCGTTAAATATCAGCCAAGTTTAAATGGAATAGCTGAAAACTGGGTGAAAAGAAGTAAAAATTGGTTTATTAAAAATCAAAGTCAGGGAGACTGGGACATGCTAATTCTAGAATGCATCAATTTCCTGAATTATAGGGTCTAAAAAGCCAAATCAAATTACTGAACCAACTGACACAAGCAAAAATCCGTCTCAGGTAGGACAATCTGTTTATATATTGTCTAAACAAAAACAGGGACGTTTTCGGAGTAAAACGGGCACTGAAGATAAAGTAGTTGAATTAACTTCAAATACTACTGTTAGACTTGAGGCAAACGGAATTTGGTCAATCAGAAATCTTGTGGGGAGCAAAAATTTGACCTAAAATGAACAAACATAGAGTGACCTTTCAGCAGGACGTTAAGTGTCCAGCAGAGGGCGCTGTGGTGGTGTTTAAAGATTTTAGTGATTCATTGTTGGTTAAGGTTTGGCATGAGGAATGTAGTAACGGAACTTCCTCTGTTAGACGGAAGCCAACTGATTGTGTGATCTGTGGCAGACATGATGTTTGCAAGGTCCTCTGGGCAAGACCTCGAGAGATGAGGGAAAGCCCCACCTGGCCAAGAGCGCAGGTGGAAAGTGTGCCAAAATGGTTCTGTAGTGACAGAAACATTGGCCCGTGTGCAATTGGAGACAATACAATCTGTGGAGCATGAAGGAAGAGAACGCAAAATTGGATCGTTTGGCAGTACGAAATAACCACAGGATGTTGTGGTTGTAAAAACTGTGTGGATTGTAAATTAAGATACAATCTTAAGGGCCAAGAATGTAAGTGTACATGGGGCAAGGAAGGTCAACTCAGACGTTGTGAGAGGTGTGAGTTGCTCCTGAGAAAACGCTGGATGGTGGTGACCAGCCAGAAAGGGGTGTGGCAAACCAGGAAGAGTGGTGCCAGCCTGGGGTGTTTCCAGAATGATAAGATCATGACGGATTGGGAAGTGAAGCCCTTGGCCTTAATCTCTGACAAAGAAAAGGCATTTTTATGGGATAGGCTGTACATCTGTGGAGAGCAAATCCCATTAGATTCGGACCCCTTTAGGAAAGGGGAAGTGTTGGACAAAACTTTGTCCAGAGACACTGACTTAAATCTATGGAGACTTGTGGTTAAAGAGTCGTTAACAGATTCTGATGTTCTGGTGGCCAATAAGAAAGATAGTGAGTACCAGGAAAAGACAAGGAAAAAGTTTTATATGATCTAATAATGGATGTAATAAAGGAAATGTCTTTTCAGGAATAATTCCCTATTTATGTGCCAAGGGAGTATAGTTACTATGTCTGGGAAACGAACCTCACGATCCAAGCATGTCGTCAGAAAACGTTCACAGGATCTGAGACCGTAAAAGTCAGACTAGGAACAGAGTAACACAGTATAGTGTGACAGGTGAAAGTCTAATTAACAACTAATTCAGATTATATGGGGATTGGAAGATCCATAGAGGGGGTTAAGGTGGAAAGATTGGTAATTCCTAAAAACTACCTCGATGAGCAAAGTAACAAATTGGTTCAGAAAGCAGGGAAAGATTAGGCTGCTATGTCTCTTTGTGTCTCTTTTTCTGTTTTGCAGTGTCAAGATGAGGAGAAAAAGGGACGAAGCTGAGGAGGAAGCAGAGGACGTTAAGACTGAAATGGAGAACCTTAAGTCTGTTCCTATATTCAGCATCAGTGTCATTGATAATAGCCTTTTTGATAGTTTGGCTGGGCCTATCAGTGGAAAATAAAGATAGTACAATAGGCGTAGCTCCATGTTATGAAATTGAAAAAGTCGTTAGTAAAATTTGCTAAAGACAAAACGTAACTCTAAATGGCGAAATATATGGGCCTAAAATGATAAAAGGAATGTTAAAAATATTTATTTCTAAAATAGATAAATCATTTTGGAACTGTAATGGTACAAAACGTATTAGTGCCACCAAAGGGCCAGTTCTTTATGGGAATAAAGTAATAAGGAACAAAACCAGGTTACAATGGAATAGCCTAAAGGCCTATAAGCAAACTCATGTACGACTGAAGGGTTTTGCCTATAACCTTTCAGATATAACTAACCTTACGTCCAGGTTACATGTATATAAAATATGGAATAGTCCTATTTTGGAAATATCAAAGACAGAAAAATGGGATTGTTTGACAAAACAGGTCATTAAGGTAGTTAAGGAAACATGGATGGGCAAAAGTGGCATTGGAAAAGCCGTCAATATGGACATAACGGATAGCCGCCCGAATAATAAAAAAAAAAAAAAAACGAGGTACTAGATCTGCTGATAAAGTTAGGATAACTAAAAACACATGGAATAACGCAGACCTTAATGATCCAGTACAAAAGAGTTATTGGCCAAAAGGTTTGAAGCCACATGTACTAATTTTGGGTGTGTTTAAAAATAAACCCAAACCAGCCTATGAAGAGTTGAATTGGGTGACTTGTGAGAATATGGTTATGCCAGTTGTAATGTGTGATAATCGTAAAAATTGCCCATATTTGACTAAAAATGAGTTTTTGAGTAGTAAGCCGGAAAACCAGGTTTGGTATAATTTGGATATACATTGTAAATCTGAATACGGTAAAACTAGGGCCTGGATTTGTTATTTGGATAGCAACTCAAACTGGGATAATGTTATAATGGAAAATTATGGCAGAGATATTATTAAATTGTGGCATAATTGGATGAGTTCTCAAGATCCGAGTAATGAAATGGTTAAAGCGGAATCTAAGCGAACCACCTGGTCGATTAATGATACCTTGTGGAAAAACGGTGTAGGGGGAAGTAGACTTCACCTGCTAACTCTGGATTATGCGTCCACGAGCTGGATTATCGATAGAGCTGGCAAATGCATCAGGGATAATGAATTATATTCTACAGAATATTTCCGATCAGCAATATCGGTCAGCAATTGTACTTTATTGCATGGCAATGGAGGGTCCACTTCGTGTGACCTTTACGAACCAAGGTAGTTGGAGCAATCATAGTGATGTTAGTAATAAAGGGACATTGAGATGGATCGGTCTTTCAAACTTTCAATATCGAGTTTGGGATGTGTTCCCTGTTGCGATGGGTTTGGATGAGATATCTAGCCGAACAATCACATGGAGATCATTTGTGGGATATGAAAGTGGAAAAATATTTCCTATAACTATTTATTATAGAGGTAATAGCTCGTCTAGAGGTCTAAAGAGGGTAGTGTTGACTCATGGGTACTGGAGTACCAAATATTATTTGCCAATGTTGAAACCCAGAGAACATCGGGGTAGCACGGGTATTGACTATAAAGTATTGATTGCTTCACCTAATTTTGATATAAAACGAACAAGCCCGTTTTCAAGGCACAGTTTAAGACCTAGTGATTATCTGAAGGATGTAAGTAAAATTAGGTCAAGCATCTGGAATTTCGGAATTGGCAAGTTCCAATTTAGGAGAGATGAGTCTGTTAAATATTTATGGTTTCCAGCTCACGAGCAGACTTGCGACAAAAAGATGTTTGACGAATGGAGCGTTAAAACTCCTGGTGATGTGTTTAGCCCCAATCGAACTTGGTTACATAAGGGGGAACATGTATTTTGTACCTTTAAAGATTTGGTAAAAATAGGACAGGAAAAGTTTGGAAGCGAAGTAGGATGGGATGATATCAGCCTAATTACGCCAGGGGCTCCTTTAATGTTGATAGCAAAAAATCAAATCTTGAAGAAATGTGCTTTTTCATCTCTGATAAAATCTCAACAGTAACTAGGAGGATTTTTGATTTAGTAGACGATTATTTGGAAGGCTTTTCCATGGGCCCACATTTCTTGTTTGCTGCGGATTTTTCATCTCAATTGGTAAGGCCAACTAATGGGAATCTGTTCAAAGTTTACTGGAAAATACAGACCAAAGCGATTTTTTGGATTTTTGACAGTGTTAAAGAATTTGCAGTCTAAGTGTGGGATTTATTAAAGGATTCATGGTTCTACATAAAGATAGGTTTGATCTGCCTTGCTGTCATCTTTATGATAACAGTATTGGTGATTGTGATTGTGAAATTCTCTGAGTTGGGAGTGGTATACAGTCAGATTTCAAAAATGGATGGTTCAGCAAAAGACCGGAAGGCACTCTTGTTGAGGACCGATATGGATTGAGCGTGGGGCGCGTGGAAGATTTTGCAGGAACTGTGAGTTGTGTAATTTTGAGGGGCCTAATCTCTATATCGGTTATAAGACAGGGTGTTTCTGTGTGGTGGAAGGTGGCGGACTCCGAATGCTGGTTGATCACTTCAGAAATTGCAACGGCTGTCATTTCACAAAGAAATGGCTTACTCAAATTGCTCAAACACAAGCTCGCTGGGGCCCTGCCAAGCAAACGCGAACAGAGATATAGTGAGTATAATTATTATTAACATTTGGCTAATTCTTTATTGGTTGTCTGGGCTATTTTATAATAAACGGCAACAATTTTTTTTTGATGTGTTTGAGCTTAGGCATGTACAATGTACTAAATGATTTTTCTTTAGTTTTAATCTTAGTATCTCAGCTGTTGCGTAGTGCTAGATATGTCAACATTTTTGACCATCGAGGCATTTTTGCAGTAATGATTTTTGCAGTTGCAATTCTCGTTTATATATTTTCTAAATGTTATATCGACATTTTTTGGTTGAAATATGTTGGAATAGTTATTGCTATTTTGACATATATTTTTCTGATCACATTAAGTTATCAGAGAAATGATATGCTTAGGCCTCTTGTGGTGAAGCTGGCGGTACTATATTTCTTAGTGATAATTATGGCCGCCAGTTCTCGCCATTTAGAGGAGCCAAAATTATTTAGGCTCTCAATTCTTGTGGGTGTGAATGATTACAGACGACTATTCAAGTTTATGGACAAGAGTAAAATTTTGGTGTTGTTGATATGTTAGAACCCAAATGGTATAGGGATATGACTAAGGTCTAAAAGTCATTATTTTTTGTATTTTGTTTTTCATTATTACTCACGTTTTGAAAAATGAATGAGTTGTTTCATTATTGCTTACTTTTGAAACATGAAAGATTTAAATTTTGTTTCCATTATTTCTTTTATTGAACAACAAATGATTTAGCTGTTGTTTTCAGTATTATTACTGACTCTTTGAAAAATGAATGATTTGACTTTTGTTTTCATTTATTGCCTGAGTTTTTTGAAAACAGATGATTTAACATCATTTTGTGTTCATTTTTTAACTACAATTTTTAGTTATTGTTTTAGTTTACACAGATGAATTAGCATTATTTTGTTTTCATCATTACCTCATTTTTTTGGAAAAAAAAAGAGTTACCTTTATTTTGTCTTGATTTTTACCTAATTTGGAAGCTTGATGACTTGACGTTTTGAAACGTTATGGGAACAAATGATTGATCTTATGATTGCTTTGTTTTTTTTGTTGTTGTTTTTTTTGTTTTAATTGGTTTTATGATTAATCAATCCAGCTTGTGGAATTATTTGACTATTATCAAATATTGGAAATATGTGGGGTTTCTTTAATGGAATAGAGTTATGATAGATTGTTCTCTGTTTTTATTCTGGCCAAATAAAAACAGAAAGCAAAAATGGACTAGTTTGCTTGTATTAATTTAAATCAATGGGGATTTTTTTATTTTGATACTATGGGGTATTAGGTTTCATTTTATTATCAAATGAACTATGACTGATAAATTTTAATGAGATAAAGTTATTGTGGTTTTGTTTATGGTTTTGTGTTAGATAAACGAACATCTGGAGGAGCACCACAAGAGAGACCATGCAATGAGAGACATTGTAATGAATGTGAAAAGTATTGTTATCCATTGAGCCTAGAAGTATATACAAGAGAGGTTTTTATATTTAACATTTTTGTGTTTATGTATAACATTTTTTATAACGAGTGTGTAATTAAACGGGGTTATTACATGGCTGAAAAAAGAACTATAACGTTTTATAAAGCAATGGTGGATTTTACTGACCCAAAGAGCACTCATAATTTTGATTACCAGGCAATGAGCTTTATTATTGCCATGAAATGGATAATTGTAAACTTAAACGAAGCGGTTGAGCGGTAGACGGGCACGTGCTGCGCCGAAGTTTAAACCTGCGAGTGGAAAGGAATGGTAGTTCCTGGGTTTTGTAGACTGAAAGACAGGCACGTGGTAACGGCCAAATTGTCTTAGTCTATGTGATCGGTCCAACAGCTCTGCTTCCAACGTCTGTCTCGGGCCCACTGGGTGCCGAAAATGGTGGACGGAGGCTTATTGGAGAGTGATGCCGAGTTGGCTTTATCTCCTTAAGTGCTGAGGATAATGGATCGAGCCCCAAAGAAGAGGAACTCATTCCGCTGGATGTCTGTGCCAGACTTGGTACCGTGAGACGGTGAAGAATTTGTCGGCGCAGTACGGGACTGTTGTGATTGGGTTCTTATGTCAAGAGTCTGAAACTAGGTGTCGATTTCATGAGTGTTGTTTGGATTATGTAATGCCCACTGTTTATGTTGTTAATGTTAAATTGGACAAATTGGATGTGATATACCCTGGCATTGGTAGAAGCGTACCTGTAACTTCAAGAGGGGGTGTGGGGCAAAGTCCCCTTTTTAGCCTTAGTGAACTTACAGACACACTTCCGGACACATACACACACACACATAAGAGACGATTGCCTAGGCTAGGACGGAAAGGCCGGAATAATGTCAAGGCATTTGACAAACTGTTGAGCTCGACATCTCCTGCCGAGGACTAACGGTCACAAGGTGTCTGGAGAACCTGGTGTCACATGATTGATGAACTCTAGTTCCTCTCTGGGAAAAACCCAGATGCTTACAACACAATTTGATGCCGTATAAATACGACTGCCTGATTATTCCTCAGGGTGCATTCTTTTTGGTTTTTGATTGATGTACCATCATAGGTGAATACTATTCTCTATGATTATTTTGCTCTAACTGCTCTGCTGTATTATTTTAACTTGTATTGCTCGGACGAGAACAAGTTAGTTTTTTACATCTATTGCTTTTGAACTGCATACAAGGTAACCACCTGTATACTGATCCACTCATACAGAATTGTCTGTTTTGAGATTGGCTAAGCTGAAGTATTATCTGTAACCTTTTGTTATTTTTGCTAATCAATTTTGTCATTGTGTAACCAGTACTTTTATCTTTTGTATAAATAAATTTTCATTTTATAAAGACAAAGTATGGTTTTATAGTCCTTACTTCAGCTTAAAAAGTCAGTTCTATAAAGAATAGAAAGAGCACGTTCATTACAGCTTACAAGGCCCAGAAGTCAACCAACCTTCGATGAGAGATTCTGCTGGACGGTGAGCATGCTCTTATTAAAAAAGGATATTGACTGTGTATTGATTCTGTATTGTTTGATTGAGGATATTGGTTTCATATCACTAGATTGCTGGTATAATGAAAACGAGCTAGGTGAGGTTTAGGCCTAATTCTGACCTGACAGTACAAGACTGCTTACCTGCAATGGTTAACATTGTATTTTAAGGGTTAATCAGGAACGGGAACGATACCGGTTTCCCAACAACAATCATAGGGTAAAAATGGAAATAAATAAAAAGAATGGAACATACAGAGAGAGAAAGAAGAAAACAAAAAGGCCAACCAGAAAATACTCATGTAACATGAAAGATCTCATCATATTTCTTCAAAAAAGATGTACATTTTCTATTTTCAATTATTCTTATTGATTTGATTAAATACTCTACTTCACATAAGAAGTCTACAAAAGTAGGAATTTTCTTAAGAAACCTTTGTTTGTGAAATTAAAACTTTGCCACAAGGATAAGGAAGTTAACAGAAGATTCTAAAGATTTTTTTTTGGGTTTTCAAAAAGACAAATGACATCCTTAATGCATAGATTACAGTTCATATTAATTTTAGAAAAACAATAAGAGCTCAAATCATTCCAGAAAATGGATGATACCTTACAAGAGAAAAACAAATGACAGATGTCCTCATTTTCATTCTTACAGAAGGTGCATATACCATCGACATCAGAGTATTTGGATAAAAGTGCATTACAAGGGTATATATATTATGCAAAATTTTGAAATGCACTTCTCTCATTTTATTGGGTATGCAATATTTATATGGTAGTAACCATGTTTTCCTCCATTTAATGTTATCGATTATAGAACCCCAAAAAAATGTCCCCCTTGGAGTAATTACATTTCTTGATTGAGAAAGTTGACGGATAAATGTATTATTACAATCTTTACTTACGTTTACATTTACATTTATGCATTTGGCAGACGCTTTTATCCAAAGCGACTTACATTGCATTCAAGGTACACATTTTACATTTTGTCATTTCTTGCTTTCCCTGGGAATCGAACCCATGACCTTGGTGTTGCTAGCGCCATGCTCTACTGTTTGAGCTACAGGAAAGCACTTAAAAGGGAAACACCTCCTAAACATAAAGATAGTTGTTTAGAACATGACTCGTGGGTTAGGGAAGCTTTCATCAGACATATTAAACCACTTGCAATAGCCTTTATAACAGCGTTCAATTCTTTAAACGGGACAGGGTATTGGTAGGTATTCATAAAACTCTCATAAGATAACAGTTGAATAGATCAGCAATAAAAAATATTTTTTTATTAAACCATTTATCAAAAAAATTATCTATTTCTAATTTTAATATCTGAATTATTCCATAAGATGTTGTTTTTTTTAAATGCATAAAGGAACAATAACAACAATTGTCATCATTGTCATACCACAATAAAGGAATAATACACCAAGGTCCTTCAGTCAAGATTAATCTTCAAGTCCTTACACACATTGTTCTCGTAGCTTTTACGCTTTTAGAAAACTCAATGGATTCAAAATACATTTTCACCTCAAGTTTAAATCTTTAAAAACTAGGTTTACATTTATGAATGTGATATTTGGCTGACAGAAAAATAAGATTTATAAAATAAATATAAATATTCTCTTCACCTTCATGAAAACCAAAAATCACATTTTTATAAGCAAATTCAAAAATGTGGATTAACATAGCCTTTGATAAAGTCACACACATCCCACCAAAATGTCTGTGTGAGAGCAATTCCAAAAAAATCCATAAGATGGTTGATAGACTAAACTCGCTGTGATGACGCCACTAGTATGCGCCATGTAATGACGTCAGTAATCCGCGCCATGCAGAAGCTCCGATGGTACTTTTTTTTTTTTCTAAAAAGATCTAATGTTCTTAATATCATTAACCTTGTTTTTACTTTAAAAGACTGGAATTTGGTTTTATATGATTATATTTGATTTATTGCTTCCTTTTAATCTATAGGCCAATAGCGAGTAAGAATATAACAACAGGAACATAATAACAACAATCTCGCGACCAATGAGAAACCGGTCCACACGCCCCCTACCGTCCCGACATCAAGCTGCAGTTACCCCTGTCTCGACAACAACGGGGATATTATCGTTAATGTCTCTCTAAGAAACTTTCAATTTAATCAGAAATTGTTTAGACAGTCAATAGATAAAATCACTACTCACTGCCTGCGGGGATATAGTTGGGATTGCCCCTTTCTTCAGTGTCGGACGCTGAGCAAAGCCTGCTTGATATTGCCCCAGGTTAGAGAAACTGTCCGTGGTGAAATGGGCCGAGCAAACTAACAACTTTGAATTAAATTGTTGCGGTATCCGATTATAAATGAACATCAGCCATGCCTTCTGACATGTTTTATCTGTGGGAAGAGTATGAAACGTCTTCACATCCCCTGCACAGCCTGGAACATAACATTGGTGTCCATGATCTGCCATGCTCGCTTGTTTTCCTGCAGAGATGATTCGGCTGCGAATATGCAAATGTTAGGGGGAGGGGGGGATCAATGATCCCGACGATTGCATCATTCTCGGTGTTGCCTATTTTTTCGTGGTGTTTTTCACAAACGAGATTTACATATGAAGGAGGAGGCGATGGTGTTTGAGACTCACTGTCAGGGGCGTACATTTCATCTAAAAGTTGGGGGGGGACAATAAACATGAAATTTCTCAAGAGCAATTTTTGAAGGGGACACAAATAATACAGCCAAGGATATGTGTACCACAAAAAACAAAACAAAAAAACATTTCGTACTTATTTGGCGTTTTGGTGCACTGAACAATTATCTAATGTCCGTTTTTCTTTTCTCTGTCATTTTATCTGACCAACAACACAAAGCGATAGTAGTTTAAATACGATTAAGGTTCACCACGCAGTCATACTATAATTATTACATTATCTTGCGTCCTCCACATAGTATTTTATACTATGATATTCAGATATTTAGATATTCAACTGCAGAAGCCTCTGATCTGCCACTGATTATCATATTGAGCAAAACCCTACACAGATCTGACTGAACGTTCGGTTTAGAATTAGCCAATTTTTAGAATTTGGGGGCGGGTTGCTTGAATTTTAATGAAAAACACAACAACAAAACAGTACAATGTCACACTCCCTTAAATAGGCGCTTTTACGCTTTGAAACCAAATCTTCCGCGATAATCTTGTCTGTCAGCTGTGTGCTCGTTCGGCTCGTGCTGTATTGAGCAGACACGTTCAGTTTTTAATTGTTTTGTCAGTTCTCTAACTGAACTAAATTATTTTATTACTGTACAGCGGAGCGGGGCGGTGCGGCGGTGGGCAAGTGATGTTAACAGTGTTTTGCCTAATCTGTATTAAAGAGAAAAGAATCACTTCTTCTGACGTTTAAAGTGAATAAAATAGCCTTGACAGCTACTACTGGTGTTTCATAACTGCTGTCTGAAGAGCTTTGTTCTCTCCCCAAACTTGTGTGGTAGTTTTTCTACGGTCTATGGGTAACGTTAGTTGAGGTGCACGGTGGATCAAACCACTTTGAGGCAAGGGGGGACTCAAAATGTTTCTAAACTTAAAACGCATTTTGTCCCGTTTGCGTTTGTATTGTTTTACTACTTACACATTTATTTTAAGTATATATTGTTATATTATTTACAATACTCAGCATGGTTTTTAGGGGGGGGACAGCCCTCAGATTGGGGGGGTCCTGTCCCCCCCGCGATTTACGCCCCTGCTCACTGTGTGTGATTTACATGTACTGAACTCCTGTTATTTAACTATGGCAAGGTTAATTCAATTTTTCATTGTAGGGCACCTTTAAGACAGAACGCTTATTATAGTACAGTAATACAGCATCTTCTCCGTCGTACAATATGTTTGAATGCCATGTAGCAACACAAAAGCCATCCAGTATTTATTAACATGGTATTCTAATTACGATCTAGCTTACTGCAGTGCAGCAAATGTCTTATAGCAGCAGTGTAACTTTATAACATTTTCAACACACTCGAATAGTGATGTTACGTATGACACTGAAGCTTCGATGCGCGTATCACGCATGCGAGACAATAGGTGTGTTGGACATCGGCTGCGGCCGAATGCAACCGATCGACGAGAGTAGCCACGTGCAGGCGGGGAGGAGCTGCAAACGGAGACGTGAAGTCGGACACGTTCTGCTTCCCGTAGTGACGCTCGCGCGGTGTTTGCATATTTATCAGCTGAAGTGAAATAAATGCAATATTTGGCAATGCACAGATGTTTCAGAGACATTATTGTAATGTAATACTTTATGTACTGCTTAATACAGCGTGTGTTTGTACAAGAATAAAGTTCAACATATAAGCCTACACTATCAATGAAGTGGGGTTTACGTTTTTAATCAGTTTTATTTTGATAAACATGACAATATAACATCGTGACTACATGAAAGGAGGTTTTACTGTTATAAAAAACAGATTTGTGAGCATTTGTGGAGCTGAAGGTTTTGGAATAAACACGAAACACACGTGATTGCTGTCATGCGGTGAATCCAGCCAATCGAGAGTCATCAGAGTCCGTGCAGCCTCTTGCAGCCGCTCTAGAGAAACTGCACTGGCTGTATTAGCCGACTGCTCTCGAATCGCTCTCGCGGTGCATTCTAACCGGCATGCACTGCTTCAAGTCAGCCGCCGATCGATCTGCGCATCGCTGGGTGAAGTCAAACAAGCCTAATTTCTAGTGAAGCTCCGTTTCGGGGTGTGTATTGGTTTCCCAGAGTCACGTGATCGATAACAAATGAAGCCTCACTTTCCGTGCGCGTTTCGCTTTGCGTGTCAGAAGGTTTGAACCCCAGAGTCCGTGTTGGCTCAGTCAGTCTGGTTGATGGGTTTGTGAGGAGAGTGCTGTACTTTGAAAGTTAATCAATACATTACATTTAGATAACCAAAATGTATTGCTTTTGTTGTTGTGTCTTTTTTATTTTGGTAAAATCTTTGCACTTTTGTTGTTTTCTAGGTAATTTGGGGTTAGGGTGGGATTATGGGATAGGGTGTTGGTGTTTGGTGAAGGGTTTGTATTAAGAGCAACGACAACAGCCAAAAAAAAGAAAGACTTCCCCTATCTGGAATTATTTTGAGTTTATAGCTTCCAATGTATGTATGCTTTTCTACTGTCTAAGAGAAGAAATAGACTCAGCCCCAACACTGTGAAACAGGTTTTTTCCCCTTAATAAAAATAATAAAAAACTTTATCACTTTTCTGTTATTCCTACAGTTGCACAAGCACTATCACTGCCAAGTGTCATTAGCACATTTAATGATCCTATCACACAATGTCCTTATTCACTATGTGTAGAGAGAGAGAGATCTTATTGAATCATATAAACTAATATTGTAGCCTATTTTATTGTCACACTTTATTGAGTAAATTAATTTATTTAATTAACAAATTAAACACAAACGTGTAAGGCTTTTATTTTGTACACATAACATTGAAACGATAGGAGTGTGTTGTGGTTGCTTCATCTGACAGAGCTTCTTCCAGTCCCGATTCTTTTCCACCGGCTGTGAGGTGAAGACTACAACTTTTTTTTCCCCAGGTGAAGACTACAACTCCCAAGATTCCGCTCTCAATCTCAACGTCATCAAGCTACGCCTTTGTTTTGAATAGGAAAATGCTAAGCATTATATTATAAGACATGTTGGACACTATAATCATTAGTCTGTTTATTTATGACCAGTCCTTTTTAAAAGTAGGACACGTGTAATTAAAAAAAAGCTTTTTTCACTTAAATATTCTTTGCACTGGCTGAAGGTGCCCTACAATGAGTTGAAACAATATTTTAAATTGTCCTCTTGATATCTACACAGAGGGTATGTGGCTTACTTAAGGGCAAAATTGTCCACATACGGTTTTACAGGTCCATTTACAACCCTAGAATAAAATGGGCTGCGTCTGAATTCGCGTACTATGTGAGAAGGTACTACATTTGAATTTGAACGAACTTTACAACCGTTAAGAAAGTACGTTCTTTAGTATGAATGAATGTAATCCGGACGCACTAATTTACATCCGCCATTTTGTCATAATCATGTGACCTACCAGCGTCAGTTGTGTCCCATTCACCTCCATTCATCAATCGTCTCCCGTGGCGGTTGTATTTTGTATATTTATATAAAAACACTGGCAGGAAATATTAACATACTCACTTGTCATACTATTTAGTTATGTATGCTAGTTAGTTGGAGTTTCCTATTGTTACTGTACTCTTGCGTTGGATCTAGACAACACTGGGGAAATGATCGTTTATGTTGTCGTCTCACTAAGAAACTTTCAGTTTAATCAGAAATGGTCAGGAAGTGGATAAAATCACTACTCACTGCCTGCGGGGATATAGTTGGAATCGCCCCCTTCTTCAGAATCAGCCGCTGAGCAAAGCCTGCTTGATATTGTCCCAGGTTAGAGAAACTGTCCGTGGGGAAATGGGCCGAGCAAACTAACAACTTTGAATTAAATTGTTGCGGTATCCGATTATAAATGAACATCAGCCATGCCTTCTGACATGTTTTATCTGTGGGAAGAGTGTGAAACGTCTTCACATCCCCTGCACAGCCTGGAACATAACATTGGTGTCCATGATCTGCCATGCTCGCTTGTTTCTTCACACCTGCAGAACTGATGATTCGGCTGTGCAGTTCCGCCTGGCGTATGCAAATAATGGGGGCGCACATTAATGATCACGACTGTTGCGTCACAGTCGGCGTTATGTTGGGATTGCGTGGTGTTTTGCACACACGAGATTTACATATGAAGGAGGAAGCAATGGGGTGAGACTCCGTATGTGATGTCCATGTACGCATTTTTCAATATAGGGCACCTTTAATTTTAGCTGAAATGAACACCCACTTGTTACAGTATTTTTCACTCTTTGTATAAAAACACAACTGTTCATTGTTAGATCACATCAGCTTAGTTAATATAAAATCAAGAAACCATTCATTTTAATAATGCATTACTAAATATTTAAATTAACACTGAATAATAAGTGCTTTAGAAGTATTGTCCACTAGTTCATAACATGGATCCTTATTGTAGTTAACCATAAAAAGGACATTTAAAACACATATTAGCATTTCCTTTTATAGTTTCAAGTACTTTCAGGAACTTAAGCCACCGAAATTACCCAATAATTTGTCTCGGGAACTCTTAAATGCTGCATCGAGTCGACCAATCAGGATGTTCAGCGTTCAAGTCCCACCCCACATAAGTTCCTGAACTTTGAAAAAGTACTACCTCTTGAGCAGGGCCGTTTTGAGGGGGACATCTTTACCCGGATCATCATTTAGACCCCTTCGGTCGAAACGCACTGAACACCAGCCCAAAGTCCCTATTGGGAAAGTTCCCAGGGTGGGATCACAGCTAAAGTGAATCTAAATGACCCGGTTTCACAGACAGGGCTGAGATTAAACCAGGATTAGGCCTTCGTTCAATTAAACATGCCTTAAACCAGGGGTCTCCAAACTCGGTCCTGGAGGGCCACTGTCCTGCAGAGTTTAGTTCCAACCCCAAACAAACACACCTGAACCAGTTAATCAGTGTGTAACTAGGGCATTGTAAGACACTGATTAGCCTGTTCAGGTGTGTTTGATTGGGGTTGTAACTAAACTCTGCAGGACAGTGGCCCTCCAGGACCGAGTTTGGAGACCCCTGCCTTAAACACTGCAGTTGTGCATTGAGACACAATGGCAAAGACATATTATAAGATATTTCAGTGCAAGTTGTTTTCAGGTAAAACTGCTCAAACATGTGACTCTCTTAAGCCTCGTCTGTGAAACAGGGAAATGAATTCTTTAGGACAAGTGAATACTTCCATCAACCCCAAACCAACGACACAAACGGCCTTGACAGTTTCATTTTTTTTATTAAAAGAACTGCTTTAGTCGAAAAGACCGAAGCCCATGTCGTCATCAGACTCCTCGGACTCTTCTTTCTTCTCCTCTTTCTTCTCTTCCTCCTTGGCTGTAATGCAAACAGAAGAGGAGTTGAAAGTCTGAATAGGATTGAACGCACATATGAAGCTTCTGAATGTGTGTGTGTGGCGTTACCTGGTGCGTCTCCACCCGCAGGAGCAGCAGCTCCACCAGCAGCGGCGGCCGGAGCCGCTCCACCTCCAGCACCAACGTTACAGATCAGACTGCCGATGTCAACGCTGGCCAGAGCCTGAGCACAGGAAGTGACATCACACTTACACTCAAACAGGCACAGTATAAAGATGCATTACTTGAATATTGTGCATTCGGTAGAGCTGCTGATTATAGCAGAATTCAACAGTTATTGATCTGAATTAAGGACAGGGTTTCTGCTAGTCAGTCAAATTTAAGACTTAAGACCATTATGATTTAAATTTGTGACCTAAACGAATTAAGAAAAATAACTTCCTTTCAAAAGTCTTGTTACTTTCTTTAAAAGTAACAAGTTTCATTATTTAAAGGTTCCATTTTCTTAAGAGTAACAAACTGAAGGCTCCCTTTTCCTAAGTATCAATAACAGGAACAACACCTAACAATTATCATAATATATCTGTCAATATCGATAATTATCACGATAAATGTCACATCTTTATTTCTTTCAAGTTTAAAGGCAGATTTTTTTTCCTAACTGAAAGTTGTAGAAACCAGAGCATCAATTGTGGTTTTAAACTCCTCTTTATTGTCAGAACATTTCACAAATCTGAGGTAAAACATTCAAACATTTGTCCTTAACAAAATAAATACCTTTATTGGAAAATTAATTTCTGCATGTGCTAATGGAGGATATTGTTTCAAGTCTTGAAACAGGTTTGTGTTGCCTGACTTTGATGGCACGCATCTTCATGAAATGTATGAAAAACAGTAGTAGCCTAAAGACTGTCATTATATTCCATTAGTCCTTTAATACATTGTCTACATTAATAATAAAATACGATTCAATTCAATATGTATATCCCACATTTCACGGTGCAGTTAATATTACTAGGCTAACGTTACAGTAAATCCATGGTAAATGATGGGGATTTGTTGATGGAAACGCTTCTGACTGTATTGTTGTGCACAGCGTTTCTCCTGTTTGTCAGCGCTGGTTCATCTGCCTTTAAACTGGGTTAAATCACTGAGACGTTTGTGTTCTTCACTGAATTCAAGCGATTCTCACTGGATCTCGTGACAGAGACCGATCAGAGTAAACGCGCTGCCGTTTGGACTTTGAGCCGAGCGGATAATTGGTCTTAAATTCTTGTAGCAGGCTCCTCCCCTAGTGGGCAGTGTCATGTTTCATATTACATAAATGTGAATTTATTTTAAGTACTTTATAAACAAAAACTTTTCTAATCTTGACAACATATCGTCAGAAATGTCCAAGTCTCAAGGTCCCATATTTGGTGATGGTTGTGATAGAAGTTATATTCGTACAGAAATGTATTTGTTACAGGAGAATGCATAAATAAATAAAACGTGAATGACACCTAGTGGTTATTTTTGTTACAGCGGCCTAAAAAACTCATGAGAACTTAAAATTTGTGATAAACTTCAAATTTGGAACACAAGTTAGACCGTAAAAATTGTGAAATATACATTTAATAAAAAATACTGTAACACTTTACAAGGAGGTTCATTAGTTAACATGAACTGCACTCATAAAGCATTTATTTATCTTTGTTGATGTTAATTTGTGTTCATGCACTGCAGTGTTAATTTTGACAGCAAATTTTGATTTAGTTTTAGTCAGTCTTTTGACTAAAATGCCATTTAATTTTAGTCATATTTTAGTCACCTGAATTGTTTTTAGTTTTAGTCGACTAAATATCATAAGATTTTAGTCAATTAAATCTACAGTAGATTTAGTCTCCGAAAATCGAATGAGTTTAGTTTAATTGTAATACATTAAGCATTTTAGCATTATATAACCGACTGTCACTTGAACTGACATTTTGACATTAAAAATACACGAAACAGAGCTCAATTCACTTTTTTGTTGTTTTTAAAACTTCTATATAGTTTTTATTACTTTGCATTTCTGTTTTAGTTAGTAGGCCATATCAGGTTAAGCTAAAGCTTCAAATAAGTTTGTTTATTTATTTTTTTAATTTCAGTTAACATTTATTTAATTTCAAGTAACAAAGATATTTTGTAATGTTTTAGTTAACGATTTTATAACCCTGATACTTTATTGAATATGTGTCAGATCCTGGTCTTTCCCCCTGACTATGAATTAAATGTGAATTAAATTAAATACAGTTTATTGAGTTACCAATTATATTTAATTATAAACCAGCTGGAAATACACCGGGACTCTAATTTTAAAGGCATGCGCCTGTTACAGTTGCTCATTCAAGTTCAGATGAGGAGATAAAATATGCGTTGTTACAGCCGTCTAAAACACATTACTATATAAACATCGTAAAGTAAACATTGTCATTATTCATCAGCATTAGTTCATAAACAATTGCCTGCATAAATGTGTGTTATTGACTGATTGTGAGCCGCTCTGGAGCGCTGGATTGGGGATGCGTGAGCCTGTAGAAGCGCAACAGTGCCGTGTTCTCCAGCGGTTAGATCAGTTCAGATCAAATGTGTGCATCTGTTACACAGGACATCAGTTCTGACTGGATCTCTTCCCTAATCGTCCCTCCCTAACATTTTTGTCTCGTTTTTATTTGTTGATGAAAATGACGGTTGATTCGTCATAGTTTGTCATCCAACACTAGTTTATTTAGTTATCGTCTCGTTTTCGTCAGTGAAAAAAGAGGAGAGTGACGGTTAATTATTATGCATCCTTATTTTCCTGTTCATCACTGAAGCTGCTTTGAAACAACCTGTACTGTAAAACTCACTATAAAAATCTGCCTTTTACATGATGTTGAAGCATGATAATGCTTCCCAAACAATCACGTTAAACTCTTTCCATTTATTAGGGATCTTATGGGAGCAATGACTGGGAAATAAACCCACCTTAGCGAAGAGACCAGGCCAGAAGGGCTCGATGGTCACACCGGCGGCCTTGATCAAGGCGTTGAGCTTGTCCTCCTGTGAAACACAACCAGAGAGAATCAACACATCAGTTCATGGCTTGATTTGGATTCAGTGCAATGGTACAGTGATGCTAATACCATGATACTGTCAAAAAGACAAACACATAGCTAGACATGTGCCGGTAAACGGTAATAGGATATACCGCAATAATGAACATGCACAATATTGTTATCGTGGGCACTTCAAAATACCGTGAATAATTATTTATTATGAATTATTCAGATTTTTAGAATGCATTAAGAATACTTTACCCATCAACCGCTTAAATGAACAGAACGCATTAAATGTACATTTCAGCATTTAATAACACATTATTAAAATCAAAAGTTGTAACTATTATTTAATGGACCTGAGCTAACACTGACTAGCAGTTGCTTTTTTAAACTAACATTATCAAAGAAGAATATCTTCTGTAAAAATGTAGCTATTTGCTCTTTGTTGATGTTAATGCATTAACTGGCGAGACATTATTGTAAAGTGTTACCTATTGTTCTGTATAATTCTTCTGCACTTAATCCGTTTTAAATATTTGTTTACTTTATACATTTTTGTGTATTGCTTTATTGAATTTAAATGTTTGGATCTTGTTATAATAAAGTTATTAAACTTGTTTTAGTACGACAACACTTTTTGCAACTTATTTCAATATCGTGATAATACCGTATACCGTGATAAGAGCTTCAGCAATTAATCGCAACATGAAAATTTGATACCGGCACATGCCTACACATAGCACAAGGGTACAGTTTGATGTAACAGCATGGTATTCTTCCTTGAGTAAGATGTAAACATCAAGATATAAATATTGTAACGTTAATCATAAAGGATATGGTCATTAGCATGGTACAGGAATGATATAAAGTTGCAATACTCTGTACGATTACAAATCACAATCGTATATTTGAAGTGTCTAGTGGAAAACAGAAAACGCGCGCGTCTCTCCTAGCTTCACACAACACGTTCAAAGGTTGTCTTCACACACTAGTTATGATCTAAAAACACACTGAACACTGCAGTAACAAACTAGCCTATATACAAAAGGCAAATCTCTTAAAATCACTGACATTTATGAGCTTATGTACACAGATAGTGTCAGTGACCCGGATGTGTCTTTCGCGCCGTCAGCGCGCGGCTCAAACCCTTCACTCACCGTCACGGTCACTTCATCATCATGGAGGATGAGTGCGGAGTAAATACAGGCCAGCTCGGACACAGATGCCATTGTTCTTTCAGCAGGTTACTGTTTTAGACGTGGATGGCTAGATTTGACGGTGCTAGTCGCCGGATTCAAAGGCCTTAGCTTCGTGCGAAGAACCGAGCACCTCAAACGCAGCGATGTCAGTGAACGGAAAGGGACGAAAAGGGGCGGGGTGAAGTCTTATATGGGGTGATGCGTCACTTCAGTGGGCGGGACGAGCGTAGAGAAGGGCGGATGTGATTTGTCCGTTTGTTCTGTCAGTTATTTTTGACATCCGCGTGGTCATGAGAGCGTTGTATTTATAATTTATTAGATAACAAATTAAAATATGAATATTACAGGAAAAATATAAAACGTTAACCATACAATAAAAATGTTAGTTAGTTTTTTACATGGTACTTCAAAGTTTACCATCTAGAAACACATGGTATTGTATCTTTTTTTAATTTTTTTAATTTTTTTATTTAATTGTTTTTATTATTATTTATCTTTCTTAAATTTTATTGCAGATCCCCTGACTATTATTGTATTTGAGTTTACATTGTGTTGTTACCTCTACGAGTTATTGTATTCTATGTTAAAGGTTCAATAAAAAAATTTAAAAAATTAAAAAATTAAAAAAAACGCATGGTACTTTTTTGTTAGATTTTTAAAAAATAAACTTAATTTTCTAAACACATCGCTGGTGGTCCAGTAGGTAATACTAGGTCAGTTACATGGACAATTAGCATTAAAAACAACATGCAAGAATAAGGATCATTTGAAGGTGATAATATATATTATATTAATATTAGGGCTGTCAAAAGATTAATCACGATTAATCACATCCAAAATAAAAGTTTGTGTTTACATAATATATTTGTGTGTACTCTGTATAATTATTATGTTTATATAAATATTCATGTATATATTTAAGAAATATTTGCATGTATATACTGTATACATTTATATAATTTATATTATATATAAATATTTTATATATAAATATAATACATTTTTCTTAAATATATACATGCTTGTGTGTGTTTTTATATATAAATAATAATTATACACAGTTCACACACATATATTATGTAAACACAAACTTTTATTTTGGATGTGATTAATCTTTTGACAGCCCTAATTAATATTTATGCTTTAAAAATATTTAAAATAATGTACAATAATATACAAATATGGAGAATTGCTACATAATAATAACAGGTATTTTATCCAAAAAGAGTTGTTAAAAATGGTTGAAAAATAACGCAAAGAACAATATATAATATATTTTAAAAGTACCAATATCTGCCAAAACAAATATGTGACCCTGGACAACAAAACCAGTCATAAAGGTTTTTTTTTTAATTGATCATCTGAATAAATAAGCTTTCCATTGATGTATGGTTTGTTAGGATAGGACAATATTTGGCCGAGATGCAACTATTAAAAAATCTGGAATCTGTGGGTGCAAAAAAATCAAAATATTGAGAAAGTCGCCTTTAAAGTTGTCCAAATGAAGTCCTTAACCATGAATTTTTACGAATAATAATACATTTACGGTAGGAAATCTACAAAATATCTTCATGGAACATGATCTTTACTTAATATCCGAATTATTTTTGGCATTAAAAGAAACATTTATAATTTGGACCCATATTTCTATTGCCAGCCGTGCGACTTATGACTGGTTTTGTGCTCCAGGGTCACATATTGTCTGTGAAATATCATGCATTATTAATGCAAACAGCATCAGATAACTTGACTATGAATGATCATCTCTCACCTTGTAAAGAATAAAGACAGAGGAAGGCGTGTGTTGGTGAATAAAGTCTCTGTAATCAAGCAGTTGAGTCACAGAAACACGTTTAATCGGATGGAACGCAAAGACAAGCATACATCATTCTCTCCCAACACACAAACAACAGTCATGTTACTCAAATTAATTCATATTCGGAACAACACAGATAATTCATCTGAAACTCTGGTCTTTTGGCACCCGTGTGATATGGTCTTAATTTCAAAACACTATCTGAGACGGAATTAAAGGTCCCATCAAAATACATTCTGTAAATTTACACCAAGCTTTTCATAGTTGTACTTCTCAAGCTATAACTCAACAATATATAGCAACCATGTGATCTGTGACGGACGCTCCGACAGGGAGTAGCTGCTCGAAATCCTGTATAGTGGCGCAAAACTGAGCCCGAATAGACAAGTGCAGTGCTGTCCTTCGCTTCTGAATCCTGATCTCATGATAGTGCTGAGCTGTCCTGTTGTGCCGATGTCAATCTTTATGGGCTTTTCCTTTGGGCTTTTCATCGTAAGACACGCCGTACTCGTTCACTCTGGTTTTGTCCACTGGATAGAGCCTGAAAAACATCAACATCTCATGCATCATCCGTACGAGTTTCACATCAGTTCAACATCACCGTCAGATCCTCACCATCTCTGATAGAGGTACACGAGGAACACCACGTCATCTCTGAAACACGCCAGCCGGTGTGACGTGGGCATGGTGATGATGAACGCAAAGACGTCGTCGATAAACGTGTTAAAAGCCTGGTGAGAAAAACAAGTGTCAGAATTATAAGGAAATAAGGCCTCAATTAATGAAATCCAAACCTTCAGACGGGCACTGATCTTCAGTTTAATATGATAAATTAATGCATTTAAAATGATAGATTTTATCGGAAACTGTATATACTTTGAGGATAATTGGGCGGTGGACAGGGGTCAGCATGGGCACCCTGACTGGTCAGCGGCTGTGCCGCCCCATACACAACAAACTGAGATGCTCTGTGTATTCTGACACCTTTCTATCAGAACCAGCATTAACTTCTTGAGCAGTTTGAGCTCCAGTAGCTCGTCTGTTTGATCGGACCACACGGGTCAGCCTTCGCTCCCCACGTGCATCAATGAGCCCCGGCCGCCCATGACCCTGTGGCCGGGTCACCATATATATATATATATATATTAGGGGTGTAACGGTACACAAAACTGACGGTTCGGTACGTTCCTCGGTTTTGAAGTCCCGGTTCGGTATGGATTCGGTACAGCAGTTTTACAAAATTGCTTTTTATTAATTTTTATTCAACAGTGGTTTAATGAAAAAAAATGTGTCTGTCCTTAAATGAATTAAATTATAACTAAAAGTTTCTTAAAGATAATGCTGTAAACTATATAGGGAGCCCTTACTTACATATAGCTATTAAAGATTAACAACAGAGCCCAAACTATCAGCCTAAATTCAGTTGCTATTTATTTTTAGATATAATAATCAACACTCATAAGCTTCACATAAGGCAGTTTTTGCATTAACTTCTAAATCTAATTATTTTTATTTGTTGTTGAAATATAATCATTTAGTGGCTGTAATTTTCATGACAGGTTTATTTAAACATACATTAAATAAACAAGACATCACTAACAGGCTTAGTAGTATATAATGAATATATAACGGCTAATATAATGAATATAACGGCTAATATAATGAATATAACGGCTAATATAATGAATATAACGGCTAATATAATGAATATAACGGCTAATATAATGAATATAACGGCTAATATAATGAATATAACGGCTAATATAATGAATATAACGGCTAATATAATGAATATAACGGCTAATATAATGAATATAACGGCTAATATAATGAATATAACGGCTAATATAATGAATATAACGGCTAATATAATGAATATAACGGCTAATATAATGAATATAGCGGCTAATATAATGAATATAGCGGCTAATATAATGAATATAACGGCTAATATAATGAATATAACGGCTAATATAATGAATATATAACGGCTAATATAATGAATATAACGGCTAATATAATGAATATAACGGCTAATATAATGAATATATAACGGCTAATATAATGAATATAACGGCTAATATAATGAATATAACGGCTAATATAATGAATATATAACGGCTAATATAATGAATATAACGGCTAATATAATGAATATAACGGCTAATATAATGAATATAACGGCTAATATAATGAATATATAACGGCTAATATAATGAATATAGCGGCTAATATAATGAATATAACGGCTAATATAATGAATATAACGGCTAATATAATGAATATATAACGGCTAATATAATGAATATAACGGCTAATATAATGAATATAACGGCTAATATAATGAATATAACGGCTAATATAATGAATATAACGGCTAATATAATGAATATAACGGCTAATATAATGAATATAACGGCTAATATAATGAATATAACGGCTAATATAATGAATATAACGGCTAATATAATGAATATATAACGGCTAATATAATGAATATAACGGCTAATATAATGAATATAACGGCTAATATAATGAATATAACGGCTAATATAATGAATATAACGGCTAATATAATGAATATAACGGCTAATATAATGAATATAACGGCTAATATAATGAATATATAACGGCTAATATAATGAATATAACGGCTAATATAATGAATATAACGGCTAATATAATGAATATAACGGCTAATATAATGAATATAACGGCTAATATAATGAATATATAACGGCTAATATAATGAATATAACGGCTAATATAATGAATATAACGGCTAATATAATGAATATAACGGCTAATATAATGAATATAACGGCTAATATAATGAATATATAACGGCTAATATAATGAATATAGCGGCTAATATAATGAATATAACGGCTAATATAATGAATATATAACGGCTAATATAATGAATATAGCGGCTAATATAATGAATATAACGGCTAATATAATGAATATAACGGCTAATATAATGAATATATAACGGCTAATATAATGAATATAACGGCTAATATAATGAATATAACGGCTAATATAATGAATATAACGGCTAATATAATGAATATAGCGGCTAATATAATGAATATAACGGCTAATATAATGAATATAACGGCTAATATAGTGCATGTATTCAGTGAAAGAGTTGATTTCTCTAGTGAGCTACAGCTGTGGACACTGAAGGACTTCTGAGTAAACGTGATTCTGCATGACATTGTTTACAAGCTGTTTTATTGTCTTTCCGCGGTTGAAACACAGATGGAGCGATTACACGACATATGATACATTTCAGTAAGTTGTAATGTATCCTCAACATACCTTAAGATGTATTAATTTATGTTTATTCTTTAGGAAGAGATGATCGCAGTGACTCGCGCGCTGCCGCTTTAAGTTGAACTGATAGGCGTCTATCAGTCACGTCACACTAAAGAGGTTAAAACAGCATTTATCGTTTGAATTTTGTGATGAAATGGACTGAATACTTAATATGTTCGTGTGGGAACTCGGATTGAAGTGTGTTCCGCACTTACAACAAGCCGACTGTTAACTATTAAAGATTACATTCATAACCGTTCGGTAAACGCGTGCACCGTACCGGAAGCCCTGTACCCAAACGGTTCAATACGAATACGTGTACCGTTACACCCCTAATGTATAATATAAGGACAATTTAACCACTTAAATAAAAATTTCACAATATAACAGAAACAATGACAGTAATATGTAATCAGTATTCATGATTATTTATAAATAAAATGATATAAATTATAAAATTGATTGCATTTTGTTCAGTTTTTTTATGTTGCTTTATTTAAAAATATATATTTTAAATAATGTACAATCATATAAAATATGGATCTTCAATTTTAGTCAATATCAGTCAATAATAAATGCCCAATTTAAATAAAGACAATTTAACCAAATTTACATTTCACAAAATAACAGAAAAACAATTAAAGTAATGTGTACTCAGTATCATGATTATTTATAAATTATGATAAATTATAACAGTTTTATATCAGTTTTTTATGTTGTTTTATATATATATATATATATATATATATATATATATATATATATATATATATATATATATATATATATATATATATATATATATATATATTTTTTTTTTTTTTTTAAATAATGTACAATCATATAAAAATATGTTAAACATATAAAAAAAAAAAAAAACAAATAAATACAAATTATAAATAAACAAATATTGTCTCTGAAATATCATGCATTATTAATGCAAAGAGCATGAGAGAAGTTGACTGTGATGCTCGTCTCTCACCTTGTACATGAAGGCTTTCCAGGGCAGATGAGCGACTGACTTCATCTGTGAAAACAAATGCATTGATTACAAACTCACACACGCATTATTTCATGATCCTGAGCGGAAGAGGAACAAACCTTGTAATTTACAAAGAGTTGAGGCAGCATGAAGAGGAATCCGAAGGCGTACACTCCTGAATAAATGAACAAACAATTACATTTCCATCACTCGTGTTTCCAAAGGATTCAATCAGTCAGACAAAACTGCAAAATGACACTTACCGTTGACTAAACTATTAATAATCCAGGAGTACCAGCTGTGTAAACACATCAAATATTAATCATTTGTGCATGTTTAAATCACCTTTTCAGCAAACTTTGGCAACGTGACTTCACCTTTTGTACTTGACGAACACGAGAGCGTAAACCGCCCCGCTGAGACACAGAGGATACAGCAGATAGGACAGGTACTTCATCGCCTGCTCGGAGAAAACATAGTGAAGAGTGGCATCTGTGATACTGAGATATATCAAAACATAATCATAAGGCTGCGTTCTGCATGAAGCTTGTGCTCACCAGTGTGTCGTATTGCTCTGTTCGTTTCTCAGATTCATCCCGTTTCCCGAACTAAAGGATAGATCGGGAACAATTCACAGTTCGAGGATTTTAATCACTTAACTTTTAGTAACAAGATGCACTAAACAAGAGAAACCATAGACGTTTACCAGGAATGTGGGAGTCAAGCCCCTCCATATGACGTGGATCTTAAACGCCTTTTTCACTTTCCACACCTGAAGTAAAACAAGTGCAAAGATATTAAAATACACAAACACAAGAGCTGTAGGAGTGTGTCCATTACGTTCAGCTGACCGGAAGAAAACTGCACAAAACCACGAGTGAGACGTGACTGTACCTCGATCAGAGAGCCGATCCCAGCGGGAATCAGAACCAGGAGACTCGTCTGCTCATCCAGCAGATACAGGAAGATCACGATAGTGCTGAAACATCTCCACAGCACTGAGACACACACACACACACACCTCACATCAACACACACACACTAAACCACATCCAACAGTCTGATACATGCAAGCCAAGTCACTGAGTGATCGGGTCATACTGTGATGAGCGGTGCAAAGCATGTTTGAATATTGTACTTATTTATAAATAAAAGCTAAAATGGAACAATTATCAAAAAAAAAAAAATATATATATATATATATAAAACTGTATATACTTTGAGGATACTTTATTAAATATTAATATTACATACATTTATATTAATATAATATTTATTTATAAACTACATTTATTAAAATACATATTGACAAATATATTACATTATATATATATTTGACATTTGAGTAAAAATAAAAGTAACAATTATTTAAGAATTAATCAATTATAAAAAAATATAAAGACAAAATTATTTAAATATTATAAAAACATATATAAGCTATATCTGAAACTATATACTATGAGGAAAATTGTATGCATATTATATTAATAAAAAAGACATTACATATATTTTTTAATTTGTATAAATATTATAAATATTCATTAATATGTCTATATATATATATATACACATACATATATATACATATCTATCTCTATATATCTCTCTCTCTCTCATATATATATAACTTTATATAATAATATATTTAATAATAATATTTTGTTTAAATATTATCAACCTTTCACTTGAGTAAAAATAAAATGCAAAAATTACAAAAAAGTACAAACAATTAATACATTATAAAATAAAAAAATAATAAAGAAAAAAATATTAAAATTGTTAATTATATAATATTAAAAATGAATAAACCTATATCTGAAACTATACTTTGAGGACAAATTAATACATATTATTATATTAAAATTATATTACTATTATTACTATACTTCAGGATAATTTAACCACTTCAAATTTCACAAGGTTACAAAAACAATATTAAAGCATATTGTAGCATATTGTTTCATGATTCATGAGTATTTATAATTTTATACATTTATTTTATTTTTATTAAATTGTAATGCATTTTGTTTAGTGTATGAGATGCTCGCTCATTATATTATTTGCAATAACACAAAACAGCGTTTCACTTCCTCATCAGCAGTTTGCATGTATTGGAGGCCTGTGTGAAAGGAGGGTTAATGTTCACAGACCTGCTTTGCTTGACATCCCAACCATGCTCTTCTTGTGCTTCCAGAAACTGATGTCATTTTTGAACGCCAGAAAGTCAAACAAAAGCTGCACAAAAACAGAGCAATGTTTGAATGCAGTGAAATATAAACCCGCTCAGACTCAGCAGTGTGAACATGATAAAGACAATATAACGAATCTCGCTCTAAAACACAAACTCACATGAAAGGCGGCCACAAAGAAGGTGAGGGCGAGGAAATACAGGTTAGTGTCCACAAATATTCCCTTGATTTCATCCGCATCCTTTTCAGTGAAGCCTAAAGTACAAAGAAATAGATCCCTGTGACTTTCGTTTTCAATATCAATGTCAATATTAAAGTGTTTATCAGTAAGATAAATAAACTATGACTTGATGAACATATAATTTATCTAAATGAATAACAATACATTCGATTAATTACATTTGATATTGCTGTTATAAACCACTTAAGGCCATGTATCTTTTAACATACTTTTATGTTTGATTTTTTTAATAAATATTGTATAAATATTGTCCACTTAAATATATATACACAGATCAGGCATAACATTATGACCACTGACAGGTGAAGTGAATAACACTGATGATCTCTTCCTGTTAGTGGGTGGGATATATTAGGCAGCAAGTGAACATTTTGTCCTCAAAGTCGATGTGTTAGAAGCAGGAAAATGGGCAAGTGTAAGGATTTGAGCGAGTTTGACAAGGGCCAGATTGTGATGGCTAGACGACTGGGTCAGAGCATCTCCAAAACTGCAGCTCTTGTGGGGTGTTCCCGGTCTGCAGTGGTCAGTCTCTATCAAAAGTGCTCAGAGGAAGGAACAGTGGAGAACCGGCCACAGGGTCATGGGCGGCCGAGGCTCATTAATGCACGTGGAGAGCGAAGGCTGGCCCGTGTGGTCCGATCAAACAGACGAGCTACTGGAGCTCAAACTGCTCAAGAAGTTAATGCTGGTTCTGATAGAAAGGTGTCAGAACACACAGAGCATCTCAGTTTGTTGCGTATGGGGCGGCATAGCCGCTGACCAGTCAGGGTGCCCATGCTGACCCCTGTCCACCGCCCAAAGCACCAACAGTGGCACAAGAGCATCAGAACTGGACCACAGAACAATGGAAGAAGGTGGCCTGGTCTGATGATCATGTGTTCTTTTACATCACGTGGATGGCCGGGTGTGTGTGTGTGGCTTACCTGGGGAACACATGGCACCAGGTGCACTATGGGAAGAAGGCGTGGCGGTGGAGGCAGTGATGCTTTGGGCAATGTTCTGCTGGGAAACCTTGGGTCCTGCCATCCATGTGGATGTTACTTTGACACGTCCCACCTACCTAAGCATTGTTGAGACCATGTACAGCCTTTCATGGAGACGGTATTCCCTGGTGGCTGTGGCTCTTTCAGCAGATAATGCGCCGCCACAAAGCACAAATGCTTCAGGAATGGTTTGAGGAGCACAACAACGAGTTTGAGGCGTTGACTTGACCTCCAAATTCCCCAGATCTCAATCCAATCGAGCATCTGTGGGATGTGCGGAACAAACCCGATCCATGGAGGCCCCACCTCGCAACTTACAGGACTTAAAGGATCTGCTGCTAACATCTTGGTGTCAGATACCACAGCACACCTTCAGGGGTCTAGTGGAGTCCATGCCTCGACGGGTCAGGGGGACCAACACAATATTAAGTCATAATGTTTTGCCTGATCGGTGTATACAAAGTTAAAACCACGTGATAAATTCACTTTTGCACACAGTTTCGCATGGCTTATTGCTTTAATTACCCATGAGTCTGCAGACTCTTACCAAACTGTTGCAGTGAATAAACGGCGTCCTGCATGTGGATCCAGAAGCGCAGTTTCCCCAGAGCGATGGAGTCGTACGAGATGGTCAGAGGCAGTTCAGTGGAGCTGCTGTTGATTTCCTGCAGGACACGATACAGATTAAACACATCATCACTACAGAAGCTGCTAGAAAACAGCTGGAATGTAGAGAATTAAAGGCACAGTACCATCAAATCCTTCACTCTGTTGCTGAGCTCGTCTACAAACAGCAGCGGCAGGTAAATCATCTTCTTACCGCTCTGATATCTGCAGGACAAAAAGGTAGTTATAGGTGAACAAGATATAGAATAAGATGTGATATACAGTGAGGAAAATAAGTATTTGAACACCCTGCTATTTTGCAAATTCTCCCACTTAGAAATCATGGAGGGGTCTGAAATTGTCATCGTAGGTGCATGTCCACTGTGAGAGACATAATCTAAAAAAAAAAATCCAGAAATCACAATATATGATTTTTTAACTATTTATTTGTATGATACAGCTGCAAATAAGTATTTGAACACCTGAGAAAATCAATGTTAATATTTGGTACAGTAGCCTTTGTTTGCAATTACAGAGGTCAAACGTTTCCTGTAGTTTTTCAGCAGGTTTGCACTGCAGGAGGGATTTTGGCCCACTCCTCCACACAGATCTTCTCTAGATCAGTCAGGTTTCTGGCCTGTCGCTGAGAAACACGGGGTTTGAGCTCCTCCAAAGATTCTCTATTGGGTTTAGGTCTGGAGACTGGCTAGGCCACGCCAGAACCTTGATATGCTTCTTACAGAGCCACTCCTTGGTTATCCTGGCTGTGTGCTTCGGGTCATTGTCATGTTGGAAGACCCAGCCTCGACCCATCTTCAATGCTCTAACTGAGGGAAGGAGGTTGTTACCCAAAATCTTGCAATACATGGCCCTGGTCATCCTCTCCTTAATACGGTGCAGTCGCCCTGTCCCATGTGCAGAAAAACACCCCCAAAGCATGATGCTACCACCCCCATGCTTCACAGTAGGGATGGTGTTCTTGGGATGGTACTCATCATTCTTCTTCCTCCAAACACGTTTAGTGGAATTATGACCAAAAAGTTCTATTTTGGTCTCATCTGACCACATGACTTTCTCCCATGACTCCTCTGGATCATCCAAATGGTCATTGGCAAACTTAAGACGGGCCTTGACATGTGCTGGTTTAAGCAGGGGAACCTTCCGTGCCATGCATGATTACAAACCATGACGTCTTAGTGTATTACCAACAGTAACCTTGGAAACGGTGGTCCCAGCTCTTTTCAGGTCATTGACCAGCTCCTCCCGTGTAGTTCTGGGCTGATTTCTCACCTTTCTTAGGATCATTGAGACCCCACGAGGTGAGATCTTGCATGGAGCCCCAGTCCGAGGGAGATTGACAGTCATGTTTAGCTTCTTCCATTTTCTAATGATTTCTCCAACAGTGGACCTTTTTTCACCAAGCTGCTTGGCAATTTCCCCGTAGCCCTTTCCAGCCTTGTGGAGGTGTACAATTTTGTCTCTAGTGTCTTTGGACAGCTCTTTGGTCTTGGCCATGTTAGTAGTTGGATTCTTACTGATTGTATGGGGTGGACAGGTGTCTTTATGCAGCTAACTACCTCAAACAGCTGCATCTAATTTAGGATAATAAATGGAGTGGAGGTGGACATTTTAAAGGCAGACTAACAGGTCTTTGAGGGTCAGAATTCTAGCTGATAGACAGGTGTTCAAATACTTATTTGCAGCTGTATCATACAAATAAATAGATAAAAAAATAATATATTGTGATTTCTGGATTTTGTTTTAATTTTAGATTATGTCTCTCACAGTGGACATGCACCTACGATGACAATTTCAGACCCCTCCATGATTTCCAAGTGGGAGAACTTGCAAAATAGCAGGGTGTTCAAGTACTTATTTTCCTCACTGTAACAGCAGTGTAATTGTTTATACAGGGTTGCCAACTATCACCCATTTGGCTTTCAGGCTCTGTCTCACGTTCTCACTCTGCCCAAGCAAATCTCACGCCAAATTGCCAAACCTGCTTTTGATATAACAAAGTCTAAGCTTTTACATTTTTTTTAAGTTTTAATACGAAATTCAAACAATAAATACAGTTTTGGCACTAATGTGGCATAACAAACAGTTAAAGCCAGAGGCGAGTTGCGATATGCTTTCATCTCACGGCGCATGCGGACACGTGGTTCATGAGCGCTCAATACTTCTAGCACTGTGTCAATACATTTGAATGGCTTAAGCGGATAGATAACAGCTTCACTATACAGGAGTTTGCAGAAATCTTTGGTAAACAGTACAGCATAGTGTGCATTGATTATTATGTCAAACACATTTACAGTATCATTTTATTATGGAGAGTGGTGAAGATGAAACATTGTTAACATTAATGTTTTTCTTGTATTTAGCCCTCAGGTATTCCTTACTAATTAGCCACACATACACTCATTGATGGTCAAATGTGACCATAGACCTTAACTATTTTAAAATTAAATAGCCTATATTTTACTTCAATAATATTTATTGAATATTTTGAGGAGATCTTTTGGTACGAGATACTATTTGTGCAATAATTATGGTCCATTAAGGACCACTTAAAATATTTTTCTTCTAATATTTGTATTATTTATATTACAACTAGTGTAGTAATTAAGGTTAAAATAGAGAATTCCAATGCAAAGAGGCAAATTAGAGTCATTTTGTAGCTGGAAAAATAAAAATGTATGGCTCTTTAATAAATACATGTAGTCTAGTTGCTCAAAAACGTATTGCAGATGTGAAATTTTAAAATGTTAATAAAATTGAATTACCCCGCCCACCACCCCAAATATCTCACTCCAACCTGAACTTAAAAGTTGGCAACCCTGGTTTATATCATTGAAAAACTATTATCGCACAGACAACTCCAGAATCCTCTGTAAATATGATCAAAGACGTCTGTGAAAATAAATCTGCATTGTTTATCATTTGATCTTTCATTGAAAAAAAATTTATTTAAAAAAAAAAAAAAAAAAAAAAAAATCACCAAATTCTAAACTTTCATTGATGTAAAACAATTTAAAGTGGTAGGAAAAAATCTCATTATGAAATAAATGTTTTTCTCTAGTTCACATTGACCACAATTATTGGCATCCAATTACTCCAACCTCCTTTCCCCAAGATAACAGCTCTGAGTCTTGTCCTGTAATGCCTGATGAGTTTGGAGATCAGTCAGAGACTATTCCTCCATACAGACTCTCTCCAGATCCGTCAGATTCCCAGATCTTCAGGTCAGGGGACTCGGACAACCATGGCAGAAGCTTAATTTTGTGCTCAGTGACTTTCATGTTTGTTTTGGATCATTGTCCTGGTGGAAGATCCAATCACGTCCTATTATAAGATATCTAGCAGAAGAGGTCAGATTTGGATTTTTATCTGTTGGTATTTGCTAGAATCCATGATACCATGAAAAAGATGTCCGGGACCTCCACCAAAAAAATAGGCCCACAATATTATGGGCCCTATTTTAATGATCTGAGCGCATGGTCTGAAGCGCATGGCACAGGTGCACTTAGGGCGAGTCCGAAACCACTTTTGCTAGTTTAACAACAGAAAAAACGGTCAGTGCACCAGGCGCATGGTCTAAAGGGGTTGTCCCTCGTCTCTTAATGAGTCATGGGTGTGTTTTGGTTGTAAAGTGCAATAAACCAATCAGAGTCTCATCTCCCTTTCCCTTTAAAAGCCAGTTGCGCTCGTGCCATGACAAATTCGCTATTTACATGCAAGCGGAACGACTGAACACTCCTCCAGAGAGGAATCCTTTTATTTTTAATATTTAAAATGTGTGTGTCCTGCTGCGCATCCCTGTGTGTAATAATCAGAGTGTGTGTGTGTGTGTGTTGTGTACCGTCTATAGCAGGGGTCTCAAACTCATTTTACCTAGGGGCCGCTGGAGGTAGACTCTGGGTCAGGCTGGGCCGCATCAAGTATTACACATAAAAAGTGTTTCAAGTATTCCAAAAAAAAGTAGCACAACAGATCCAGTCTTCTCAATCTTAATTATTAACAGTTCTTCAACATGAATGTTTCCTCTGAACATGAACTGTTCCTCTGAATTTGAACTAAATATAGCCTATAGAAATTAAATCATGTAATATGAAATAATGAATGATTTTAATTTTATTTTAAATAATAGACTAATTCACAGCAAGGCCGTAACAGGTCAAACAGAACAGTGAGCGAAATTCTAGGTCTAATTCTAGTTGGGAAATAATCTTTTTGGGACTATTTGTAAACAATATTTGCATTAATTTGCGTCAAATATATTATTAGTCCCGATATTCTTCGCATGAGTGAGTGAATAAATACATAGATCCGCGAAAGACTTTTGAATTCTCTAGTGGTAGAATTTTTGTCAACCGTGTCAAAGGTTCCGGGTTCTAATCCGCTCTCGTGTAGTTTTTCTTCATTAAAATCAAAGATGCTCATCAATGATTATATAATAAGACCATGAACACTTTGTATTTTGTCCGGAAAGAATAGAGTCTCTCTCAGCAACGGCATTAAGCGATAGATTGACGCGCTCGTCTGTGTGTGAAGACTGTGCAGTGTGCACGAGCCAAAAGAGAACGTAAACCCGCCTACTTTGATTTGATTGGCCATCTCAATCATTTTGATATTGACGAGCGCTGTTAGACCACATTCATTTCAACTGTCTGATCAGCTTCGTTCATCTGTTTCTGTCAATCACGCGGTGTCAACCAATTATACTGCACGAGGGAGGGGCGAGCCAACTCTCTCTCTCTCACACACACACACACACACACACACACACACACACACACACACACACACACACACACACACACAAAGGAGGCAGCAAGCGTGGTAAGCACGGCACACGCGACACACGCGACGACTCAGCAAAAAGGTGCTTTTCAGAGCAACACGTGGGCCGCACTAACACTAAACTTTGATGTCAAGAAGGGGGCCACAAAATATCATCCTGCGGGCCGCAAGTGGCCCGCGGGCCGCGAGTTTGAGACCCCTGGTCTATAGGCTCATATTACTAGCACACCCTTTAAAAAACACAAAAAATACTGCGCTATTGACTTTAGTTTTCAGTTCCTCACAACAGCGCCGCTCCAACAATGCTCCTGATCACACCTGGTGTTCAGACCAGACGCCCATGGGTGAACAGATGGGCGGCAGTGCATTTGATATTTAAACAACGCGACGCCGGACGTGAACATGAGAACTGCGTCGGGCTGAAACTAGCAAAAAACACTTGCGTCATGTCTGGCGTCACATTGCGCCGGGAGTATACTAGGGCATTAAAGATCCAGCGGTATATTTAACCGTGGGCATGGGGTGCTTTTGATCCCTGTTTGCCCCATCTGGTGGGTTTGCTGTCGAAAAGCTCTTTATTTAGTGTCAGCTGACCACAGAACCAGGTCCCGTCTAAACTGAATATGCTGGAGTTTGTTTCTGGATGAGCGAGGAGGATTTTTCTTGAAACCCTCCCAAACAACATGTGGTGCTGTAGGAGCTGTTTGATCATTTTTTAGTTTTTAGTTGATTGAACTTCTTAATTATAGATAGTGAAAATGGGGATTTTCAATGCTTTAGCTGTTTTCCTACAGCCACTTTCTATTTTGTGAAGCTCAGCAATCTTTTGCTGCACATCAGAACTATATTCTGTGGTTTTACTCATTCTGATGAATGATTAAGCGAATTTGGCCTTTGTGTTTCCTCATATTTACACTCTTGTAGAACAGGAAGTCATAGCTAGACAATATCATGTTGTGCTAAAAAGAGATAGAGATATTTTACTAGGGGTGCCAATAATTGTGGCCAACATGCATTTGAGAAAAACATTTATTTCATAATGTGATTTTTTTCCACCCCACTTTCAAATGATTTACTTCAATGAAAGGCTAGAATTTTATGGGGGTTTTTTCATGAAAGATCAAAAGTATAAACTCATTTTTTGCTCATATTTACCAAGGACTCTGGAGTTGACTGTATATCCAACTTTATACTCCTCAACTCTCTCATGGCGTGTTGTTTTATCATATAAAGTGTGTAATATGAAGGACCTGACGGACTCACACTCTCATGTAGCGGTGCACGTCTCCAGGCAGGGCCTCTCGATCAAACAGGAAGTTCTCGGACACCACGTTCAGGGTCAGACGGGAACGCCAGTGAGACACGGGCCGGTCCAGCTCGGAGTCGCTGCTCTGCTTTTGCTGATCCGGTTTCTGGATAGCAATCGGATTTATTTATATAATGCAAAGAGACGCATGGAAACAGGTGTTGTTAAAGCTCTTGGGCGTCAGCTCACCTGCGGGTCGTCCTGGCCCGTGATCAGGCTGATCTCCGGAGGTTTGGGCAGCATGTATGTGGTCAGTTGCGTGACTAAATGCACCTGGTGCGGATCCTGCCATGGCGTGACTCCAGCCTGATGCAGGAACACCATGGCGTACAGCGTCCCATTCTTGCGCGTCTTCTTCGGCAAAGACACATTAATTAACCTAAAAAAGACAAGCAAATCTGGGAAGCAACAGTTGTCTATAATGCACACAAATGAAGAATACAGAGTTACAGTGATATAATGTGATTGGAGTTGTGATTGATGATCAGCTAAAATTTACTGACCACATTACTGCAACAACCCGGTCCTGCAGATTTGCGTTATACAACATTAGGAAGATTAGACCCTTCCTATCAGAGCAGGCCACACAACTCCTGGTCCAAGCTCTTGTTCTCCAGACGGGACTACTGTAATGCTCTTCTAGCGGGTCTTCCGGCATGCACTATCAAACCCTTGCAACTGATCCAGAATGCAGCGGCGAGGGTGATCTTTAACGAGCCGAAGAGAGCGCACGTCACGCCTCTCTTCATCAGTCTGCACTGGCTGCCAATAGCCGCTCGCATCAAATTCAAAGCACTGGTGCTCGCCTTCAAAGCAACCACTGGCTCTGCACCAATATACCTAAACTCGCTTGTTCAGACTTACACACCCTCCAGGAGCTTAAAGCTACACTGTGTGATATTTTCCCCCATCTAGCGGTGAAACGGTATATGACCATCCAATAAATATTAGTTTCTTTTCCTCCCAATTCCGATTTCGTTTTAACTCCTACGGTGGCCGATTTAGTCCAAGATTAACATGGCTTCCAGTTCGATCCAGCAATCCCCCTCTTCACATTCGCCAACGAGTTGTAACGCGTGTGTCCGGGTGAAAAATACGGATAGCTCACTCAACGCAACTGGAGTCGATGCAAACACGGAGGCGATTGACATCAAACAGCCCGAACTTTATTAACCCGCGGAACCCCCACAAGAGTCCGGCACAAACTCCACTTCCGTCCACAGCATTACCCAACAAAACAAAAATAAATGAATGTTAGCAACAGAAGACAGAAAATAATCCGCACACATGGGAGCTCGAGGTGCAGTGCACACGCACACGCACACACACATACACACACACACACACACACACACATACACACACACACACACAGAACGCAGGCGCTCCAACCGGGGCGAACGCTCTTAAAGGGGCCACACTATTTTCCTACTCGTTACAGAGTGTTAAAACGTGAAAGGCGAAGCTTGAATTTACGGGTATGTCCCTCTTTGGCTAATGTACTTTCAAGATGGAGGGGCAACATGGCGACCCCCATTCGAACCCCTTACCCGTATGTATTTTCAATGGCATATTATAAACTTACGAGAATACTTTATTACTTGAAAGAAGTAAATATACATTAATGAGCACATATATTTTTGAAAGAACTAAGTGTTCTTAGCTAAGAATAAACTAAAAAAGTTACACAGTGTAGCTTTAAGTTCTGCCAGTGAACGACGCCTTGTGGTGCCATCCCAAAGAGGCATGAAATCGCTCTCATGGACCTTTTCCTGATCCGCCCCTGGTGGAACGACCTGCCTATCTCAATTCGAGCGGCCGAGTCTGCAGCCATTTTCAAAAAACAGCTAAAGACACATCTTTTCCAGCAGCACCTGACCAATCAAGAATAGCACTTAACATTCTATTCATTTTCTGTCTGTCTAATTTATATATATAAAAATATAAAAAAAATTAAAAAAACAAATTCTGTCCTGTGTGTTCTGTGCTAGATTAACTGAGACTTGTTACAGCACTTGCATACTGTAGCCCTTGACTGTTCTAGCTGCTTCTATTGCTCTCATTTGTAAGTCACTTTGGATAAAAGCGTCTGCTAAATGACTAAATGTAAATAAGTTATTATGTCTACTAGATCCCATTACCTCTCAAACCTGGTGTTCACATCAAACTCTTCCTCTCTGTGGATCAGACTGTGTCCTCCATCAGCATTCGGTCTCAATGCAGTGTAGACGCTGAGCTGATGAAACACACGTCCAAAACATCACCCGTTATTGCATATCTTTATTAAAATATATGAAGAATTCAGATGCAAAAACCTCTACGTCTGACATTTTTCATTTGAATGAGCATTTTTATGTTTAGGTTCAGTAACTTCACTTTAATGGCAATGAAAAGTTTATTAGTGAGGTATTAAAATGCCAAAATGTCATTGATAGAGCAAAATTCAAAAAGAAAAATGTCAGATGGACTTAGAGGTCTTCATATTTTGTATAATGTTGATTATACGTGGTTTTCAAAATGGGGTCCAGGGACGTGTTTAGAGAAAAACAGTGTAAAAAAAATCTTTAAAATAAATTGAAAAAATAATAAAATAAATAAATTCAAAGAGAATAAAATAAAAAATGTATACAAATAGATTAAAATAAATAAATAGATTGATAAAACATGATTAAAATAAATAAATAATTGGGTTAAAATAAAAAAAAGATTTAAAAAAAATTGGATTAGAATAAAATACATAAATAAATTATTTATATTTAAATATAAAGATAAATAAATAAAACATTTATTAAAAAAATATATTAATTAATAAAAACAAATAAATAAATTTTAGATGAAAAGAAACAAATAAACTTTGGAATAAAAAAAATAAAAAAATATTAAAATACTTAAATATATAAATAACTAAAAAAAACTGATCAATAAATGATTGATAACTGAAAATAAAAAAATAAATTAAAACATCTAACAGTACAGCACTATAAAGTAGGAAAATAATGCCATAATTAACTTAATAGAAAGTAAATACTTTCCAAATAATATTTTAGACATTTATAATATACGTCTCTCACAGTATAAACCGGCTCTTTATACAAGAAACTATATACATTAGATTTTTGAATAAGGGCCCTTGTGTGATAATCATATTTGAGCATCTAAAACATTCAATACGCCTCTCAAATGTAATATTACTTGCATGTGATTGATTAACAATCCCCCTTTATGTATAAATGTGTCCATCCATAAAGGCCCGTGTTCACAAGCACAGTCTGTAGGACTCAGGTGTGCCAGTCTCACCTGCAGGCGAGGGTTCCCGGCCAGGTGAGGTGAGATACAGCTGTCAGTCCTGGGGTTTTCGCAGGGTTTGGTGTAAACTATCCCATACATGACCCAACATGTGTGCAGCACATACAGGAGGAACACCCCCACGACCAGGCTCGTGAACGAGGCTTTGGGAAACATCACGAGTGCATCAATGACAGCACAGCTTCAGTGGACAGACCAGAGCCGATGATGAGGATGAGGATGAAGAGCAGGATGCGATCAGCTGTCAATCAGTCCTGAGCCACTAACACACGTCACTCTAAACACACACATTACAGCACATCTGCAGGCTGGTACTCTGATATTTGATCCGGCTCTCACTGCAGCATCCTCGGGAATCGCGTGGAGGGTCATCGGGGACTCCTCATGATGAAACGCGCGCGTTTGAGTGCTTTACTTTATCCCTCGACTCACTTTTGACGCGATGTTTCAATGAATGCTCACTTCCGGGGTTCACTTCATGTCAAGGGGTTGCCAGATTTGTTCATTTTCTTTCACACATTCTAATTTAAAATAATTTCGCTTTTTTATGGCTTTAAAAACTATTTATTTTGACAACAAAATGTGCCAAAATAAATAAATAAAAATGGGATTGAAATCAAATAAATTAGAATAAAATACATAAATATATTAATTAATAAAAATTAGGGCTGTCAAAAGATTAATCACGATTAATCACATCCAAAATAAAAGTTTGTTTTACATAATATATGTGTGTGAACTGTGTATAATTATTTATATATAAAAACACACACAAGCATGCATATATTTAAGAAAAATTTATTATATTTATATATAAAATATTTATATTTATATATAATATAAATTATATAAATGTATACAGTATATACATGCAAATATTTCTTAAATATATACATGAATATTTATATAAACATAATAATTATACAGAGTACACACAAATATATTATGTAAACACAAACTTTTATTTTGGATGTGATTAATCGTGATTAATCTTTTGACAGCCCTAATAAAAATAAATAAATCAGTAAAATGTTATATAACAGGTGTTTGGAATTTCATACCATAATCCAGCCGCTGATTTAAAGATTAATAAATGTATTATCATATATTTTTTTTTATATTTTAAAATTTGTATTGTGACAAAAATGTGTTAAAATAAATAAATACAATTTAATTAAACGAAATAGATAAATAAAATAAATGAGAATAAAATACATAAATAAATAAATAGATGAATACGAATTATATTGAAATATTGAAATAGATAAATAAATAAAAAGTTGATTAGAATATAGTAATTAATAAAATAAATAAATAAACAAAACATTTATTAAAATAGATAAATAAAAATTGGATTAAAATAAAATAGAATAAAATACATAAATGAATTAACTTATAAAAATAAATAAATCAGTAAAATATTATATAACAGGTGTTCAGAGGTCCATGATCCAGCAGCTGATTTAAAGATGTTTAAATGTATTATCATATTTAATATATACAAATAAAATTTTGATTTAAAGAAATAGATAAATAAAATTGGATTAAATAAAATAAATTTGAATAAAATACATAAATATAAAAAAATAGATGAATACGAATTGTATTGAAATATTTAAAAAGATAAATAAAAGGTTGATTAAAATATATTAATACAAAAATAATTAATTAATAAAAATTGGATTAAAATAAATGAGAATAAAAAGCATAAATACATAAATATAAATAAATAAAATATTACATAACAGGTATTCAGAGGTCTATAATCCAGCCGCTGATTTAAAGATTTATGAATTGTATTATCATATTTAAAATATATTTGTATTTTTTATTTTTACTGGTGAATAGGTGAATATGAATTATATTGAAATGTATAAATAAATAAAAATAGATTAATTTAAATAAATAAATAAAAGATAGATTAAAAGAAATTGATAAATTTATATATATATGTGTTGTGTGTATATTTTTGAATAAAATAAATGAGAATAAAATACATAAATATATAAATGGAAATAAGGTATAAATGTATATTTTATATGTATTTAAATGTATTATCGTAATAAAAAAGAAAAACAAATTATATATATATATTCACATAATATATTGTTTACTATATAAGCTACATATAATGAAATATTATATATGTATCTTCTATTGTGTGAAAAGATTGTGTTGATTTTGGAAGTGTAGCGGCAACCCTTGCGCTGTCAATGATTCTGCTTCCGGCTCACACAGGAAGTGATTCCTCTCATTGCTCCAGTAGCGTCCGACGCTTTTCTGTCGTTTTGCGCTATAATTTTTTCTCACTTTGGTGGAGGATTTACCTTCAAAATCCACCGCCAGCATGAAACTCGTCAGGTAATAAACCTCTATAGGGCTCAAACTATCAATATACACGAAGAATCCGCAGCGACATGTTATATAATTGAACGGATGGCGTCAGATTTGGTGTAGCTGTTGGTTAGCCGTTAGCTTCAACGGGCGGGAATGAATGAGTGTGTGTTTGTGTGAGTTTCTGTCGCGTTACTGCCGTGTTTTAAACGCAGCTGTGTGTTTAACTTTATAGCTCGTGTGTTTATCCTTATGTTTATGCGTTTGTGGCGTTAGTTTATAGATTCTGGGCCTTAAATCTTACAAACGCAGCCACAGAAACAGACACTTTTAAATGCCAGTGACTTTATATTTGTTTGTTGCTGCAGATGCACTCTGCAAAAACATGTGATTGATGTTATTGGGCAAATATTATACAGTTAAGACAAAGTGAAGAGGTTTAAACTAAGTACAATTTCTATTTGTAGCCATCACATTCGCTACAAGAAAATAAAACAATGGAAGTGTGTGTGTGTGTGTGTGTGTTTGACACAGTCTTAAATGATGTCCTGCTGTGAGATCTGTGTGTTGTGATGTTTCACTCTTTGTTTTTGATTGTAATCCCACAGGTTTTTGATGAAACTGAGCCATGAAACCGTCACCATTGAGCTGAAGAATGGCACACAGGTCCATGGCACCATTACAGGTGATTATGATTCAAAATAATGCTAAGAAGTGACTAAATGAGTTTTTAAGAGCAATTCATGAATGGTTCACCCAAAAATGTATCATGATTAACTCACCCTCAACTCATCCTAGGTGTATATGACTTAATTCTTTCAGACGAATACAATCAGTCCTTCCAGAAAAATGCGGCTTTTTGGGTGATTGTTGCGGGCAAAAATCCTTGATTATGCGGCACGTTTAAAAAAAAAAAAAAAAGCGGGATATTTATGCGACGTTATACGATAAAATTGTGGGAACTTGCAAAAACTGCGGTTTGATGAGAGAAAAAAGCACTACATCACAGAAAGTGCTGGGAATATTTAAGTTCTCATCTTGTTTTATTGAAGACCTTAATAAACACATGGCTCAAATTTACAAAACATTGAGTCAAACAAGTTCTGTAGCTTTACAGAAGGAATATGCTACAACTTCTGAAAAATGAATAAATAACTTCCTGTTTTTTTATTTGAGTGCTTCCAATGCACAAAGTGCAATAATCTCTTAAAGGGTTAGTTCACCCAAAAACCCGTCAGACCTCCGTTCATCTTCAGAACACAAATTAAGATATTTTAGTGTAAATCCGATGGCTCAGAAAGGCCTCCATTGGCACAATGCACTGTACACTCTCAAGACCCATAAGAGCTACTAAAGACATCGTTACAAACTCCATCTCACTACAGTGGTTCTACAATAACTTTATGAAGCGACGAGAATAGTTTTTGTGCTAAAACCTAAATAACGACTTCAAAACACAGCATCATGAAGCTTCGAAGCGTTATGAATCAGTGAGTCGATTGATGATTCGGATTGCGTGTCAAACTGCTGAAATACGTGACTTTGGCGATCCAAACCGCTGAATTGACTCACTGATTCATAACGCTTCAAAGCTTCATGATGCTGTGTTTTTTGCGCGGTCTCTTGCTGTTGTTTTTGTTGGCAAATGGGAGTTTGCGCTTCATCATGGTTTCACCGATATCTATGGTTTCTCCACGGGGTTTGCAGCTTTTCGATGACGTTCACGTCGGGTAATTACGTCACTTCAAAACGTTCCCATGGCAACAGGGGGAAATGGCGGCTCTTGTGTGAAGTAAACAAACATTTTTCAACTTTCTGCTAATATATGACTTTTTTTGCAACGAAAATGCGGGGATTATGAAATCATGCTAGCCCCGCATATTTTGCACACGGAAATAGGCAATTTACGCTGCGTATTTGAAAAAATGCGGTCCCCGCATAAATATGCAGACTTTGGCTGATTATGCGTTAAATCATGCGATCGCATAATCGCGTTTTTCTGGAGGGACTGTATTAAATACCCTGGCTCTTCCGAGCTTTATAATGGGAATGAATGCTGCCTGAGATTTTGAAGCTCCAAAAAGTGCATCTATCCATCATAAAAGTAATACGACTTCAGGGGTCAAGGCCTGCTGAAGCGAAGCCATGCGTTTTTGTAAAACATATATCCATATTTATAATGTTATTAACTATAATCACTGAAGAGTGATCTCTGACCCGATGTAGGAGGAGAGTAAACTTAGGAGAGAATTGTCGAATGTGGAAGTGCAGAGGATAGCGCAGAAAACGTTGGGAGGATTTTGATATATTTGTCATGTGTCGGGTCCAAGCTCAAACCTCCTGCGGTATTGAAGCCAACACGGAAGTGATGGTTAATAAAGGCCTTCTGAAGCGATGCGTTTGTGTAAGAAAAACATTTAAAACGTTATAAACTAAAATAACTAGCTTATGTCGTGGGCAGACGGTCGTGCGTATTGATTTTACGGTGAAAGAGTAACCCCTGGCCTGACACATGACGTATTGATGAACGCAGAAGCACAGAGGATAGAGCAAAACAAAACACCGGTCATGAATTCAAGTCTAAAACGAGAATTTTTAAACACAAATGTCAGGATTTTGATATATGAGAGATGGGGCTTGAGTTTGTTGCCCAGCAGTCATTTTTATGATGGATGGATGTGCTTTTATTAGCTTAAGTCTCAACCCCCGTTCACTCCCATTATAAATCAGGGAAGGGCCAGGATATTAATGAGCCTCAGATTGTGTTCGGCTGAAAGAAGGTCAATATACACCTAGAATGTAGACTGGGTAAACCAGCCGGCGATTTGATTTCGCCCTGCAGCTCAGGCTGGAAACCTGTACATTAATTTCTGCTGCTTCTGTTACACTTTTGCGGGAACCAATCACAGACTGGCTTATCCACCTGGCGCGCTATTGGCAGGTTTAACACGATGACGGATAGAGAAGCGATGGGTCATTGCCCGTTGATCACGCCTCTTGTGGTCTGATTGGTTGAAGGACTATCCAATTGCGTACAGTCACTTGAATTATGCTCGTTGATCACGCCTCTTGTGCAGTAGAAAATACAGAACAGACTCCCCAGACCAATGTTCAATCTTAAATTGGTGATAGCCAGACAACCTAGAATGGCTTTAAGGAGAGTAAATCACGGGCTAATTAAAAATTTTGGGTAAACTATCCCTTTAAGTTGAACGGTGGCTTAAACTTTCTCTTTGAATCTCTATGAACAGGTGTGGATGTCAGTATGAACACTCACCTCAAAGCTGTGAAGATGACCCTTAAAAACAGAGAGCCCACTCAGCTGGAGTCCCTCAGTATCCGCGGCAACAACATCCGCTACTTCATCCTGCCGGACAGTCTTCCTCTGGACACGCTGCTGGTGGATATCGAGCCTAAAGTCAAGTCAAAGAAGAGAGAGGCTGGTGAGTTACGGAAAACATCATCTATACTGACTTTGAGACTCAGGCATTGATTGATTGATTGATTGACTGTCTATGAAAATGTGTGATTGGTTTCCTTGCCTTTCTTGCAGTTGCTGGCCGCGGTCGAGGAAGAGGACGGGGTCGTGGCAGAGGAAGAGGACGTGGCCGCGGCGGGCCAAGGAGATGAATCTCTCAAGCCACTGTACATTAGTGCGCTTTGTACAGCATTTTTTTGTTCTTTATTTGGAGAATATTTTGATTCTGACTTGTTTGCATTTTGTACATTAAATTCATTTCTTTTGAAAGCTGTTTTGAGTCTTTTGTTCACATGCTGAACTGTTTGTACTAATATAAGGCAGTGATGTCTCTGGTTATTTTTCTACAGTATCAATAAACTGTCCGATTCAACTTGTCTTGTTCTGTGCAGAAGAATATTAATTTTTATTTACAATATAATGGCCAGTGTTGGCCTTTTTTATATATATATATAAAAAAGTAAATACTTAAATGAGCTTTCTGCTCCATTTATTCAGTATATTTTAGTTTAATTGCTATTGAAAGCCTGTCAATAAGTTTGTTGGTCATGGGATATCTGGAAATACATGGGAATTTTAATATAATTTCTATTGAGTCTTACTGAAGCTTTAAATTATACAAAAAAAAAAAAACCCTGTGTGACCCATGCAAGTCAAAAGATGTCTTTACGTAAATAACATTTCTTTGGCTTAAGTAATGTTGGCGACATTTAAGTAGCTTTTAAAAAATGTTCCTTTAGAAAAGGACAAAACATTACTGGTGTGCATCTTGAGACAAAACAATTGAACTGACATATTTTCAGATATTTCGGTGCAAGTTGCGTTCAGTTAAAACCGCTCAAACATGCTTTGGGAATAGGTTTAAGCTTTGTCTGTGAAACAGGTGTTATGTACCACAAATTACCTAAACATCCCTTTTACACCATACCCAATTCATCACATAATAGTGAGTGGGAGATTCTAGAGTGTGTCTGAAAGTTTCTGGAATCTGGAAATACAAGAGATTTTTAATATAATTTCTAATATAAAAATCCTTATCCGGTAATCCAAAATGACTGGAAACCTTAAAGCTTTATTTTATTACAGAATTGTGGGATCCATCCATGCAAGTCAAAAGGTGTCAATAACATTTATTTGGCTTAAGTAATGTTGGCCTGGTTTCACAATTAGGGCTTAGTTCAATTAGGACATTTAAGCAGCTCTCATAAATGTGACTTAGAAAAAATATCGAGTTAAAACAATGGCACTGACATTTTAAGATATTTCAGTGCAAGTTGCTTTCAGTTAAAACAGCTCAAACACGTATTAGATTAGATTCAACTTTATTGTCATCACACAAGTACAAGTACAAGGCAACGAAATGCAGTTTAGGTGTAACCAGAAGTGCAATAGCAGTAAGTGCAGGATATACAATGGTTGCGTAAGTGCAGGACATGGATATGTACTGAATATATATAAATATGTATAAATAGAGAGATGGTTATTACTATAAACAGAACTGAATTTACAGGTGAATATGTACAGTGAATAAATATACAGATGGTTATTACTATAAACAGAATTTACAGGTGAATATGTACTATGAATATAATATACAGATGGCTATTACTTTAAACAGAATTTACAGATATAGGTATATTGTGAATCGGTTTAAGCCTTGTTTGTAAAACCGCGGGGTTATATACCGCAACATTGCCTAAACGGCGCTTTTACACCATACCACTTTCATTAATATTTGTTAATTCATTACTATTAAATGATAATAGTGAGTAGGACTTTTATTTTGAAAAGCTGTGGACGCCGCAGGGTCAGTCCTCCTGCTGAGCAAACCGGGTTCATTTCAACCGGTTCAAACCTTTTTGCGTTTTATTATTGAAATGCTAAATATTTGTTAATTATTATTATTTTTTATTATTTTTCCAGCTCACAGTTTTTCTCCTTGTGAAAGTTGCTGAGTCATTCATGCTAAAGAGTCGACTCAGGAAAACGATCTGGTTATAAAAGCCCTAAAGCGCTTCTGTATTTCCACCAGTCACATTTATTTAAACACGGCGTTGGTGAAAATGTCGTCCAGTAGTTTCATGTATTTTGCTTATGGCAGTAATTTACTGAAAGAGAGACTGACACTGAAAAACCCCTCGGCTGTGTTTGACTCCATCGGCAGGATACAGGTAAACAAACACATCATTTGATTCATGGATGGACATAAGCACATAGAACATTAGAAGTACAGTCTACCTTACATTTACTATGTTACCAGGCTACTATTGAGTGTTACTGAGATACAATTATGGAGAACATTTTCTTGTATAACCTCCTGGGACCCAAGAATAGACTTTTGTCCACTTTAGTGGACATTATATTTTAGTGAATTTCTCTGACATCATACATGTCACATGTCTCAGTCTGGATGTCCTGTAAAGAGCACATTCGGGGCTTTGCAGGGATACCAAATGTGTGGAGGTTTCACCAGGACAACAACTTCTTCTTGGTCTTTAAAACTCGGCTGACATTAATATTTAGCACTCTTATGGAAATATGATCATATTTTTTATTTATAATTGAAATCGGATTAATTTTCAAATTGTTTGTTATAAATCAACATCTCAGGAAAATGTTATGGGGTTTCTAATCAAAATATGACTTTCTGTTACAAAACAGGGCATTGATTTCATAAATGACCACTGTAGTGGACGACAGGATTTAAATCATGTTTATCAGGCGTTTTGGAGACATGACAAGTGAACAGGGAAAGAAATTACATATCAATATTCCTATGAAATATTAGATATTATTATGAAAATGTTGCCAATTTTTCCTCCCATTATTACACTTCTTTTTTCATTACATGTTGCACCAAGAACACATTAATATGCAAATTAGATGCAGTGAATAGATACATTGTATTGAATGGGAAAATCCAAGTATTGTCATTTTACCCACATATTTAATAAAGTAAAATGGTGCATTTCATTATATCTTTCATAACATAGTTCAGAATCATCTTTAAATAAAGTTTGTGTAAAAAAAACCCTGAAACCTAAAAATTGATTGGTGAATTAAAAATAAATCCCATTGTTTTTGCCTATACATGCAATTTCATGTCATTTAATTTTTTTAACAACTGAGTCCTGCTGTCACTACAGAGGACACATCATAACATATGAATACAATATCATTTTTCAACAATGTTTTTTTCCCCATTTGTTTCTTACGCTCTAAACAATGTAATGACATAAAAAAATACTAAAGTCCAAAAACTTTTTTTTTCTGGGTCCCAGGAGGATAAAGACCCAAATTATACTGTGAAAAAGTCATATTAAAATACGTATAAACAATATTAGGAAAATATTTTGTTTCTATTACGTTACTTACATTTTTCTACCCGCACTGCACTGTTAGATATTTACTTAAATCAAGGGTTTATTCATTTATTTAAATGTTCATAATTTAAGTTGATATCTTAATTATGTATTTTAATATATATATATATATGTTAAGTAGATTTGTCTTTATAACAAATGCCTCTTTAAACACTTTAATAATGTGTTGTAATCACACAAAAAGTATCATGATGCACCGTGGTGGTACTCTGTACATTGTACCCATTACTATGGTACATTAATATGTTAATCATACAATACTGTGGTATAAATCATTGTCTTACAAGGCATGTGCCATGTGTTTGTATCTCAGGACTACAGATTGAATTTTGGTCTCTGGGGCGACTGCACTGACTGCGCTTGGCACGGTGGAGTCGCCACGATACAGGAGAGTGAAGGAGACGAGGTGTGGGGGGTCGTGTGGAGGATAGACGACCAAAACCTGCCCAGTTTAGACCGGTGAGATCACCTGGGATTGTGATGTCTCTCAAAACCACTCTTTCATCCTGTATTCATGAACAGTATTGCACTGAGGCCTGTTGCAGGAAGCTAGCTGAACAAACTCTGAGTTTCAGAGTTGATAAATCCAGATAAATTCAACAGCCTGGTGCAAATTGTGTTTTTGGTCTATATGGCTAATTTTGCCCTTCATGGCAACTGTGAGGGGGTACATTTTTGTATAACTCATTCGTTTACATTATAATATAAAGCCTTAAAGTTATGCATAATTAAGGACGTGGCCACTTTGAGTGACAGGTGGATTGCCGTTTGTCATCACAGTGTCCATTTGATTCACTTCTCGCAAGAGAGACGGCGCAATTCATTGCGAGAACAAGAGGTCGTTTTGAAAATTATCATGAAATTAAAAAGGCAGTAATAAACCCTTCTCCTGCAGTGAATGTTTGAGAAGGCAGCTGAAAGAATATCTGACTATATCAATGCATGATGTGAAAAAGAAATTATTAAAGAGCTCAAATGAATACATGTTGTTTAAAAGCATTATGAATGCATGTATTATATTTACATTAAAGTTCTCATGAAATCAAAATATTATTTACTTTGTTAGCCAACAATACAGGTCTTAGGGTGAACAACTAATCCGTGCAAGTAAATACACATAAAAAAAATTGTTTGCCGTGGTAATCTTTAATCAAAATCTGAAAAGTAACTTCCGGTCTTGAATGGCGTTCCCTTTAGGCCAAGGTCTCCAAACTCGGTCCTGGAGGGCCACTGTCCTGCAGAGTTTAGTTCCAACCCCAATCAAACACACCTGAACAGGCTAATCAGTGTCTTACAATGCCCTAGTTAGACACTGATTAGCTGGTTCAGGTGTGTTTGTTTGGGGTTGGAACTAAACTCTGCAGGACAGTGGCCCTCCAGGACCGAGTTTGGAGACCCCTGCCTTTAGGGATGGGCCTGATTAATCGACGATCGATAGTTGATCATTAAGAATTTTGTGAGTTTTGAAGCAATTAAATTAATTTCACTGTGTGGTGAAATTCACTGCAAACATTGCGATGCCGTGTATACACTCGCCTAAAGGATTATTAGGAACACCTGTTCAATTTCTCATTAATGCAATTATCTAATCAACCAATCACATGGCAGTTGCTTCAATGCATTTAGGGGTGTGGTCCTGGTCAAGACAATCTCCTGAACTCCAAACTGAATGTCAGAATGGGAAAGAAAGGTGATTTAAGCAATTTTGAGCGTGGCATGGTTGTTGGTGCCAGACGGGCCGGTCTGAGTATTTCACAATCTGCTCAGTTACTGGGATTTTCACGCACAAGCATTTCTAGGGTTTACAAAAAATGGTGTGAAAAGGGAAAAACATCCAGTATGCGGCAGTCCTGTGGGCCAAAATGCCTTGTTGATGCTAGAGGTCAGAGGAGAATGGGCCGACTGATTCAAGCTGATAGAAGAGCAACTTTGACTGAAATAACCACTCGTTACAACCGAGGTATGCAGCAAAGCATTTGTGAAGCCACAACAAGCACAACCTTGAGGCGGATGGGCTACAACAGCAGAAGACCCCACCGGGTACCACTCATCTCCACTACAAATAGGAAAAAGAGGCGACAATTTGCACAAGCTCACCAAAATTGGACAGTTGAAGACTGGAAAAATGTTGCCTGGTCTGATGAGTCTGGATTTCTGTTGAGACATTCAGATGGTAGAGTCAGAATTTGGCGTAAACAGAATGAGAACATGGATCCATCAATTCTTGTTACCACTGTGCAGGCTGGTGGTGGTGGTGTAATGGTGTGGGGGATGTTTTCTTGGCACACTTTAGGCCCCTTAGTGCCAATTGGGCATTGTTTAAATGCCACGCCTACCTGAGCATTGTTTCTGACCATGTCCATCCCTTTATGACCACCATGCACCCATCTTCTGATGGCTACTTCCAGCAGGATAATGCACCATGTCACAAAGCTCGAATCATTTCAAATTGTTTTTTTGAACATGACAATGAGTTCACTGGACTAAAATGGCCCCCACAGTCCCCAGTTCTCAACCCAATAGAGCATCTTTGGGATGTGGTGGAACGGGAGCTTCGTGCCCTGGATGTGCATCCCACAAATCTCCATCAACTGCAAGATGCTATCCTATCAATATGGGCCAACATTTCTAAAGAATGCTTTCAGCACCTTGTTGAATCAATGCCACGTAGAATTAAGGCAGTTCTGAAGGCGAAAGGGGGTCAAACACAGTATTAGTATGGTGTTCCTAATAATCCTTTAGGTGAGTGTAAGTACAACACGGCCACGACTCAAATGATGTACCACTTAAACAAAGTGCATCCGTCCCTGGTTAATGTCGGTGGCGGTGCATCCAGTCTCAACGAGATGCACAACGAGCAGAGAAAATTGCCAAAGAGATCGACAAGTTCATTGAGTTGGATATTCTGCCCTTAAGTATTGTTGAGGTCAATGGTTTTCGAGAACTGATACATTTATTGGAACCAGCATATCAAATTCCATCACGACGTACCATCACCAGACTGGTAGAAACTCACTACGAAGAACGAAAGCAGCAGCTGTTAAAAGAATTGAGCAAAGCTGAGAGAGTTGCTCTAACTACAGACTGCTGGACCGCTTTAACAGCTGAGAGCTACATCACCACAACCTGCCAGCTACATCATTCGTAGCGTTTCCATTATAGATTTGCCCAAAACGTTTGCGATATTTTCTAAAGATCGATAAAAAAATATTGCGAAATGACGGCGTTTCCATTAACTGATGTTATGCGACTAAAACAATTTTTTTCTTCTCGTGATAAGTCATTCCAAAAATTATGCTATGCATGTTGTTAGGTTTATGTATATCCCAGCCACCGCGCGCCATTATTTTTAATGGAAAGAGATGTGTAATCCAAGCATTGATTGCAAGGAAAGCACCTTATACTACTTGAGCGGCACATATGAGGTGTTATGATAAATTGTGGCATTTTATATTCTATTGTTTTTTATGAGTTTAATAAAGAACTCTGTCTCGTCTTCTGTTCAAACATACCATCATCTGTAAAGAATGATCCACTTTGACGCATTGCCACATACAGAGACGAGCGAAAAGTTTGAATCTTCATGGTGATTACTCAGTTTTTTTTACCACTTCCTTATTTTGGCTTGGAATTTCGTTTGTTGGAAATATAAACTGAATTTAGAAATGCTTTTGAAATGAAAAACTTTGCGTTTAATGAACAAAATATATTTTTGAAATGAAGACAGTGTTTGGAGTGGAGTGCAAAGTAATCTGTTCCCAGAATCCACGGCCTTTGTCGTTATTGTGAGTGTACACAAATAAAAATTCACTGTTTATTATAATTATGTCTTGCACTTATCTGTAGTATGGCTAGACATTATGGAGTATTGGGATTTGTATCCGCTGTCGTAAAGGAAAAAATCCATCAGAAGCGCCAACGACTTCGTTGGACAGAGGGTTAAAGATAACAAAGCCTATTTAGTTTCATATAGTTAGGCTATGTTAAAATATTATAATTTTTTTTATTCATAAGTTGATTATGAAAAGTGAGCAGCATGAGTAAACATCAGATGCATATGTCTGGGGACATTGATTTTGAGCACTTAATTGAATTGTGTTTTCTAGAAAGTCTTTCTTTAAAATTAATTTAGTTTTGTATAAATTGTATTTTAATTTTGATCAATGTTTAATACACTATTTGCTTGTAGCCTATATTTAATAAATAAGAAGCAAACCAAGATCGTCGGGAATGGATTGACGTGCGTAACTAGGCTGTTTGAGTAAGGCTGAAAGCCTGCCAGTTTTGAGTTACATGTTGACAAAACCTGTCAGATCTAAGTATTGTGTTTTTTGTTTAAGTTATTGTTTAACATGATTCTTTTTTATTATTATTATTTTGGAATAAATGAGGTCTGCTGGCTCACAGCTGCAGGTTCTGCTGCTTTAGAGCACCGCATATGCATGCGCATATATGTTCGGTTTGCCTAACTGAATGTAGTTTAACTGTCTGCCACAAGTTGATCTTGTAATAAAGGTCTCATCGAGGAAAAACACACTGTATTTTTGTATTCATTGCATTTTTGAATTATAAAAGTTAAATAATTAATTTTATTATAAAAAATATTAATGATTAATCGATAGTCGATCGTTAATTCTCCCGACGATCGACTTAGAAAATGTAATCGAATGCCCATCCCTAGTTCCCTTTCCGATGACGACCGTGTGACGGCTTGGGTTTGAATATCCTTAACCACTCCCCTCCAACTGTTAGTCTGCTATGAGCGTGAGATGGAGAGGAGGAGCGCTGAAGTGAAACCCTGCCCTCTATTCAATAATCAGTTTCGTTGGAAATACGGCACAGGTATTCACAACTTCCGGTTCACTGGGACTTTAATATTGAGCTATTTGTCAATTAATGTAATTATCATACGAATTAAAAGTAATTATAATTCATATAATATAAATATAATTAATAATTAGCACCAAAAGATGAGCACTTTTTTTCACTATAAACTGCTTTAATTTGGAAGGAGAGATGCAGGCGGAGTGGCTTTATTGCATCTTTACTTACATCTGATTGGTCCAATTTGGGTTTGTGATCTCTAAACCAGTATAAAGCTGTGTAGTGCAAGTTACCATGGTGTTGAACACTGCTAAAAACCAATCCACCTTCTTGAGCCCCCAAAAAAACAGAGTTTGCTCAAACTAATCTCGATTTTACCTGTGTTGCAACAGGCCACTGGATATGGCACATATCAAACTCAAAAAACAAACTCAAATCAGTATCTCATGTTAATTTATTTATTTTGTAAGTATTTGTGTTTCATGCTGATTTACTGCACATTATCCCTTTCATACATATAGTAGAAAATACAACTTTTTAGTACTTTTATGATTAAATAATGTACAGATTAAATAAGCCATGATATCTGCTTTACATTTACATTTATGCATTTGGCAGACGCTTTTATCGAAAGCGACTTACAGTGCCCTTATTACAGGGACAATCCCCCTGGAGCAACATGACCGCTGGGATCGAACCAGCAACCTTCTGCATATCAGTTCAGTGGTTTAACCCACTGGACCACCACCTCTCTTCATCACGACCTGATCATCAACCTACTAATACTAATATAGGCAGATACTGATATAATAACATATATATTCATAGTACAAACTGTACAACGCATTTATATATTAAATATGCTTTAGACAGGAACTAAAATATCTGCATTTGAAATGTATATGCATCTCGTATGTTTCAGGCAGGAACAGGTTCATGAAGGCGTGTACAGCCCATTAGAGGTCAAAGTGGAAACAAAAGAGGGGCTGCTTCTCTGTCGGACGTACAAGATGAACAATTTCAGAGCCTGTCCACCTTCACCACAGTATAAAAAGGTACATTAACATTAGCCTGACTGACCAAACCAAAGCATAAAGTTTAATTACAGAGCACAAAGGGAACAACCCACCTCTCTGATCAAATATTAACAAGTGATTCAAAGTGTAATAACAGGAGATTCAGATGTTCTCAATATAGTGGTCTTATCTTTAAATCACACACATGTTGTGCAGAAGCTTTTAGATCATTAACACCCGTGACCATCTAGTTGCATACTGTAACTATCATAAAGTGTCAATGATGTCTCTTATTTATATCGACTTATTCTTTATGTAGGTTGTGTGTTTAGGGGCTCAACAGCACGGATTGCCTCAAAACTACACACAGAAACTTCTGGCACTGGAGACAAACAACTACAGCGGCACTTCCATATTGGATCAGATTATAGATATTGAGAAATGACATGTATTTTACCTTACTTATCAAGTCAATTTATAATAAATACACTTTTAACCCTTGTGTTAGTTTGAAATATATTGTAATGTGGTTTGAACAAAATATACACAGATTGTTACAAACTATATTATGGCACCCCATTTTGCATATACACTCACCTAAAGGATTATTAGGAACACCTGTTCAATTTCTCATTAATGCAATTATCTAATCAACCAATCACATGGCAGTTGCTTCAATGCATTTAGGGGTGTGGTCCTGGTTAAGACAATCTCCTGAACTCCAAACTGAATGTCAGAATGGGAAAGAAAGGTGATTTAAGCAATTTTGAGCGTGGCATGGTTGTTGGTGCCAGGCGGGCCGGTCTGAGTATTTCACAATCTGCTCAGTTACTGGGATTTTCACACACAACCATTTCTAGGGTTTACAAAGAATGGTGTGAAAAGGGAAAAACATCCAGTATGTGGCAGTCCTGTGAGCGAAAATGCCTTGTTGATGCTAGAGGTCAGAGGAGAATGGGCCGACTGATTCAAGCTGATAGAAGAGCAACTTTGACTGAAATAACCACTCGTTACAACCGAGGTATGCAGCAAAGCATTTGTGAAGCCACAACACACACAACCTTGAGGCGGATGGGCTATAACAGTAGAAGACCCCACCGGGTACCACTCATCTCCACTACAAATAGGAAAAAGAGGCTGCAATTTGCACAAGCTCACCAAAATTGGACAGTTGAAGACTGGAAAAATGTTGCCTGGTCTGATGAGTCTCGATTTCTGTTGAGACATTCAGATGGTAGAGTCAGAATTTGGCGTAAACAGAATGAGAACATGGATCCATCATGCCTTGTTACCACTGTGCAGGCTGGTGGTGGTGGTGTAATGGTGTGGGGGATGTTTTCTTGGCACACTTTAGGCCCCCTAGTGCCAATTGGGCATGGTTTAAATGCCACGGCCTACCTGAGCATTGTTTCTGACCATGTCCATCCCTTTATGACCACCATGCACCCATCCTCTGATGGCTACTTCCAGCAGGATAATGCACAATGTCACAAAGCTCAAATCATTTCAAATTGGTTTCTTGAACATGACAATGAGTTCGCTGTACTAAAATGGCCCCCACAGTCACCAGATCTCAACCCAATAGAGCATCTTTGGGATGTGGTGGAACGGGTGCTTCGTGCCCTGGATGTGCATCCCACAAATCTCCATCAACTGCAAGATGCTATCCTATCAATATGGGCCAACATTTCTAAAGAATGCTTTCAGCACCTTGTTGAATCAATACCACGTAGAATTAAGGCAGTTCTGAAGGCGAAAGGGGGTCAAACACAGTTTTAGTATGGTGTTCCTAATAATCCTTTAGGTGAGTGTATATATATATATATATTTTGTAACAATCTGTGTATCAGTGCAAATGGCAAAAGAAACAAAGGCTTTCTTCTTTGTTTAATTTTGGATCAAGGATTGGATCATCATTGAAAGTTACACAAACACTTGTGATGATCACTGTGTTTGTGTGTGTCGATTCTGTTGAATGTGATGTGTCTGTAGTGGCTCTTTATTCACCAGCAGATGATCCAGAGAAGGTCAGACTAACATCTAAAACCTGTAAGTAAAACACAGACAGTCAAATGTGTGTGACGTCAATACATGATCCACTCTAGAACCACTAAAACAAACCATCACTATTAGTGAGAGAGAATAACCCTGTGATACATGGTGTCAATTACAGTAGACAGATGATAAAATAAAAAGACGCTGATGATAAAATGTGCGTCCCATTTGAATTCCCACAATACTCAATTATATGAATTAATTAATGATAAACTAAAGTTGGTGTCTTTAGTGTGCTTTAATTTTACATAAGCATAATCCCTATGGCCACAGCCTTTGATACAGGCTGGAGAGGAAGTTTTTGTACGCTATTACTATAAGCTTACATTTTTTGAATGCAGAAGCTTGATAAAGGTCTATATTCTATTAAAAAGAACAATAGAATAATTCTTTTAAAATACATCATTGAGACAAAAAAATAGGAAACTATTATATTCTTGTTTTGAAATAAAATTAAATGTTAATTTTTTGGCACATCAATAATTAATGTACTAGTACTTTATCGTCTTCATGGTAACTCTCTGCTTAATATCAATATCCGCTTAGCAACCAATTACAATGTGACCATTTTTAATCATCACTACTCACAGAAGCTTCTCCAGTTTATAGTTTGGATCATCCTTCAGAACAGAGAGCAGCTTCACTCCTGAGGCTCCTAGATTATTCAATGTCAGATCCAGTTCTCTCAGGTGTGAGGGGTTAGATCTCAGAGCTGAAGCCAGAGCAGCACAACCTTCATCTGTGACTCCACAATCCTTCAACCTGTAGAGAACAATGAAACTCTTCAGTCTCTCAGTTCAGGATCTACAGCTCAGATAAGCAGGAACTTCACAATCAGAAAGAGAGACTCAATCCATGACACGATTAACAGATCTAGTCTAAAATGAGACTCACTTCTATGTGGTGCTTGAGGAGCTTCATTTCAATATCGTTTTAGTGTCTTAATCTTTAAATTTTGTATGCGAGTATGCCAAAATCCTGAACACAACAGATTACATACATTCAAATCAATGTTTCATGCCCAATTTGTATTTGATAAGTAGTTGTGTCAGGATGGACAGAGAAATGTTATTATTCATATCTAGACTCCTCGTCTCTGAAGGCGAATAACCAGAACTGAGGGACCATGTTCAACAGCAAACCAATAAACCACTGTGTTTTCAAAACAGCTTATTATCAGCTTCACAACATCTCTAATAAATAAAGAGACTCACCTGTGTTGTGTGAGTTTTTGTAACAGGTATTTGTCTTTCATTTTTACACTCGGTACATTTCCTGACATGTGGATAAAACTCTACAAATGATCCAATGCGAGAACTGATACAGCTCTAAACTATTTGACAATATTTCTTTGTGAATACCAGTGTGTGTGTGTGACTCTCAGAGAGATGATTTACCACAGTATCTCCAGTTTACAGTGAGGATCCTTCAGTCCACCAGAGAGCAGATTCACTCCTGATGTTCCCAGTTTATTTCCAGTCAGATCCAGTTCTCTCAGGTGTGAGTGGTTTGATCTCAGAGCTGAAGCCAGAGCAGCACAACCTTTATATGTGACTGCACAATTCCTCAACCTGTAGAGAACAATGACACTCTTCAGTCTCTCAGTTCAGGCTCTACAGCTCAGATAAACAGGATTTAGCACTGCAAAATCCTCTACACATCTGAATTTTTTTTACTGACTTACCGTATTTCCTCAAATAAAAACCGGGGCCTTTATTTACCTGAACTGCAGAAGGTAACAGCCTTTTATTTCAAGCAGGCTTTTGTGAGGGGCAGGCCTATATTTCTAATTCCATCTATTTGAGAAAAGCGATAGCGTTCCAGTGGACAGATATCATTGATTTTTTAAGAAACATTTGCAAAAATAATCACCATTTACAACAACAGCCAGAAGGCCGACAAAGTTTATTCTGTGCTTAATTTCTATATTGTTTGCACGTGAGGGGAAAAAAAATGTTCTTCCACTTAAGAAGAGTTGTGTTCCTTTAAGCACTTTTTATTTTGATATACATCCCTTTACATATTTTTTTATACTTAAAAACTATAATTTCGTTATTTTTCTAACTCAACTAATTACTCCTTGCGCGCACTTTTTCAATCCGTTATGGAGCTATTCAATTTTGATTTTGCATATTGTTTTTTAAACGTTCGTTCGTGTAGTTCATATGACCACTTTACAATATTTCAATAACATCATTTATTTTGAAGCCTATGCTGTTTTCTTGTACAAAATAAAATATTTTAAGTTAAATGCAGGGTAAGACATGTAAAAAAGACAAGAGGCTTTAATTAAATAAAGAAGAGATTGTCAAGATCATTTGTGTAGCCTGCCTGACACGGTATTTACACAGACTAACACGTCACATCTTTCATAGACTACAGTATTTAAAATAGCATATATGCATCAGTTATATTCTCAGTTTAATTTACAGAGCAATCCCTGCAAAGTTTTTAGTTTAACTATAGAAGAGACCAGGATTAGTGTGCGTCGCACTCGCGATGGTCACGATGGTTTCGCTCCTTCGCCACATTTGACGTTTAATTGACTACAGGCTTTTATTTGAGGAAATAAGTATCTACAGTAACTACAGATTTCCTAAATTCACCTTTTTCCTAACAAGCCAACTACATTTTAGATTATGGGAGGCACTTCCATTTTTTTTTATCTACAAATGATCATTAACTGTCAATCTGACTAAATGAGCTGTAAAATTTCCTCAATGTTGTATTTTCAGACTTTTAGAGAATGTGATGTGGTATAAAAAGAATATCTGTGGCAACAGCTCTTTCAGCCACTATATTCTTTTCCTCCTGATTCATTTATTTTTTCTTTGTCTTTTTTATTCTGTTACAGTGGAATACAATGATGCTGCACATTTGTGATCTGCTCTCTGATTTCAATTACATATATATGTCTCGGTTATGTATGTAACCCTCGTTCCCTGAAGGAGGGAACGGACACGTTACGTCAGTGATTGATGGAATGGGGGTTTCGCTTAGAAGTCTATCACCTTTGAGTTCTACAAAATGAGTCAATGGCATGATAATGCCATGGGTCTGCGGAATTTGCATAGCGCAACTTCACCCCACCTCGTGGGTATATAAGGAGCTGCCCGTGCAATCTTGCATTATGTTACCTGCTGAGGCTGAGCGCCAAGACCGTACCAGCAGTACAGTGGTTGTGGCAGGAGGATGTAACTTCTCCTTTCCCTCCTTCAGGGAACGAGGGTTACATACGTAACCAAGCCGTTCCCTTTCAGTCAGTGTTATGTCAGTGACTGACGGAATGGGGATCCCCAGCCTTATCTCGCCACAACGGCTGTCTGCCAGCATCCTGCGCTGACCTGAGCTCCCTGCCGTGAGATTTACACAAACGAGGTACACTGGGAAGCACATCCCACATGGAAATATGCAACACAATGCCTGCCCACATGAAGGACTTAAAATACACATATGACCCGAGTACGGACCCTGAGGACACAGTTGCATAACAACAGAGCGCTCAACATGGGGGACCCTTTCATCGTGGTGCCATTGAGAGCAGTGAAGGCGGAGGAGGCTGTCGAGCGATCGCGGTAAGTTAACGGGAACTTCCACGATTTTGACACCTCCTCATGCACTTCCGGGAAGAATGGAACTGGAGGCAGGTGCTGACGGGTGTCAGCACGGGCCGCCCCCAATAACCAATCGTCCAGCCTCGAGCGCTCAGGACATGGTGGAGGGTTCCACTCAAGCCTGATGCTCTCAGGTGCCCAGGAATGCATGGCCGTGAGCTCCGGATCAGCAAAATTGCTATGGTCATGTTCCCGCAGTGGAAACATGAGTCATCCACGAACGCTCTCAAGCACACAAGACAGCAATTGTGCCATCACACTAACCAGCAGACCGCACTGAGAAACACACAGGCGAGACACCTAGAAAAAGACGTGCCATGTGTAACTTTTTTAGAGAGGAGTTTTAGACTGCAGATATGTTGAAGCGCCCAGGGAGAACACGCGCTGTGCTGGTGCACTGCACAGATCAGACAGGAATGCGGAACTCGCTGGAATGTGCCGTAGCATGGACACTCTACAGAGTTGCTCGTCTTGAAGAGAGGAGGCTCAGAGGGCAAGTGAACACTCGGCTCCAAAGCAGAAACATATTGCGAGATTGCACGCGTAGCTCCTTGTATACCCACGAGGTGGGGCGAAGTCATGCCATTGGTTCGTTTTGTAGAACTCGAAGGTGATAGGCTTCTGAGCGAAACCCCCATTCCGTCAGTCACTGATGTAATGAGTAGTGACTGACTGAAAGGGAATCTTATTTTCTCCCCAAATCCTCGCATCTCTTTCCAGGTTTGTTTTTTCCCAGATGCTTTAAAATGTAATTGTCTCCCCTTTTCACCTTTAACCTCTATTAGCAGCATTATCTGGATTTTTTTAAGCAGGTAAATACAATATTTATTCTGTCAAAATGACAGAAACTACTTTGAAATATTATCACTCAATGGTACTGTCACAAGCATGTTAGTTTCATTGTGTCTTGGTTTGGTTCTGATCTGTTCCTGTTTGCCTGTGTTCCCAATCCCTGGTTTTTATGGTTATGTGTTAGTTTGTTTCCAGTCACCCATCAGTTTCAGCTGTGTCTGGTTTGATTTCCTTTGTTCTACCCCTGTATTTATTGCCTGCAGTTTCCATTGTCAGTTCTTGTTTACACTTATGTGGTTTGTGATTGATGGTTTTCAGCTCATGATCTCTTGCGTGTTTATTTTGATTTGTTAATAAAGAAAACTCTACAGATGATCCTACATCCATGTGAGAACTGCTACAACTATAAACTATTTGAGAATATTTCTTTCGATGTGTGTGTGACTCTCAGAGAAATGATTTACCGCAGTATCTCCAGTTTCCATTGAGTATCCTTCAGTACATTAGAGAGTAGCTTCACTCCTGAGTCTCCTAGTTTATTGAATGACAGATTCACTTCTCTCAGGTGTGAAGGGGTTGATCTCAGAGCTGAAGCCAGAGCAGCACAACCTTCATCTGTGACACCGCAACACGCCAACCTGTAGAGAACAATGACACTCTTCAGTCTCTCAGTATGCGAGTACTACAAAATCCTCAACACAACTGAAGATCTGAAGAAAATATTGAGAAAACATGTTGTGAAATGCTTCTGTAAGATACAAATCAGACAATATTGTAATTGCTAATTATTCTTTGTATATTAGGTAACGCTTTACAATATGGGTGCACTAATATGCATGAATTCATGCTTAACTAATGTACAGATAATCAAGAGGTAATGTAGGACCCATAAAGATCTAAAAAATCCAATAATGATTACCGCATCAGAAACAAAAATAAGGCTATTTGATTAATATATGAATTAATATTAATTAAATGATGTCATTATTTTCTTATCCACATATAGTATTAACTAACAGTGTAAATCAGGGGAGTCATGCACTTTGTATATTTGAGAGTGACAGAAGAACTGTTTGTGTTTCATGTGGAAAAAAACAAACCCCCAAATAAAAATAACGTATTATTGACAATAAAAACTTTACTTTAGGTTTTACTGTGATAATGACTGTAATGCCATCATATCCGATTATACTTTTATTGAAGCGAGAACATACATTATTAACAATTAGCAATTCAGTCTTCTACATATTTGTAGCTTATAGAAACAAACGAAACATAAGCACTGACTCTGCAAGGCAAACTGCACCTTATCTTGGCGTTGTACAGCACATTTTGTGAATCAGAAGCTGTTATATGAAGTCCTGCAAACCTAACGTCCTCCATTACCTAGTGTAAACTAAGTTCAGTCGATCAGCAAAAGTAATTTTAACAGAAGACTAAAACTTTATTTCCCACAACCACATGCACGCGAAAAAACGAGGCTGTGTGAAATTTTCAATTCAAAACAAAGAAATTCACCAAAAGACGACAACTTAGGGGCAGAGATGTTCACAAGTCTTTCATCTGGAGTCCGAGTCAAGTCTGAAGTCTTTAAGCTGGAGTCTGAGTCAAGTCTGGAGTCTTTATCACTGGAGTCCGAGTCAAGTCTGAAGTCTTTAAGCTGGAGTCCGAGCCAAGTCTGGAGTCTTTATCACTGGAGTCCGAGTCAAGTCTGGAGTCTTTAAGCTGGAGTCCGAGTCAAGTCTGGAGTCTTTATCACTGGAGTCCGAGTCAAGTCTGGAGTCTTTATCACTGGAGTCCGAGTCAAGTCTGGAGTCTTTATCACTGGAGTCCGAGTCAAGTCTGGAGTCTTTAAGCTGGAGTCCGAGCCAAGTCTGGAGTCTTTATCACTGGAGTCCGAGTCAAGTCTGGAGTCTTTATCACTGGAGTCCGAGTCAAGTCTGGAGTCTTTAAGCTGGAGTCCGAGCCAAGTCTGGAGTCTTTATCACTGGAGTCCGAGTCAAGTCTGGAGTCTTTAAGCTGGAGTCCGAGTCAAGTCTGGAATCTTTTTTCACGAGTCCGAGTCGAGTCTCAAGTCATTTTATGTCGTACAAAAAAAATCTCATATTCAAAAATCCTTTTTTTTTAATAGACAAAATATGACCTTTCTATCATCTGTTTTGTTTGTAATAAAAGTCCTAAGATGTAAGGGATATATCCAGCCGTACATTATAATCCATTATAATGTGAAATAAAATAAAAACTATTGTCCTGGCAACAAAACAAGTAGTAATTTTCAATACAGTCGCTGAGTGGACACAAGATCGCGCCAGTCACGTTTGTTACACAGCATTGTTATTGACGACAGACATTATCAGAAAATAATCAAACCGAACATTTCTAGTTGTTTCTAGTCAATAGAAAATGTTTCAGCATGCTTATTGCGATACGTTAAAATATGCGCTGTAAGCAATAAATGGATTAACATCTTGCCATCTCTTGTGTCTACGTTGTCTCGTGTCTAAAAGCTGCGAGAAGATTGATAAAAGTAAAACGTAGTGCTAGGTTTAAAGGTTAGATTTTCTTCATGTTTTAACAGGCTGGCAATCCAAAAGAGCCACCCGGCTACACCACTAGTAAAACAGCGAGCTGTGTGAGTTAATGTAACCTCTGTGGACGCGATGTCTAATAAAAGGACGTTCCTGCGTCTTGAATTGTTTCCCACACATTCTTTGCATCGAGCCGATCTGACACGGTAACAAATCCATATGTGAGAACATATGGCACGATGGATCCTGTCATGTTTCATTGGACTCTTATGTCGCATGCAATACATCCGTAATGAAATTCTATAACAAGGGTCCGACCTACGTCACCTACATGTGAAGCAGATATTATAACATTCAAATAAAGATTTTTTTTTTAAATTTACGATAGATAAGGATTAAAGACTTGAGTTGTTTGTAAAATTTCACGAGTCTTTTTTGTCGAGTCAAGTCTGAAGTCTCATAAAATGCGACTCGAGTCCGAGTCACTAACTCGAGTGCTCATCTCTGCTTATGGGCACTATTCATTTTACAATATTACAAGATTAAAGTAAAATTTCTAGTTATCTACACAATGTGTAGAATATCGGATATCAATAAAACATGTCAAATTATATTTGAAAGGCTTATTGCCACTTCCATAGACATCTGTGTATATTTTACAAACTATAAATATTTTTTACTACAGCTTATCTATTTTTAAATATCAGATACATAAAATAAACCTATGATGAAAACACTAAACATTTGTGATATATAACGAATGCTGAGCCTGTCCGTCTCAGGTTCAGCGCCAGCCAACGCAAATGCAGAATTGAATTTAGATGTTGATAATGTGACGCAATGAACTCTCTAATCACACCGGTGTGATATACGCTTCAAAGGGTTAATTATCAAATGTAAAATGTATCTGAACATTAATGTGTGTAACCAACCACCCTATAATCTTAAACCAGCTCAAACCAGCTGCCATTCTTCAAAACGTAGGCTACGCCAGCATAGTTGTTTCATTAACTTTTTTATTTTTTATCTATAGCATTTGTTATGAAAAATAGCAACAGATAGATACTATAGCTACAACATGCCACAGTTGTAATATAAATCTTTTGTGAGAAATCTATTCCCTTAACAGATTATCTATTATAAATTCTACAAAATTTACCAGAACAAAATAGAACATGATCAATTCATGATCAATTCTGTGGTCATTGTGAGTTTAAAAAGCTTGTAGGATGATGTTTTCATCAGTCATTTTAGATCATGTTCAACTTTTTTAATAGCGTTTTAAGACATTCTCAGTAGAACTCAAATGGGTCACATATTTTATCATCAGCGTCGCATAGGAATGGCTTGTGCAAATCTTAACATTTGAGCAAAAACTAAAATCTTAAGTTTTGGAGCATGCTGGTGAACATGCCTATGGTGATTTGCGTGCCACTCATGTAAAATTAAACGGGACATATGCAAAATAATTTTTTATGTGTTTGAACACAGATGTGTATCCACAGTGTGTGTAAACAATGAGTAACCCATAAGCAATGTTACCCATTATAGATATATGTATAAGTCAATAGCCAGCGCAGGACCAATAAGTCGAACCTAATAGCCTATTATAAACACATATCCTCAAATAAAAGTTAGTCCACATAAGTCAGCATGTTAAGTTATTGTTGTTCGTTACCATGACAAACACTTGCATATCCAGGTTTGAACGCATTTGTAGGCTTTTAAAATGCTCCCTCATCTTGCTCATATTTCTCTGAACCTGCCGCTAGCGCTACAGAGAAAACGAACAAAAGAAATACCTGAGATAAAATTAAATGATTTTGCTGCAGATATACGCTTTTTCAAAATAATATAGTTTCAAGATGTAACATTAACATGACGGTAATTTAAACGTAGCCCTTGTAAAAATATAAATGTGCAAAAAAGATTAAAAATTTAAACCACCAGTATTTTCCAAGTCATCTAGCAGCAGCAGTATCGTTTAATCGCCTAGTCGGCTAGTCTCGATTAAACTTTAACTTTCTGTAACAGTGAAAAAAAATTAAACAAATTAGGGGTGTTCAGTGGTGGGGCCCCTAATCCACCCCTCCTGCCAGTAAGTAAGGATTTGGTGAACATTTTCAACTTTTGTTGCTTTGGTTAGAAACACATGCTAAAATCATCAATGGGATTGTTGGGGAAAAATTTAATCACAGAATAAGATTTATGTTTGGATAATTATTCAGGATAATTTTTGATCGGTGTAGTGATTGTTGTCAGTGTGACTTACTGAACTGATCTGGATTCTTTAACCACAGGCAGAAGCTTCTGAAGAACTTTATCTGCTGTGTTTTGTCCTCCAATAAATGGATTTAGATCAAAAACCTCCATCTTCTGCTCTGATGTCAGCAACACATAAACCAGAGCTGACCACTGTGAAGAGGAGAGTTTGGTTCCTCCTATTTCTCCAGATCTCAGATAATCTTGGATCTCCTGTATCAGTGAATCATCACCCAGTTCATTCAGACAGTGGAACAGATTGATGGATCTCTCTGGAGAGCGTTTCTTCCTGATCTTCTTCTTTATGTACTCAATTGTTTCCTGTTTGTTGAAGGAGCAGCTTCCTGTCTGTGTCAGTAGTTCTCGTAAGAGAGTCTGATTGGACTCCAATGAGAGACCCAGAAGAAAACGCAGGAAAAGGTCCAGATGTCCATTTTTACTCTTCAAGGCCTTATGTACAGCTCTCTGATGCAGTTCAGATAACAGATAAACCTTTGACAGACTTTGTTTATTTTTTTCAAACACATTTCTGTTCTTCTTTGTACAGGAGATGTGTGCATATAGAGCTGCTAGATGTTCCTGAATGCTCAGATGAACAAAGCAGAAGACTTTTCTCTTATCCAAGCCCAACTCCTCTCTGAAGATCTGAGTGCACAATCCTGAGTACACTGATGCTTCTGTCACATCAATGCCACACTCTCTCAGGTCCTCCTCATAGAAGATCAGGTTGCCTTTCACAAGCTGCTGAAAGGCCAGTTTCCCCAGTTTGACAATCATGTCTTCATCTTTGACTTTCTTCTTATAGTCTTTCTCATGTTTGATGTTGGTCTGAATGATCAGGAATTGTGTGTACATTTGAGTGAGAGTCTTGGGGATCTCTGCAGTCTCTGCTTGACTCAACATCTCCTCTAGAACAGTGGCTGAGATCCAGCAGAACACTGGGATGTGGCACATGATGTGGAGGCTCCTTGATGACTTCAGGTGTTTGATGATTGTATTGGCCAGACTCTGATCACAGATTCTCTTTCTGTAGTATTCCTCCTTCTGTGGATCACTGAAGCCTCGTACCTCTGTCACTCGATGGACACACTCAGAGGGGATGAGATCAGCTGCTGCTGGTCTGGAGGTGATCCAGATGAGAGCAGAGGGAAGCAGATTCCCCACAATGAGGTTCGTCAGCAGCACGTCCACTGAGGCTGATTCAGATTTATTACACAGCTTCACATTAAAATCCAGAGACAGATGACACTCATCCAGACCATCAAAGATGAACATCACTTTATATTTATCACTGGATATTTCCATTTCTTTTGTTTCAGGGAAAAAGACACGAAGAAGATCTGAAAGACTGAGTGTTTTGTCCTTCATCAAGTTGAGCTCTCTGAAAGGAAGTGGAAATATGAGCTGGACGTCCTGATTCTCTTTCCCTTCAGCCCAGTCCACAATGAACTTCTGCACAGAGACTGTTTTTCCAATGCCAGCGACTCCCTTTGTCAGCACAGTTCTGACTGGTTTGTCTTGTCCAGGTAAAGGTCTAAAGATGTCACTGCATTTGATTGGTGTGTCCTCTGTTTCTGCTCTCCTGGATCGTGTCTCAATCTGTCTCACCTCATGCTCATTATTGATCTCTCCACTTTGACTCTCTGTGATGTAGAGCTCTGTGTAGATCTCATTCAGGAGTGTTGGGTTTCCCTGCTTTGCTGTTCCTTCACACAGACACTGAAACTTCTTCCTCAGACTTGATTTGGATCTGCTTTGGACCAGTTGAGAGTCATGACTAAAAGATTAAAACAACAGATTGCATATGTTCAGATTACAGAACATAAATTAAAGAGGTTTGTCTGAATATCAGCATGGCTGTAAGTAGTTTGCACAAGCTAGGCTGATATTCAAACCAACAGAATGATTTATTTTATAAATACATTTATTTTATATAGCGCATTTAAAAGTTTAAAAGAAAATGCTCTATCACCCCTAGAACGTAGCCGTGTCTTGGGAACAACCAAGAGACCACTCTGAGAGGAACGCAGATAACGACATGGGTTACGACAGTCCAGTACCGAGGAGCCAGATTATGCAAAGCCTTACATGCTAACATGATTTTAAAATCAATACGGTACCTGACAGGGAGCCAGTGCAAAGACTCCAAGACAGGGGTAATATGATCACTAACCCTGACCCCAGACAGAACTCTAGCTGCCGAATTTTGTAAATATTGAAGTTTGTCAAATGAGGATTTAGATACAGCAGCTAGAAGACCATTACAGTAGTCAACACGTGAAAAGACAAAAGAGTTTATCAACCTCTCTGAGAAGGACAACATAGGACGTAAACGTGCTATATTTCTGAGGTGAAAAAAGGATGTCTTAACCGTTATATTTCTTTTATACAAAAATTAAATAACCAAGAAGTTAATATTGAACAACTTTTTTAGAAACAATGTTGCTAGTTACTTATTTATAATGTCTGTTGTGGGTACAGTGATATTATCAGTTGTCCAAAAAGTCGGTCAAGATATAAATGTTGTACCTCAGATCAGTTGATGGGTGTCTTCCCTCAAATTTTTCTGGCTTGTCCATAGACCGGTCACTCTTCATGGACACACAGCTGGGCTTTGGTGGGATTGCTTTCACCCTGTGTCATAGACATTAAAAGATAAAGATATTAGAGACCAGATTTCATAGTTGATATTACATGCAGACAAACCTCAACTAGAAAATCAATTCATGTTTTTGTCTTTTTCCATCGATTTTAAATCTGTTGTTGCGTTCAAGTTTCCCAGTAAGTGCCACAGTTTTGTTTCAATTATACTAATTTAGTTTAATCTAATGGGTTTGATAGTATTCATGCCTAAACATGATGTGTGAACGTTGAATGCTCTGTGGTGAGCCTAGATAATACCAGATCGAATATCGCTGACCTTGTACACAGAAATCTTGAAGTACCATTAAGTTACTAAAGCTGTAGAAATATAATATTATTGTTAATGTTACTATTATTAGTCTTATATTAAATGTTGGTTAATATAAGGGCATATAGTGATTAAAAAAATGTTCCATTACAAATTACCATAGTTTATTTTTTTGTATTATTTCTATTGTTTTTGTTGTTGTTACAGAAAAAACACGGTAATAAAGAGCTTGGTTATGGCCAGTGTCATGATCCTTCAGTTAAACTTTAGATTCTACTCAAAACTATGGTAATTTTCAACCGCGGGCTCTGCACCAATATACCTAAACTCGCTTGTTCAGACTTACACACCCTCCAGAAGCTTACGTTCTGAACGACGCCTTGTGGTGCCATACCAAAGAGGCATGAAATCACTCTCACAGACCTTTTCCTGGACCGCCCCCACCCGGTGGAACGACCTGCCTATCTCAATTCGAGCAGCCGAGTCTGTAGCCATTTTCAAAAAACATCAAAAGACACATCTTTTCCAGCAGCACCTGACCAATCAAGAATAGCACTTATCACTCTATTAATTTTCTGTTTGTCTATTTAATAATATAAAAATAAATAAAAAACTGTCCTATGTGTTCTGTGCTAGATTAGCTGAGACTTGTTACAGCACTTGCTTATTGTTGCCCTTGACTGTCCTAGTTGTTTCTATTGCACTCATTTGTAAGTCGCTTTGGATAAAAGCGTCTGTTAAATGACTAAATGTAAATGTAGGCTAAACAGCAAAAACTCCAGTGTTAAATTAACTCTCCTGGGAGTATATGTGAGACCACACTCAAGAGTGTTAAAGTGTTAAAATAAGAGTGTTAAAGTAAAGCTGAAGCAGTGTTAAAGTTAATGAGATAATTAAGTGATTAATTGAGTGATGATTGACCATTATGTGATGAACACCTGATGTTAACAAGCATAATCACCAAATGAGAAAAATAAAAACCATTATGTTGAACAGTGTTTTTTACTTTTGATCTTGACCCTTGACTTTTGTTTGGTGCTGTAACTGAGTTGTAACAGCCAGACAAGCAATGATAAAAGCTGATAAAATTACTTGACCTGAATCACTAACCTCATTTAGAGCCTAGTCTCTGAGTTGGGTTTAGTTTGTTTATTATAACATAAGATCCAGCATTTTCAATATAATTCTAAGGATTTCTTAAAAGTTGTTCTGATAATAAAAAATAAAAAAACTTTTTTTTTAGGCACACGCAAATCAAGAATCGGTGTAGGAATCTCAACAATGGTGACAAACAGCTCGTAAAGCTCATAATGATGGGAGCCAAGGAAAAAATGTAATTGATGACTCCTAGAATGTAATCAATGATTCAGCTCATTTGATGATTATGTCAAAACATAACCAACACCACCTGATCAACTTTTGCTCTTTGCTTGTCTGGCTGTTAACGCAACCAAAACAAAATCTAATGTGTGAAATGTCAAGGGTCAAGATCCAAACTAAATCAAACACTTATCACCATAATGGTGACTTAAGAATTGTGGCGTTCTCCTTTGGCAATTCTGCTTGTTAACATCAGGTATCTTCAATAATGGCCAATCATCACTCAAATAATCACTTAATTATCTCATTAACTTTAACACTGCTTCAGTGTTACATTAACACTCTTATTTTAACACTTTAACACTCTTTAGTGTGGTCTCATATATACTCCCAGGAGAGTTAATTTAACACTGGAGTTTTTTATTTTACATCTATATATGAGTCAAATAGAAAATATAAATCCATCGAACAAGACAGAATTTTTTTACCTCAGGTCAGTTGATGTGTGTATTCCCTTAAATCTTACTGGCTCTCCCATAGACTGGTCACTCTTCATGGACACACAGCTGGACTCTGGTGCGTTTGATCTCTGACTGTGAAATTGACATTAAATGGAAAAGAGAAGATAATAGAAATAACAGATTAGACACTAGAAGAATTCGTATTGATGATTTTATATCTATCTATCGATCTAGTCAGAAGTTTTGTACCTCAGATCAGTTGATTTCAGTCTCCCCTTAAATCTTACTGGCTCTCCCATAGACTGGTCACTCTTCATGGACACACAGCTGGACTCTGGTGTGTTCGATTTCTGCCTGTGATATTGACTTTAAATGGAAACGAGTCAAGAAAATAGAGAAGACAGATTAGACAAGAACATTTTTGTATTCTTGATTTTACATCTATATATGTGTCAAATAGAAAATGTAAATCCATCCAACAAGACAGAATTTTTATACCTCAGGTCAGTTGATGTGTGTATTCCCTTAAATCTTACTGGCTCTCCCATAGACTGGTCACTCCTCATGGACTCACACTTGAACTCTGCTGAGTATGATCTCTGCCTGTGATATTGACTTTAATAGAAAAGAGAAGAGAATAGAAATAACAGATTAGACAATAGAAGAATTTGTATTGATGATTTTATATCCATCTATCGATCTAGTCAGAAGTTTTGTACCTCAGATCAGTTAATGCTTTTATTCCCTTAAATCTTACTGGCTCTCCCATAGACTGGTCACTCCTCATGGACTCACACTTGAACTCTGCTGAGTTTAATCTCTGACTGTGAAATTGACTTTAATAGAAAAGACAAGAGAATAGAAATAACAGATTAGACAATAGAAGAATTGTAATGATGATTTTATACATATTAATTTATCATTAACTTCTAGACAGAAGTTTTGTACCTCAGATCAGTTAATGCTTGTTTTCCCTTAAATCTTACTGGCTCTCCCATAGACTGGTCACTCCTCATGGACACACAGCTGGACTCTGGTGGGTTTGATTTCTGCCTGTGATTTTGACTTTAAATGGAAACGAGTCAAGAAAATCGAGACGACAGATTAGACAAGAACATTTTGTATTCTTGATTTTACATCTATATATGTGTCAAATAGAAAATGTAAATCCATCCAACAAGACAGAATTTTTGTACCTCAGGTCAGTTGATGTGTGTATTCCCTTAAATCTTACTGGCTCTCCCATAGACTGGTCACTCTTCATGGACACACAGCTGGACTCTGGTGGGTTTGATCTCTTACTGTGAAATTGACATTAAATGGAAAAGAGAAGATAATAGAAATAACAGATTAGACACTAGAAGAATTCGTATTGATGATTTTATATCTATCTATCGATCTAGTCAGACGTTTTGTACCTCAGATCAGTTGATTTCCGTCTCCCCTTAAATCTTACTGGCTCTCCCATAGACTGGTCACTCCTCATGGACTCACACTTGAACTCTGCTGAGTATGATCTCTGCCTGTGATATTGACTTTAATAGAAAAGAGAAGAGAATAGAAATAACAGATTAGACAATAGAAGAATTTGTATTGATGATTTTATACATATTAATTTATCATTAACTTCTAGACAGAAGTTTTGTACCTCAGATCAGTTGATGTCCGTCTCCCCTTAAATCTTACTGGCTCTCCCATAGACTGGTCACTCTTCATGGACACACAGCTGGACTCTGGTGGGTTTGATCTCTGACTGTGAAATTGACATTAATAGAATAAAGCTCGAACAGAGCAGAGATAAGAGACAACATATCTCATATATTTGATTTTGCATGTTGAAAAGCTTCAGAAATGTTGAAGAGTCATGCCATTGCACAAGAATACTGTCACCCATCCGTCCATCTATTTATTAACACAGTTCTGGGCTCTTAATTTAAGGCAGTGTATAGAGATATGTTTTTGACCCTCAGGGTCCTAACTATATCTCAGCACCAGAATATGACAGAAAACCACTAACACCACCTTAAGGATGCTGAACTATCTCCCCTCAGTCACCAGGCCGTCAAGAAGATGACCCCCCCCCCCCCCACTACATGCCACTTGCAGACTTAATTTTAATTTAATTTAAATGTCTATATATTGATATTTAACTCTAGTTTTAGTTTTTTTAACTCTAGTCTAGTTTATACTATATGTCTTGTCTTGTCTTCACCGTGGGATGGAGGGAAACGTAATTTCGATTGCTTTGTATGTCTGGAACATGTGAAGAATCGACAATAAAGCTGACTTTGACTTTGACTTTTGACTTTGACTTAAAAACCCTGGAAAACACCCTGTTATGTGACATACAATATATTTCTATAACATTAAAATAATATAGAGTTTGATATACCTGCATCTTGGAGGAAAAACATCATCATCGCTGAATGATTCTTTTGACTCCATCATTCATTTAGTCTTCATGGAGCTGCTCGGGTCAGACTGACAAGTCAGAAACACTGATTCAGACACACTTAAATTTCTTTTGTAATTTACTTGAACTTTATACAGTAACTAACGTAAATATTTTTCCCCAAATTGTTTGCTGTTTAGAAAAACAAAAAGGTAAACAAATATGCAACATTTATTTAATTTTTAATAAAAAATGCTTAATTGAATGAATAAATGTGAAATGGGGTGAGTTTCTTGTAAAATTTTAAGTAAATTTGATTAACAAAATAAATACATGTACAAACTTTAAACTGATATCCCTGATTTTCCATTACTATCACAACCCACAATGTCTGATGTTACGCTCACCCTGGTAGTGAGTATAGGGGTGAAGGTGGGCACAATCTCACACAGGGGTAGTTGTAAAACTTATGATTTAAACGTTTCCACACATGCTATAGCATGACAAAACTTGTGTATAATGGTTATATATGTGAATTGGATCGCTAACTATTGAATTCAACCATGAAATCATGAGAAGCAGGTCAACTAATACTGTTGAATGTTAAGAAACGATTATTTCAATAAATGTCAAGCATTCTGGCTTGTCTAGTGTATCCTGTTCTGTGAGAGCTGTGTGTGGAGGAAGGGAGGAGTGTGTTGTTCAGCTCTGTGTTTTTCTGAATGTTTTTCTTCCTATTATATGTTTTATTGATTATATCAGATAACATTTTAAGCTTTAATATGATCATGTTGCAATGTACCCCACCTATGAGGCATGTTGTCACACCTCACTTCCATTCAGGATTAAAAAAAAATAAAATAAAAAAAACATACACTATTAATGAAACAAGACCACATATTTGTAACAGACATGTGTGAAGTTAATATAACAATAAGGTTAAGAAATTCAAGTTTCTTTAAGTAATTCATTTGAAAGTTAAACTGCTTAAAGAAAGCCTTTCATGGTTACTTAAGTTAAGGAAGTAACTTGAATGCAACTCACCTGATTAATGAATGCTCGCCTTGATTAGGCTACAGGTTCCCGACATATTCACAGTTTCGTCTCAAGTGTTTCCCACCATGTAAATTCCCGTAGAGGCGACTAGAAATATCACTATTAAACACTTAAAGAATCGTACGCCCTGGTGTAAAATGGCACACAGTAAACACAGAAAATGTTTTCACTTCAACAAAAGTTGCCAAACCTGTTTGAAGAGAACAGTCAGAACCTTGATATGCTTCTTACAGAGCCACTCCTTGGTTATCCTGGCTGTGTGCTTCGGGTCATTGTCATGTTGGAAGACTCAGCCTCGACCCATCTTCAATGCTCTAACTGAGGGAAGGAGGTTGTTCCCCAAAATCTCGCAATACATGGCCCCGGTCATCCTCTCCTTAATACAGTGCAGTCGCCCTGTCCCATGTGCAGAAAAACACCCCCAAAGCATGATGCTACCACCCCCATGCTTCACAGTAGGGATGGTGTTCTTGGGATGGTACTCATCATTCTTCTTCCTCCAAACACGGTTAGTGGAATTATGACCAAAAAATTACATTTTGGTCTCATCTGACCACATGACTTTCTCCCATGACTCCTCTGGATCATCCAAATGGTCATCATATATATTTATTTGTATTTTAATATATATTTATTTGAAGTAGATTTGCCTTTAAAACGAATGCCTCTTTAAACACTTGAATGTGTTGTAATAATAAAAAAAGTATCATGATGCACCGTGGTACTCTTTGAAGTACCTTGAAATACATTGTACCCATTACAATAGTACATACATACAGTATGTTACAGTTTTTATTTTCAAAACTCATAGTGCTAATATCACAACAGATCATCAAAAGTGCACTTTTTAAAAACATTTCAGCATATTTTCAATTGTGTTAGTACAATACAGAAAACCACATAGTATCCTTTTCACAACACAAAATAAGTGTTTCATATTTATAAATGTTTCATTCACAGTACCTGCCTTTCATAAAGCTCTTCATATTTGCAATTTGTGAATAGAGCAGAAGTGGAAATAGTCAATGACGGTGTAACATCAGACTGATCAGGAGAAGGGAGACAGATGGTATCAAATATAGCATTTTAAATTACAGTATGTATGCCATGTGATACTGTAAACATATTACCATGGCAGAGACACATTACTGTAACTCATCCTTATAAATCTCAACTACAGTATAGATTCAGTCATGGTACATTGAGAACATTTATTGGCAGCAAACTCTGTTATAGCACAGAACCTCATGGCTGTGTCATAACTTTATCACACCTTGTGATAACACTGAATACTATGACAAACATTATGGATTCAATAACATAAGTCAGGTAATGTAAGTGTATTTTCTAATTAGGCATATGTAGCCTGTGTTACTGTAGATAATTCAGCAACAAGGGAGATTTGAAACCTGTATCTTGCATTGTTTGCTGTTGAATGAACTGAGTGTTAAAAGTACTAAACTGAAAGAAGATCACGCTGTTGTGTTTCAGTGATTAAACCAAATGTTCTCATCACCAGCAGCCATATCACCCTGTAGACCTAGACTGGTTTCCCACTGAAGCTAAGCAGGGCTGAGCCTGGTCAGTACCTGGATGAGAGACCAACTGGGAAATAACATCACAAAAGTCTATTTTACCTAAATTAAGGATCAATAAATAAATACTGAAACAAAAATGAGAAATAACATTTATTGATTATGCCTGATTTTATTTGACATGCACAACACGGACCTATGGAACAGATGCACACAACGGCGCTTGGACGGGTTCTTGTTTACCACATATAACGTTAATCCATTCACATGTTTTCTCTCTTAAAATGTAAGCGCATGTCTGCATTATCATATACGTGTAAATAATTGAAGGGTGCGTCTCAATCAGCTCCTGATTCAGTAGTCAGGGCACTGATCAGGGCATAAGTCAATGGGCTGATCCCTGATCAGTGGCCTGACTAGTGAACTAGAGTTGATTGAGACGCACCCGAAGTCTGTAATCTGCAGTTCAGTCTGCCCGCTATTCTATCAGTTAATGTTACTCCTGATTGGAGGCTTCCGTATTTAGTTTATATGTAGATTTAGGCTTCAACTAAGTTTAATGGTGCAACGCAAAAATATTTAGTAGTGCAAGAGTTGTAACTTAGTGCACATTTACGTCAAAACTAGGCTAGTGGTATCTTGCGCACAGCTGGTGCTACAGGTGTCCTGACAGGAAAGCTATTATAATTCCTTTATCCATACACGTGAAAAGCACCATGGGGGCATTATAGGGATCTGTTATGTTTAATCTATTAAAGGTCCCGTTCTTCGTGTGTTTTTGAAGCTTTGATTGTGTTAACAGTGTGCAATATAACATGTGTTCATGTTTCGCGTGTAAAAAAACACAGTATTTTTCACACAATGTACTCATCTGTACACCGCTGTTTTCACTGTCCTAAAAAACGGGCTGAAGACTTCCTTGTGCTATGAAGTCCCTCCTTCAGAAATACGTAACGAGTTCTGATTGTGCCAGCGGTTCCTGTGTTGTGATTCGACAGCAGCTTAGCGAACGTGGCACGGTTCCTGTGTTGTGATTCGACAGCAGCTTAGCGCACGTTGGAAAGGTCACGCCTCTTAACGGAGAGATGTATGTGGCTATGCGCTCAATGATCTCTACAGCCCCTGCTGAAAAATCCAGCTAAAACCAGCCTAAGCTGGTTGGCTGGTCTTAGCTGGTTTAAGATGGAAGTAGCTGGTTTTAGCAGCCTGGCTAAACTGGTCTCCCAGCCTGATTTAGCTGGTCAAGCTGGTTTTAGATGGTCGCCCAGCCTGATTTAGCTGGTCAAGCTGGTTTTAGATGGTCTCCCAGCCTGATTTAGCTGGTCAAGCTGGTTTTAGATGGTCTCCCAGCCTGACTTAGCTGGTTAAGTTGGTCTTCCAGTCTGGACAAGTTGGTGGCCAGCTGCTTTTAGCTGGTCTCCCACCCTGGCTTATCTGGTCAAGCTGGTCTTCCAGCCTGGTTTAGCTGGTTTTAGCTGGTCTCCCAGCCTAATTTAGCTGATGAACATTTTACCTAATTACAAATTAATCAGATTACATGGTCCATATACAGATATAAATGATTTGTCTAAACACCCAGTGGCAGAAAAAATAGGGACAGTCAGCCAACCTGACCAGCTAAGACCAGCCTGACCAGCTAAAACCATCAAAGACCAACAATTACCAGCTAAGACGAGCCTGACCAGCTAAAACCAGCAATTACCCGCTAAGACCAGCCTGACCAGCTAAGACCAACAATATCCAGCTAAGACCAGTTTGACCAGCTAAGACCAGCCTGACCAGCTAAAAAAAAATTCAAAACCCCTCTAAAACCAGTCTGATAAACCAGCTATGACCAGGCTGGGATACCAGCCAAAACCAGCCTGACCACCTTAGGCTGGTTTAAGATGGATTTTTCAGCAGGGGCGTCCCTGGGAAAGCCAAACAAAGGTGATTTGACTCCGGGATGAAAATAACAGCGTCTCGACGACATGGCGACACACACACTCAAACGCAACAGTTCTTCTTCTCCACGCAAAACTTCCTCGTCTTCTCCACGTGGGACAGCAACAAGACCACGCCCCCTTTTTCGAGTATTCTTGTAGGCGGAGGTTAGTCTGTTCTACTGTTCTACTGACGTCATTAAAGGGTTAGTTCACCCAAAATTGAAAATTCTGTCAGTAATTACTCACCCTCATGTTGTTCCAACCATGTAAGACCTTCGTTCATCTTCGGAACATAATTTAGTATATTTTTGATGAAATCTGAGAGCTGTCTCACTCCTCCATAGGCTTTCAGAGGGTTGAAACTTGATGGCCCAGAATAGTAAGTAAAAACGTCATTTAAGGAGTCCAAATGACTACAGTGGCTCTGTATTAAGTCTATCATGCGACGAAAATACTTTTTGAGCGGAAAAACAACAAAAATAACGACTTTATCCCACTATTATTGTTCAATTTAAGCCTCTGACAAGAGTTCGCGGGAGTGCCACGACGCATGCGCGAGAACTCGCGCATGCGTCGTGGCACTCCCGCGAACTCTCGTCAGATAGTATATAGTGGGATAAATTCGTTATTTTTGTTGTTTTTCCGCTCAAAAAGTATTTTCGTCGCATGATAGACTTAATACAGAGCCACTGTAGTCATTTGGACTCCTTAAATGACGTTTTTACTTACTATTCTGGGCCATCAAGTTTCAACCCTCTGAAAGCCTATGGAGGAGTGAGACAGCTCTCAGATTTCATCAAAAATATACTAAATTATGTTCCGAAGATGAACGAAGGTCTTACATGGTTGGAACAACATGAGGGTGAGTAATTACTGACAGAATTTTCAATTTTGGGTGAACTAACCCTTTAATGAAGGAAGTAGAGGGATAGTCCAAGCCAGCCGTTCGCTGTAGGCTTTGAAAGGGACTTCTGTTAAATAAAATATCTCGCTTGGCATTGAACTTTGAGCTTTATAATTTTACAGGTATTATTTATGCTCTAACTGCAACATTACACACTAACTAAAGTTTGAACAATGGGATCACGAAGAACGGGACCTTTAAGTTTTGCTATGTAAAAGTCTGTCTTTTGAATTAAAGTGCGCAGTGAACTCTGTTGCCTTGAAACTCATGCTGGCGCTGGCTGTTCCTGCCTGCCAAAATGGCGTCGTAAACAGAATGGGTAGCGTGAACTCCGGTTTATTATTACTTATACAGGCAAATATTAATGCCTTATTCTGCATGACCATATTGTATCCCTTAATCGTATCCAGGAATTTAGGTAGGGTTTTTATAATGACTGAGATCCCAAATGTGAAGTAGTTAGGGGTTAGGGGGTTGAACATTTTGATTTCTATGATCTACATAGGTGCATTTTAAGATGTTCTGAAAGCCCAAAAAATTGATAACAATAGCTTGAAAACCTAGCCTGACAAGCCAGACCCACATCAAGATGTTGGTTAGATGTTGAATTAGATTTGCTGCCGCTAAGGTGCGTCTAGATTTCTAGGCTATTGAAAACCATGTCAGTGGGCAGTAGATTATTTGTCTTTCTTCTTATCCCCGCATCTCTCTTTTTCTCTGCTTTTATCTTGCCCTGTCTCTTCCTGGTAGCCTTCAATAAATTGAAAATCTATGAAAATGATTAGTAAAACATATAAATATCAGTATGTTTACTTTGTAATGATTAGTACAAGGTTAGTTTATTAAATTAATTCATGCATTGTATACATTTAATGCATTAATGCAGGCTAATCAATGAAAACGAAAAATCACAGAAAATACCTTCTATAACGTCCTATGTGCCACGAGACGTCCTGAAAGTCATTTATTTTACATTGTCTCCCGCCTCCGGCTGACATGCAGCACAAGCGTTGCACTTCTGATTAAGAGCTATCACGACACTAATGCGCAGAAAAGCAACGAGAATAAATTAAAAAAAATAAAAACAACTTGAATCAAAGTTTTTATTTAATCGACATGCCCTGCATTTCTTATTGTCATTTTTATTTTAAAAAGTAAAAATTACACTTTCAATAAATTTTGATAACATGATAGTTGATAGATTTAGCGGGGCTGGCATGACAGACAGGGCTTTAAAAAGGGTCTAGAACCACCTCTGATTGTGATGTCTCCCAAAACCACTCTTTCTGATCAGTATTTATGATCAGTATTATACTGAATATGGCACTCTTTCCACATTATAAGAAAAAAACAAACTCAAATCAGTATCTCATGTTAATTTTTTTCATGTAAATATCTTTTAAACAGACATTTCTGCCTGGATGAAGGAACATCACCTGCAACTCCTCAACCTTGCAAAGACAGAACTGCTTGTGGTCTCAGCCAACCCAGCACTTCACCACAATCTCTCCATTCAGCTAGGATCATCAACCATTACTCCGTCCAGGACAGCCAGGAACCTTGGAGTTGTGATTGATGATCAGCTAAAATTCACTGACCACATTACTGCAACATCCCAGTCCTGCAGATTTGTGTTATACAACATTAGGAAGATTAGACCCTTCCTATCAGAGCAGGCCACACAACTCCTGGTCCAAGCTCTTGTTCTCTCCAGACGGGACTACTGTAATGCTCTTCTAGCGGGCCTTCCGGCATGCACTATCAAACCCCTGCAACTGATCCAGAATGCAGCGGTGAGGGTGATCTTTAACGAGCCGAGGAGAGCGCACGTCACGCCTCTCTTCATCAGTCTCCACTGGCTGCCAAATGCCGCTCGCATCAAATTCAAGGCACTGGTGCTCGCCTTCAAAGCAACCACTGGCTCTGCACCAATATACCTAAACTCGCTTGTTCAGATTTACACACCCTCCAGGAGCTTACGTTCTGCCAGTGAACGACGCCTTGTGGTGCCATACCAAAGAGGCATGAAATCGCTCTCATGGACCTTTTCCTGGACCGCCCCCACCTGGTGGAATGACCTGCCTATCTCAATTCGAGCGGCCGAGTCTGTAGCCATTTTCAAAAAACAGCTAAAGACACATCTCTTCCAGCAGCACCTGACCAATCAAGAATAGCACTTAACATTCTATTCATTTTCTGTCTGTCTAATTTATTTACAAAAATAAAATAAAAAAAGTTCTGTCCTGTGTGTTCTGTTCTAGATTAACTGAAACTTGTTACAGCACTTGCATACAGTTGCCCTTGACTGTTCTAGTTGCTTCTATTGCTCTCATTTGTAAGTCGCTTTGGATAAAAGCGTCTGCTAAATGACTAAATGTAAAGGAACTAATTAGTTATTAGTTATACGTTTTTTGGGCTGGAAATATTCCTTAATTTAAATTACTTCAATTAAATAACTTCAATTAAATAACTTCAATTAGAGATGGTGGTCCAGTGGGTTAAACCATGGAACTGATACGCAGAAGGTTGCTGGTTCGATCCCAGCGGTCACCATCAGTGTGTCCTTGAGCAAGGCACTTTACTCCATGTTGCTCCAGGGGGATTGTCCCTGTAATAAGGGCACTGTAAGTTGCTTTGGAAAAAAGCGACTGCCAAATCCATAAATGTAATTTGTTGTTGTTTGTATTGTATTCTTTCAGTTCTGCGATTAAAATAAGATGATCAGTGGCCTGTTGCACAAAGCTGGTTTCAGTTGCTACCCAGGTAAGTTTGCGGTTAGTTTGAGCAAACTTTGGATTTTCAGGCTCAAGAAGGTGGATTTCATCACCATAGTAACTTACACTACACGGTTAGCCTGCTCTGGAGTAGGTTTTATTCTGGGTTAGAGATCGCAAACCCAAACTGGACCAATCAGCTGCAAGTAAAGATGCAATAAAGCCACACCCCCTGTATCTCTCATTCCAAATTAAAGCAGTTAATAGTGAAAAAACTTTAGAGACAAAATTGCTCATCTTTTGGGGCTAATTATTTATATTTATATTATATGAATTATAATTTCTTTTAATTCATAGCATATATTCATATAATTATTATATTAATTGACAAGAAGCCAAGAATTAATATAAATATAATGTATGCATTCATAATTCTTTTAAACAACGTGTATTCATTTGAGCTCTTTGTAAACCTATAATTATTAGGCATATTTCTTTGATTCACAACAAGCATTGATATAGTCAGATATTCTTTCAGATGCCTTCTCAAACAATTCCTGCTTTGTAAACGCATTTAATCTCATGATAATTTTCAAAACGTTCTAGCAATCTCCAGAAGAGAAGTGAATTGCGCCGTCTCTCTTGCGAGAAGTGAATCAAACGGACACTGTGATTGGCTGTTTGCCGCACGTGTCACACTTTCAGGCGCATGCGCTTCAGAGTTAATCACAAACTCTGGACTAAACTCGAGTTGACAGAGAATGTTTATACCAAGCTTTGAGAGAACTTTGAACTTGATCTAAACCAGGTTGGATTTATCTGGATTTGTCAACTCTAAGCCTACTCTGAAACTCAGAGTTTGTTCAGCTAGCTTCATGCAACAGGCCATGGATGCTGAAGTACTGCACATACACATACAATATGGCTTGCGCGCTCCCCTTTAAAATTATAAGATATGCGTCAGAATATTATGACACCTTTCTTTCACAATACTTAATTAATGATTGTAAACTGATGTTGGTGTCTTTAGAAGAAGTGTCTGCTGAATGCACAGCTGCAGTGGAAGTTTCAGTGGAAGAATATTCAAAATATACATTATGTACATTCATTAATTAAAAAAAAAACTATGAGATGTGCTGCACTGGTGGAAACAACTTCAATTGTTTTCTCTGATCAGATATCTATTGTAAAAAGAGCAGGAGTAAATTCTCCAGCTTCAAGTTTCTGGGTGACCTCCTTCTCTGAAGACCTCTCCTGGACTCTCAACACCTCTACCCTGATCAAGAAGACTCACCAGCGTTTCTTCTTTCTGAGGAGACTAAAGAAGGTCCACCTGTCTCCTCAGATCCTGGTGAACTTCTACCACTGCACCATCAAGAGCATCCTTCCCAACTGTGTCACAGTTTAGCATGGAAACTGCACTGTGTACGACCGTAAAGCACTGCAGAGAGCGGTGAAAATGCCCAACGCATCACCGGTTCCTCACTCCCCTCCATCGAGACCATCCAGGGCAATCGATGGTTGCGTAAGGCATGCAGCATCATCAAAGACAGTTCTCACCACAACTACAGACTGTTCACCCCACTCCCCTCCGGGAGACGTTACAGGTCTCTCCGCACCCGAACCAGCAGGTTCAGAGGAAGCTTCTTTCCTGCGACTGTCACCCTACTGAACTCTAGCTCTGCATCCCTGTGACAACCATCCAACTAAGCCCCCAATCTTACTACTCTCATAATGTTACTTTCTGCATTACAATGGTACCACACTGCACATAGCTGGACATATTGTACATATCTGTCTATATGGTTCATACTGATATCCATTTTACTCTGTTTTTCTTATAATATATTGTTAATACACTGTATATATCTTACCTTCTGTAAACCAACTATACTGAACTGTAATATACTTTATATATAACAGTGCACATTTCAGTTTTTTTTGCATTTTGAACTGCATTTCATTCTATCTGTACAATGACAATGAAGTTAAATCTAATCTAATCTAAAATGTCTTCCGGAATTCTTTCGAGCCGGATTTAAATCAGATCACTCAAACAAATCAATTCAGAAGGTGGTATGGGACGCATTTCAGACGAAACTGGACAAGTGTGAATGCATCCGGTTGTTTAAACCATATATATACACATTTTACTCCTGGCAAATTGTTAAAAATAAACGTGTGAGAGCGTGCTATAGGCTGTATATGACATAGTCAGGCTCAACAGAATGGCTTTCCTCAAAACTACATACAGAAGTTTCTGGCACTGGAGACAAACAACTACAGTGGCACTTCCTTACTGGATCAGACATCCAGAAATGACATGTATTTTTTACCTTACTTATCATATCAATTTATAATAAATAACAGGTTTTAACCCTTGTGTTAGGTTGAAATCTATTGTAATATGGTTTGAACAGAGGATACATTGTTACAAACTATATTATGTAAAATGAAATACAAGTACAAATGTCAAAAGAAACAAAAGGTTTCCTTGTTTGACTTCAGATCAAGGATTGGATCATTATGTAAAGTTACACAAACACATCTGTGTGTGATGATCACTGTGTTTGTGTGTTTTGATGCTGTTGAATGTGATGTGTCTGTAGTGGTCATTATTCACCATCAGTTGATCCAGAGAAGGACGGACTAACATCTAATACCTGTAAGTGAAACACAGACAAATGTGTGTGAAATTACAGCATCATCCACAGCTAAAACAAACTATCAGTATTAGTGAGAGATAACCCTGTGATACATGGGGTCAACTACAGTAGACTGAGCTGAAAAAGCAATTTTAATTCAGGATTTGACCTTTGAAATGTGACAACCTTTATTTTGATGATAGCGAAAGTACCAAGTGGTGATACATAATCATCTTTATATTTAGAATTCCCTCTTAAAATATACCACTTTAGGAGAAAAAGATGATTTTGAAATAAAATGAAACATCCCATATCAATGATTAATGGGTTAAAGTGGGTTAAAACTCAAACATGGTCTTCATCATAAAACTCTGCTCAATATCAATAATTAGCAACCAATTACAATGTGACCATTTTTAATCATCACTACTCACAGAAGCTTCTCCAGTTTATAATGTGGGTCATCCTTCAGATCAGAGAGCAGCTTCACTCCTGAGTCTCCTAGTTTATTCAATGACAGATTCAGAAGTCTCAGGTGTGAGGGGTTAGATCTCAGAGCTGAAGCCAGAGCTGTACAACCTTCATCTGTGACTCCACAATCCTTCAACCTGTAGATAACAATGACACTCTTCAGTCTATCAGTTCAGAAAAGCAGGATTAAGCACCGCAAAATCCTCAACACATCTGAATATGAAAAATGTACTGAAAAACATCTGTAAGATATTAATGCGAACATATTTTACATGGTAATTTGTCAATTTTACTTCCTATAATGTTTTGTTGATCTATGTTTGTTTGTTTGTTTATTTCCATTAACTTTATTTTTTGGTTTCAGTTAATTGATCTTCTGTTGCCTGCTGCAGAAGGTGATACGTGTGTCATGCAATCATACCAATAAACAGTTCAAACTGCATTTTTGCCTCGCATGTCCTTTTTATGTTGCTTACCCCCTTCTCTAACGAGCACTTTAAAAGCTGGTTTCGTAACACTTAGGAACCATGTTCAACAACAAACTCACAAACAGCATGTGTTTGCAAAAGAGCTTATCAGCTTCACAACATCTCTAAGAAATAACAAGACCTTTGTTGTGTGTGTGAGGCAACAGGTATTCGTCTTTCCTTTTTATACATGGTACATTTCCTGATGTGGATAAAACTCTACAGATGATCCTACATCCATGTGAGCACTGATACAACTACAAACTATTTGAGAATATTTCTTTGTGAGTTCCAGTGTGTGTAACTCTCAGGGAGATGATTTACCACAGTATCTCCAGTTTCCATTGAGGATCCTTCAGTATATCAGATAGCAGCTTCACTCCTGGGTCTCCTAGTTTATTGAATGACAGATCCAGTTGTCTCAGGTATGAAGGGTTTGATCTCAGAGCTGAAGCCAGAGTAGCACAACCTTCATCTGTAATGCCACAATCACTCAACCTGTAGAGAACAATGACACTCTTCAGTCTCTCAGTTCAGGATGTACAGCTCAGATGAACAGGAACTTCACAATCAGAGAGAATGAATCCACAACATGATTAACATGTCCAGTCCTGCTTCTACATGGTGATTGGGCTTTATTTCAATATTTTAGAAGATTTAATTTTTTTTTTAATTTTTATGTGAGCACCGCAAAATTCTTAAAACAACTGAATGCGAAGAAAATACTGAGAAAACATGTTGTGAAATAGTTCTGTAAGATATGAATCCGAAAATACTATACTTAATTATTAATTATTCTTTGTATATTAGGTAACACTTTAAATATGTGTGCATTAATATGCATGAATTCATGCTTAACTAATGTACAGATAATAAAGAGGTAATGTAATGCTTATAAAGAACTAAACCATCCATGAATGATTACAGCATCAGAAACAAAAAAAAGGCTATTTGATTAAAATATGAATTGCCAATAATTAAATGATGTGTCATCATGTATTAATTCCTTATCCACATATAGTATTAACTAACAGTGTAAATCAGGGGAGTCATGCACTTAGTATATTTGAGAGGGTGACAGAAGAACTGTTTGTTTCATGTGGAAAAAAATAAACCCCCAAATAAAAATAACAATTATTGATAATAAAAACATTACTTTAGGTTTCACTGTCCCACAAACCACAAGTGTTTGCAAAACACATTATCAGCTTCACAACATCTCAGAAATAAATAGAATCAACTGTGTTGTGTGTGTGTGAGGCATTTTGTAACAGATATGTCTTTCATTTTTACACTTGGTAAACTTGAAGTGGATACAACTCTACAGATGATCATACATCCATGACAGAACTGATACAACTATAAACTGTTTGTAAGTACCAATTTACCACAGTATCTCCAGTTTACAGTGAGGATCCTTCAGTAAATCAGAGAGCAGCTTCACCCCTGATGTTCCCAGTTTATTTCCAGTCAGATCCAGATGTTTCAGGTATGAAGGGTTTGATCTCAGAGCTGAAGCCAGAGAAACACAACCTTCATCTGTAACACCACAATCACTCAACCTGTAGAGAACAATGACACTATTCAGTCTTTCAGGATCTACAGCGCAGATAAGTAGGAACTTCACAATCAGTAAGAGAGACTTAACCCCCAGCGGTCGCGATGGCAATACCACCTTGCTTTTTTTTTCTTATCAGTGTGAAAGAGACTTAAATAACTTAATCGATTAGTCTACTTTTATCTGTGTATACTCACAATAAAAACAAAATGTTGTGCTTTTTGTAAAATAAAGAAAACAAACATGATGTACGTTCTGCCGGCTGTCTCTCTGAAGTCCATGTTGAAAAGCGTTTGAAAATGAACTGTAACTTAGCGAACACTTGCCACACATACATGAGATATAGTGTCTACTTTTAAATTAAGTAATTAATATCAAAAAACAATATTCTCTGTTTTTTGTTATCCGTCTGAAAGCAATGAGAGGTAGTTTCTCAAATGTCTGCTCATTATCCATAATGTGACCACACCCACGCGCTACACAGCATTCACATGCTAATCGTCATAATGCTAGGAAGGAATTGTGAAGGAATGCTAACCTGTAAAGGCCCCATCACCTCAGTAAACAAACATAAAACTTCATCATTCCTGTGTTTTTTATTGAGTTAGAAAGATAAGCTGTGAGGAATATGGACTTACCTAAGAAGAAAAACGCGATGGACCCAGGGGAGGTAAGAAGTTTTATCCCACTTACATTAGTTAATGTTTTATTGTCGCATAAACCAACGGTGCACTGAAGCATTCTTTGCTTATATTAGTTTATGTATAAGTAGTATACGTTTTAATGTAAACGATTGTAATTACCTTGAAAAAACTATACATCATTAAAATGATCTAAGACTCAAGCTTCAGCATTTGATTTTATTCTGAAAACCTTTGTGTCAAGAGTTATGGAAATGAAAAAAGGATTTGAATTATGACTGCCAGAAAAAAACTGTACGGTCGAGAGGAGTAATATTCATTACATTTTTAGCTAAAATGCAGTGCAGTACCACTAAACGGTCTCATGTTAAACGTTATTCATTCATACTTCAAACGAGATGATCTCTTATCAAAAAATTTACATAAATAAATAATATTTTAAAGTATATTAAAATAGAAAACCATTATTTTAAATTGTAATAATATTTCACAATAATACAGTTTTCTTTCTGTATTTTTGATCAATAAATGGCTCGATGAGCATGAGACTTCTTTCAAAAACATAAAAAATTGTAATGTGTCCAATCTTTTGACCAGTACTGAATATAATTTTAAATATAATAGGCCTATACTAAATTTTCTTCACATGCTGTGCAATAATACATGCATGCATGAGACAAAAATCATGTTTTCTGTTAAGAGTGGACATTATATTAAAGTTAATACAATAGTTGCTATGATCCTGTTATTGGCTCTGTCAGGCAACAGAAGAGACGGTGAGTAATGCAAAATATACTTTATTTATAATATGCAGAGGTCAGTCGGGAAGCGGGCAAAACTGACATGTGGATAAGATGATCCCACATCCTTTTCAGAACTGATACAACTATAAATTATTAGTAAATACCAATTTGTGTGATTTTCAGAGAGATGATTTACCTCAGTATCTCCAGTTTACAGAGAGGATCCTTCAGTATATCAGAGAGCAGATTCACTGCAGATGTTCCTAGTTTATTTCTAGACAGACTCAGTTCTCTCAGGTGTGAGGGGTTTGATCTCAGAGCTGAAGCCAGAGCAGCACAACCTTCATCTGTGACACCACAATCCTTCAACCTGTAGAGAACAATGACACTCTTCAGTTTCTCAGTTCAAGATCAACAGCTCAGATGAGCAGGAACTTTACAATCAGAAAGAGAGACTTAATCCACAACATGATTAACAGGTCCAGTCTAAGGTGAGACCCGCTTCTACATGGTGCTTGAGGAGTTTTATTTCAATATTAATCACAATAAATCATTTACATTTTTTATGCATGGCGCAAGTGCACTTAGGGCGTGTCTGAATCCACTATTGCTTGTTAACAATGAAAAAAAATGGTTGGCGCACCAGGCGCATGGTCCAAAAGGGTTGTACCTAGTCTCTTAATAAGTCATGGGTGTGTTTTGTGTGCAAAACATCAATAAGAGTCTCATTTCCCATTTCCTTTAAAAGCCATTTGCGCTTGCACCATGGTGGATTCGCTATTTACATGGCGGACTATGCAAGCAAAAAGACTGAAGGCATCTCCAGAGAGGAATCCTTTTATTTTTAATATTTAAACATGTTGCGAGTCCTTGTGTGTAACAAGCTGAGTTCATGCACATTGTGCACCCGCATATAGGCGCATATTAGGTACACGCCTATAAAAAAAATACTGTGCCATTGACTTTAGACCAGGTTTTTGTTGGTCAATGGTGCAGTCACTTTCAGTTCCTCAAATTAGCAATGCGCCAACAATGCACTTGAACACACCTAGTTTTCAGATCAGCGCGGCCATGGGCGAACAGATGGGCTTGAGTACATTTTCTATTTAATCAATGTGACACTGGACATGAAAATGATAGCTGCGTCAGGCTGAAACTAGCAAAAAACACTTAGGGCAAAACGCGTCTGGCATCGCATTGAGCAGGGTGTATGATAGGGCACAATCTGTGAACAGTCATATGAAATTCTATACTAAATTCTGCTAAAAATAGGTCAGATACATGTGATGTGCGCGCCTTGAATTATGATTATTGTAGCTATATACAGGTCACGTTAGTCAAGCTCTGATCAGCTGATCACGTCTACCTATAAGAATATGATGTCTATCATACATGTATAAGCTCATTCAGTATTATCAGCAGCTATCACGTTTCTCCAGAGCTCATTTACCCTCCTCCATCCCCAGCTCCTCCTCTTGTCCAGTCAGTATGTGGTATTTTGATTCCCCTTGAATCAGACTAAATTCTCAAAATGTGTTGTCCATTAAATATTGACATTAATGATATCTGCAATACATTATGTTGGTTCTGTTTACCCTAAGGGGGTTTATCGCTGCTCTCCCTGCTCTTATACATGTTAGGCTGCATGGGTACGCAGGGGGTTCTTGCCCAGAACAGTACCATACCACCAATCCAAACTGTATGCTAATTGTCAATCGTCTTTAATGATAGAGGTCCTGACAGAATTATAAATGTGATCATTTTTGATCATGTAGCTATTGTTGTCAGTGTGACTTACTGAACTGATCTGGATTCTTTAACCACAGGCAGAAGCTTCTGAAGAACTTCGTCTGCTGAATTTTGTTCTCCAATAAACTGTTTTAGATCAAAAACATCCATCTTCTGCTCTGAAGTCAGCAACACATAAACCAGAGCTGACCACTGTGAAGAGGAGAGTTTGGTTCCTCCTATTTCTCCAGATCTCAGATAATCTTGGATCTCCTGCATCAGTGAATTATCACCCAGTTCATTCAGACAGTGGAACAGATTGATGGATCTCTCTGGAGTGCGATTCTCACCGATCTTCTGCTTGATGCATTGAATTGTTTCCTCTTTGTTGAAGGAGCAGCTTCCTGTCTGTGTCAGTAGTTCTCGTAAGAGAGTCTGATTGGACTCCAATGAGAGACCCAGAAGAAAACGCAGGAAAAGGTCCAGATGTCCATTCTCACTCTGTAAAGCCTCATTCACAGCTCTCTGATGCAACTTAGATATTGAATGATTTTTCTTCTGTTTACAAATCTTAGACAGCAGATTTTGTTTGGTTTGGTCAAACACATTTCTGTTCTTCTTCGTAAATGAGAGATGTGCATATAGAGCTGCTAGATGTTCCTGAACGCTCAGATGAATAAAGCAGAAGACTTTCCCCTGATACAAGCCCAACTCCTCTCTGAAGATCTGAGTGCACAATCCTGAGTACACTGATGCTTCTGTCACATCAATGCCACACTCTCTCAGGTCCTCCTCATAGAAGATCAGGTTGCCTTTCACAAGCTGCTGAAAGGCCAGTTTCCCCAGTTTGACAATCATGCCTTTATCTTTGACTTTCTTCTTATAGTCCTTCTCATGTTTTACATTGGTCTGAATGATCAGGAATTGTGTGTACATTTGAGTGAGAGTCTTGGGGATCTCTCCAGTCTCTGCTTGACTCAACATCTCCTCTAGAACAGTGGCTGAGATCCAGCAGAACACTGGGATGTGGCACATGATGTGGAGGCTCCTTGATGACTTCAGGTGTTTGATGATTGTATTGGCCAGACTCTGATCACAGATTCTCTTTCTGAAGTATTCCTCCTTCTGTGGCTCATTGAAGCCTCGTACCTCTGTCACTCGATGGACACACTCAGAGGGGATGAGATCAGCTGCTGCTGGTCTGGAGGTGATCCAGATGAGAGCAGAGGGAAGCAGATTCCCCACAATGAGGTTCGTCAGCAGCACGTCCACTGAGGCTGATTCAGATTTATTACACAGCTTCACATTAAAGTTCAGAGACAGACGACACTCATCCAGACCATCAAAGATGAACAACACTTTATATTTATCACTGGATATTTCCATTTCTTTGGTTTCAGGAAAAAAGACACAAAGAAGATCTGAAAGACTGAGTGTTTTGCCCTTCATCAAGTTGAGCTCTCTGAAAGGAAGTGGAAATATGAGCTGGACGTCCTGATTCTCTTTCTCTTCAGCCCAGTCCACAATGAACTTCTGCACAGAGACTGTTTTTCCAATGCCAGCGACTCCCTTTGTCAGCACAGTTCTGACTGGTTTGTCTTGTCCAGGTAAAGGTCTAAAGATGTCACTGCATTTGATCGGTTTGTCCTCTGTTTCTGCTCTCCTGGATTGTGTCTCAATCTGTCTCACCTCATGCTCATTATTGATCTCTCCACTTTGACTCTCTGTGATGTAGAGCTCTGTGTAGATCTCATTCAGGAGTGTTGGGTTTCCCTGTTTTGCTGTTCCTTCACACAGACACTCAAACTTCTTCATTAGATTTGATTTGAATCTGCTTTGGGCCAGTTGAGTGTCACAACTGAAAGATTAAATCAACATGTTACATAAACAATATTACACTTTTAATCAGGCTGTTGGTTTGAATATCAGCATGGCTGTGATGTGTTTGCACAAGCTGTGCTAATATTCAGACCAACAGAATGATTGAATTTGATATTGCTTTTATATTAAACAAAAGTTCAATAAACAAGACATGATTATTGAACCGCTTACATGTTAGAAACAATGTTGTAATCACATTCAGAATTTGAGTTAGTTTGTCTAGAGAGAAATGTTGTACCTCAAATCAGCTGTGTAGTTTCCTTTGAATATTGGTGGTTTGTCCATAGACTGGTCACTCTTCATGGACACACAGCTGGTCTCTGGTGAGTTTGAGCTCTCCCTGTGGCATCCACATTAACAGACACATTTGAAAAGAGAACAGAATAGAGTATCTATCTATCATCTATCTACTGTATCTGATAATGTTGTACCTCAGATCAGTTGATGTGTGTTCTCCCTTTAATACTGGCGGCTTGTCTTTAGACTTCATGGACACACAGCTTGACTCTGGTGAGTTTGATCTCTCCCTGTAGAATTTAATTAATAATGAAGAGAAAATAAATGATGTAGTTTAATTTACCTGTAGATAAACCTCAAATAGAGAATCAATTAATCCATAAGGATTGTATACCCAACACAAATGTAATTGTGTTTCAAATTGTGCTATAATATGGTTGAATAGAATGAGTTTGACAGTATTCTGGTCCAGATTATCAGTGTGATGGAGGTCAGTAGATGTTAGTGAAACATCAGGACTGAAGCTCTGGATCAGCTGTGGATCCTTTACTCAACTCCTGGTATTGCAGGGCTATATAATAGTATAATTGGGGGTTACTGAGTTGTAAGAATTAGTTGTTTTTCAGAGATTTTTTTTCAGAATTTGATTGCCTATTTCTGTATGAGTGGATATTTGCCAAATTATGCCCTTCATGCATTTTTCACCAGTGATATTTTTCTGTCTGTCTATTTTAAAATGTTGTTCCTCAAATCAGTTGATGTGTGTCCTCCCTTCAATTTTAGTCAAATCTCTATAGACTGGTCACTCTCCATGGACACCTAGCTGGACTCTGGTGAGTTTGATCTCTGACTGTGGAATTGAGTTTAAAGGGGTCATCAGATGCCCAATAATGAGCTATTGCTCACCCCACTCCTCTCTTCCGTGGGGCGTGTAGACACATGACACGTGAAGTACTGCCTTGGTGGACAACTGGACAAGGGCGGAAATATACTAATATGGGACCGTTTGTAAGCGGTCGTGGGCAGAGCATGAGCAATACGACATCATATTGCTCAGAAAATTAAAATGGCTTGATTATTGAGAGTGTTTATGCTTTTTGAGGAAAAAAAAAAGGAGTGAATGGATTTTACCATTCCATGTACAATGAATTTTACGTGTAGATGCAGAAATGTTGAAGAGTGATTGCACAAGAATATTGTCACCCATCCGTCCATCTATTTAATGATATAGATCTGGGCTCTTTTAATTTAGGACAGTGTATAAAGAGTCTTAATTACATCTCAATATGTAATAGAGAATCAATCTATCTATTTTTTTCTATAGATTTCTAATATACAGTGAGGAAAATAAGTATTTGAACACCCTGCTATTTTGCAAGTTCTCCCACTTGGAAATCATGGAGGGGTCTGAAATTGTCATCGTAGGTGCATGTCCACTGTGAGAGACATAATCTAAAAAAAAAAAATCCAGAAATCACAATGTATGATTTTTTAACTATTTATTTGTATGATACAGCTGCAAATAAGTATTTGAACACCTGTCTATCAGCTAGAATTCTGACCCTCAAAGACCTGTTAGTCTGCCTTTAAAATGTCCACCTCCACTCCATTTATTATCCTAAATTAGATGCACCTGTTTGAGGTTGTTAGCTGCATAAAGACACCTGTCCACCCCATACAATCAGTAAGAATCCAACTACTAACATGGCCAAGACCAAAGAGCTGTCCAAAGACACTAGAGACAAAATTGTACACCTCCACAAGGCTGGAAAGGGCTACGGGGAAATTGCCAAGAAGCTTGGTGGAAAAAGGTCCACTGTTGGAGCAATCATTAGAAAATGGAAGAAGCTAAACAAGACTGTCAATCTCCCTCGGACTGGGGATCCATGCAAGATCTCACCTCATGGGGTCTCAATGATCCTAAGAAAGGTGAGAAATCAGCCCAGAACTACACGGGAGGAGCTGGTCAATGACCTGAAAAGAGCTGGGACCACCGTTTCCAAGGTTACTGTTGGTAATACACTAAGACGTCATGGTTGAAATCATGCATGGCATGGAAGGTTCCCCTGCTTAAACCAGCACATGTCAAGGCCCGTCTTAAGTTTGCCAATGACCATTTGGATGATCCAGAGGAGTCATGGGAGAAAGTCATGTGGTCAGATGAGACCAAAATAGAACTTTTTGGTCATAATTCCACTAAACGTGTTTGGAGGAAGAAGAATGATGAGTACCATCCCAAGAACACCATCCCTACTGTGAAGCATGGGGGTGGTAGCATCATGCTTTGGGGGTGTTTTTCTGCACATGGGACAGGGCGACTGCACTGTATTAAGGAGAGGATGACCGGGGCCATGTATTGTGATATTTTGGGGAACAACCTCCATCCCTCAGTTAGAGCATTGAAGATGGGTCGAGGCTGGGTCTTCCAACATGACAATGACCCGAAGCACACAGCCAGGATAACCAAGAAGTGGCTCTGTAAGAAGCATATCAAGGTTCTGGCGTGGCCTAGCCAGTCTCCAGACCTAAACCCAATAGAGAATCTTTGGAGGGAGCTCAAACTCCGTGTTTCTCAGCGACAGGCCAGAAACCTGACTGATCTAGAGAAGATCTGTGTGGAGGAGTGGGCCAAAATCCCTCCTGCAGTGCAAACCTGCTGAAAAACTACAGGAAACGTTTGACCTCTGTAATTGCAAACAAAGGCTACTGTACCAAATATTAACATAGATTTTCTCAGGTGTTCAAATATGTATTTGCAGCTGTATCATACAAATAAATAGTTAAAAAATCATACATTGTGATTTCTGGATTTTTTATGTCTCTCACAGTGGACATGCACCTACGATGACAATTTCAGACCCCTCCATGATTTCCAAGTGGGAGAACTTGCAAAATAGCAGGGTGTTCAAATACTTATTTTCCTCACTGTATTTCTACGTTTTGATGATAAGTGGATATTTTGCCTTGCATGCATTTTGTGCCAGCAGTCTGTCTGTCTGTCTAACAAAAATGTTGTACCTCAGATCAGTTGATGTGTGTCTTCCCTTTAATTTCAGTGGAATAACCATAGACTGATCACTCCTTATGGACACACAGCTGGGCTCTGGTGAGTTTGATCTCTGACTGTGGAATTGAGTTTAATAAAAATAACATTAGAACAGTGATAACAAAATAGAGATAAAAATGTATAATTGTTGATTTTACATTAAGATAAACCTCACATGGAGGCTCTGTCTGTCTGTCTATGGATATTTGCCAACCCAGACAGCAACATAGGCTAGTGCCAGCCCAGATCCTGCCGCCCTGCATGCATTTTGTGCCAATGGTCTTTCTATCTATCTAGACAGAAATGTTTTACCTCAGATCAGTTGGTGTGTTTCCTCTCTTCAATTGTAGTGGAATATCTATAGACTGGTCACTCTTCATGGACACACAGCTGGGCTCTGGTGAGTTTGATCTGTGGGTTGAGTTTAATACAACAGTGACAACAGTAGTTCATACCATTATAAACAGGTACAGGTGATTTTAGATGCAAAAAAGTGATGACATTGCAAAAGGTCATGTCACCAATCTGTCCATCTATTTCCTGACACATATCTGCTCTCTTTTAATTCAGGACAGTGTATAGAAAACCTAAGCCTAAAAACCTTAGGTTTTTAATTATATCTCAGCGCTAGAATATTATAATGACAACAACTCACATTTCCTTATTGAGACATTGGCATACCTGCATTCTGGAGAAAAATCCCCTTTTCTGAACATTTCTTGGTTCTCCATGATTCATTCAGTCTTCATGCGGCTGCACAAGTCAGAAATACTGATTCAGACAAACAAAAGTATTAAAATTAATTTCTAATTACAATTTAGGGCCAGGTGTACTAACAGCTTGCGTCAGCGCAAACCCTCTTTTGGCATTAAAAAACTATTGTTGGGATTTACTAAAGACACGTAGTGATAAATTAGCACTGAAAAGGCATGGACAAGGTTATTTTTGCATATGAACTTCTTGCATATGCATTTGTAGGAGTTTCCCTTTCAGGCACAAAATTCATGGGAAGAGAGTATTTAAATGAATCATGGAAGGTGATTTACAAAGGTTTGCGCTCGTCAATTTATTGAGGTTTGTGCCATTATTTATTGTGTGTTAAACCAGCCGCTAATGGGTAGATTGTGTTGGTCATTATGACAATGATCCGGCTGTGTCTGTGTTCATTAATTTGCGCATCGTCAGTAGATCACGTGCAGAACTGTCCACTCCCATCGGCGCTCTTCTGGAATTGCACGCTCATGCTAATTTGCCCTGTTTAGTAAATCTGGCATTACTTTGATATTTTTCCCAAATTATTTGCTACTTAATAAAAGGAAGAAAAAAAAAATTATTGAATAAAATGCTTAAAATTAAATAAATAAATGTCAAATATGGGTGTTTATTTATTTTATAAGAGATTTTCTGAAATCAAATAATTTCTGTAAATTTTATGAACAAAATAAATGCATGTACAAAATTAAAACTAATGTTTGTTTTCATTTTCTATTATTTCACCCCACCCACCTGATGTTACCGTCACCCTGGTAGTGAGGAAAGTTGTGACATTTTTTGTACCTGAAAAAAGAAAAAAAAAATCCACAAATTATATTTAAGTTTGATAATAATAATAAAAATAAATCAGATGTTGAAGTTAAAAAAAAAGTGTTACAACACTCCCAAATATGTTAGCCTCCATTTTTAGTTCTTAGAACAGGTGATTAAATGTAGCCTAATGTTCCCCAGCTGATATTTAAACTGTAATTGTATAGACTTACATATATGTCCAACAAAAAGCTGATTTCTTTACGAACTTTACGTTTATTTTTTCCTTGAGATACTTCAAGAAAGCAGCTCATGTTACCTAGTAACTCAGATGCACCTGACTAATGCTCACTCACCTCGATCAAAACCTTACTGTAGTTTATCATAGGATCCCAACATGTTCATGGTTTCCCATCAAGAGTTTCCCATCATCCAAATTCCTGCATCATCAACTGAGAGATTCTATAATATATACTTTCAAACACTTTTGGCACGCATTAAAACTCTGAAAATGTTTTCAGTTCTGGTAGCAAAAGTTGCCAAACCTGTCCCACACGTCCATTTCATAAACAGTTTGTTATGAGAGAGAGAGAGAGAGAGAGAGAGAGAGAGAGAGAGAGAGAGAGAGAGGCTACACTAGTTTTGATCAGAAATCATTTAAAGAACTCAAGACTATATGATTCTGTCTGGGCAAGGAATCATTATTTAATTTGAGATATTTTCTGGATAGAATAAGGGGCACCCAAACACAAAGCAGAACAGGATAGAGATATTTACATCAATGTTGTACATTTCAAAGCAGTGGTTCTCACCTCGGAAACTGCCAAAGGGGCCACAGGATGACTTACAATTATTTAATTATATTAAATAATAATAATTCAAATACACAAATACTTTCTTCTCGTTTTATAGTTCATTTGAGGCCGTTTCTATGGTGTTAAATGTCAAGAGCGCATTCTTGTAACATGAGAGTTACAAAAATGGGTCACTGAGCACAACACCAAGCATCTGCAATGGCCATCCCAGTCCCTGACCTGAACCCTAGAAAATGAGCGGGCTGAATAAGCCCTAACATGGATTAGGGAATCTGAAGGATCTGGAGGGATGATCTTTGATCTCTTGTCAGGTGTTCTCCAAACTCATCAGGCATTATAAGAGAAGACTCAGAGCAGTTATCTTCCAAAAAGTATTTATTAAAAAGGGGCAAATCAATTTTCACGTGTTTTGGAGAAAAACATTTCTTTCATAATGTGATTTCCCCTCACTTTCAATTCTTTTACTTCAATGAAAGGTTAGATTTTTTTTTTTTTTTTTTTTTTTTGCAAATTAACAATGTAGATTTTTTTTTTACAGCCATCTTTGATCATATTTAACAAGGGGAAAAACACCTTTTCACACCATGGTATATTTGTAGTGTATTTTTAAACATGCAGGAAATGATTAATTGATTAAAATTCTTGTTGGTGGAAAAGTGCTGAGCTGATTTTTTTGTGCCATCTAGAGGTTCAATGGAGAATACAGTCAAATGGCCCATTGTATATAAGTATTCTTATGCTTGGCTTGACTTGTTTGAATGTAAATGGTTGTAGCAGGCATATACACTCACCTAAAGGATTATTAGGAACAGCATACTAATACTGTGTTTGACCCACTTTCGCCTTCAGAACTGCCTTAATTCTACGTGGCATTGATTCAACAAGGTGCTGAAAGCATTCTTTAGAAATGTTGGCCCATATTGATAGGATAGCATCTTGCAGTTGATGGAGATTTGTGGGATGCACATCCAGGGCACGAAGCTCCCGTTAGCCATCAGAGGATGGGTACAGAACAGAAATCAAGACTCATCAGACCAGGCAACATTTTTCCAGTCTTCAACTGTCCAGTTTTGGTGAGCTTGTGCAAACTGTAGCCTCTTTTTCCTATTTGTAGTGGAGATGAGTGGTACCCGGTGGGGTCTTCTGCTGTTGTAGCCCATCCGCCTCAAGGTTGTGCGTGTTGTGGCTTCACAAATGCTTTGCTGCATACCTCGGTTGTAACGAGTGGTTATTTCAGTCCAAGTTGCTCTTGTATCAGCTTGAATCAGTCGGCCCATTCTCCTCTGACCTCTAGCATCAACAAGGCATTTTGGCCCACAGGACTGCCGCATACTGGATGTTTTTCCCTTTTCACACCATTCTTTGTAAACCCTAGAAATGGTTGTGCGTGAAAATCCCAGTAACTGAGCAGATTGTGAAATACTCAGACTGGCCCGTCTAGCACCAACAACCATGCCACGCTCAAAATTGCTTAAATCACCTTTCTTTCCCATTCTGACATTCAGTTTGGAGTTCAGGAGATTGTCTTGACCAGGACCACACCCCTAAATGCATTGAAGCAACTGCCATGTGATTGGTTGATTAGATAATTGCAATAATGATAAATTGAACAGGTGTTTCTAATAATCCTTTAGGTGAGTGTATATGGGTCGCAACAATAAAAAAAAGAAGAAGAGAAGGTTGCTCTTAAAAAAGTTTGAAAACAACTGCTATTGAGGACTATTATTTTGTTGAACAGACCTGGGGAATGACAGATGACCTCAGATGCTCAGATTTGCTTGACCAATTGGCGGAAAGGGGCATCTCATGACAACCCCCATGTGGAACATAGAATAGAACTGAATGTAGAGAAATGTAGGCTAATGGAGTAACAAGATTGTTGTCAGTGATACAGTTTCATGTGAGAATGGGGTCTAGTCTTATGGGGTCTCACCCTTATTTGTTGCAGAGTTTGCTTTCTTATAAGGTTGAATAAGGCCAGAAGAGCAAGGATCAGTCTTTCCTATTGTTTCTGCTACCACCAAAAGATGTATTAGTGCAAAGAGAAGACAGGTGAATATCCAAGAAGTGCAAATAAGCAAATCTGCCCTATCACCCACTAGGGGTGTGGGAGAAAAGTCGGTGGAGAGGACTGAAGGTGTTGCTATGATCTAACTGACTGATCCACAGTCCATAATGTAGCCAACTAGTACGCATATATACACTGTCAGTACCAATATGTACCTTTGAGGCACTAATATGCACTCTTTAGGTACAAAGGTGTACCTTTTGAAAAGGTACTGCCCCAGTGACAGCTTTTGTACTTTTCTGAAAATGTTGAATATGTTTAACTCGTCTCATTTTCCATTTAGGCTGTGTGGTTAGGGCCCCAAACAGAAAAGAAAAACCTACACAAAAACTACACAAAGAAGATGACTGAGCCAACTATGAGATATTGTGATCTGGTAGATATCTGTAGTAGCGCATTTGCTAGAATCTGAGACAACAAAACTGAAATGTCATTACAATTTATTTAATATAAAACTATAATTCTAAATGTTCACAAAATCATTTAGCTCTCTTACATTTATACAGGCTTCAGATAAGTCAACAGTCTACAGATATCGAATAAGTCTTGCACATGATTCTTGTCAACAATCATTCTTTGCTCTGCACTCAAGAGTATGTTACATTAACTTACAACTGACACAATACAGTAACTAAAATGTGATTTGACGTGTCTGTTTTCCCTCGATTCAACACTGTCAGAGCTCCTCTGAGCTGGATGGTTTCTCTCAGGTCTAGAAGGATCAGGTCTTTCTCTCAGCTCACATAAATAAATTACAAAATCTGTATTGAGGCCAATAGGTCAAAACATCACATTCAGAGGGCAGACTGTATTTTTAATACCATGCCGTGTTACTGAAACACTAGGAGACATAGGTTTCAATTCACGATAAACACATTTTTCTTATGTTGAATCTAAATATATTATAATATGGATTGAACAGAAGATACACAGATTATCAGAAACAACTAGAAATATTATAAAGTAAAACTGGGTACTGGGTACCGGTACAAATGTCACTTCTGAATATGAAACAAAAGGTTTTCTTGATTTACTTTGGATCAGGGATTGAATGATAATGGAAAGTTACACAAACACATCTGTGTGTGATGATCACTATGTGTTTGTGTGTGTTGATTCTGTTGAATGTGATGTGTCTGTGGTGGCTCTTTATTCACCATCAGCTGATCCAGAGAAGGACAGACTAACATCTAATACCTGTAAGTGAAACACAGACAGTTAAATGTGTGTGACATTAATACATGATCCACTGTAGAACAACTAAAGTAGGGCTGTCACAATATTAGATTTTTCACACCACGGTTATTGTGGCCAAAAGACTTCACGGTATCGATATATCGCGTTATCATAGAAACCATTGGGGAAAAAGTTATCAAAATCCTTTTTACATCATTTTCTTTTTCTTTTTTACCCAACGAACATAATTGGATACTGATAAACACAGGGCACATGCATCTTTTTTGAAGCTCCCTATGAAATAACAAGAGAGAAAATACTGTCAAGTTCAACATTATAATGAATAAATATTAACATCAAAACTGCTACTTTAACCTGTTAACTTGTGTACCCGTATTTTAAGCTCTTTAACCTATCGTTGCGCCGGCTCCTATGAAGTCATACAGTAAGCGCACTGCTAATTCAGTTTTAATGTGCACCTAGAACGGCCGCAGATGAGACATTAAGCGCATGGCACTGCGACCAACGTAACATTTTACAGAGTTTAATGTAGCAATGTGGTCGCACACCTTTTCTTGATCAGTTTTAATTGTGTATTAGATTTGAAAAAGAAAAAACAAACTGCTACGAACAGGCTGTATTAGCCATGATTGGATTGCAAATACAAATACAAAAATAGACATTATGTAAATAGACATTGATTAATTAAAAGAAACTATGAGATGTGCTGCACTGCTGGAAACAACATGAGACCATGCTACCGCGACCGTCAAGACTGGCTCGCACAGTGTTTAGAGTCCCTGCCAGCAGCAGCGCGTGTTCCTTCTGCGGCCTTTTTAAAACCTGTTCACTTCATTCGTTTTCTCTGAGATATCTATCATATTGTGAAAAGATCAGGAGTAAATGTCTTCCGGGATTCTTTCAAAGCGGATTTAATTCCGATCACACAAACGGCCGCCAGTGAAACTGAAAGTAGCCTAAGTCTCAGATGCTCAAAAACACAATCATCTTCATTAAAACTAATGAGACTAAATGCTCTTACCATTACATAGGTCGCTTTTTCTTCTATTGCGGTCTTTGATCTTGAAATGAGCTGATGATAAGATGCAGCTAAAATCTTTTGCTTTTGTTGACGTGAACTCTGTTAAATGTGCATATAGCGCGGCAATTGAAGATCGGATTTATATTCATTTTGCAGAGAGGTGTAAGGTAAGACAACCTGCATGTTTTTTTATTTTTTATTTTGTTTATTAGTTTAGATTGTGTAGCCCGTTTAGTTTGTGAGCGCCATTGCGAGCAGCAGCAGACCTGCCTCAGCTTGTCAAAAATGCCTTTTTACTGTGGTGGTGATAGTAAACATTTAAACTAACATTGTGATATGCTTGAAGTGTTTTATATCTATGGATTTTATTATAGGCAAAACAGATCAAGTGTTGATTTGAGAGGCTAAATTGATCCAACATGTGGTTAACTCACTGTCAGCCGCTGGCCGCTTGTTCATCACTTTAAAAAACAAAAACTTTAATTTAACAAACATAAAATGCTCCAAACAACTTAATCAAGAAACTAAATGAAATATAACTACTTTGACCTTAAAAACAAAGCTGAACTATTTTTATGGCTGCAACAGTGTGTAATAGGGAGGGAGAAAAAAAAAAACAGGCTCCAGTCGGACTCGGGACACTGGAGTATTTACGTGTCATGCTATCATAAAAGTCCTATTCATTTTAAATATTGTGGTTATCGCCAATACCGGTATATTGCCACACCTTAATTGAACACAGTGTCGATATTTTGTGCTTTGAATTTCACAGTTATCGCCAATACCGGTATATTGCAACACCCCTAAACTAAAGCAAACCATCACTATTAGTGAGAGATAACCCTGTGATACATGGTGTTAAATATAGTTTTATGAACAACCTGGTAAACACGACCTGGAGAAGACACTCGCTGTGTGTGAATCATGTCACTGACAAATAAAATGTGCAAGGGGTAATAATACCACTAACTTGAGAAACCACGTCAGCCATTTTCATTGTGAGCTGTTAACGCCTGTCAGTGCCAAAGTGGACCCACCTCAGCCAAAAATGGATCAAATTATATCAACGTTAGAGTTTTTAAAGGACCTGTTTACACCTGGTCACTTCATGCGTTTTTACAGATCAGATATCTATCTGATTTATCAAAACGATTTCATTTACATTTGGTCACAAATGTATCTCCACAAAACGGATATAAATCCGATCTCCAATTCCCGCACTATATGCAGATTTAATGGAGTTAACGTCACCGAAAATAACAGATATGAGCTGCATTTTATTGATTTCAAAATTAAAGACCGCAATAGGAGAGAGCGCGGCAACAGCACTGTTAAGATGTCATTTGGTTACTTTACTTTTAATGAATGTGACTGTATGTTGAGCACCTGCGACTTGCTTTCGGTTTTATTTGTGGTGGTTTATGTGCGCTGGCTTGATGAAGAGATACAGCTGCTCGTCTGCGGCGATGCGTGCTTTAGTAGCGCTGTTATATCTGGCTATAACGTCATATAGGCTAGCCCATAACGCTCTCACACGTGTAATTTTTAGCATTGTTGGGAGGACTGGGAGTAAAATGTTTCAACAACTAGATGAATTTAGACTTTAGCGTTCACTGTAATGCGGCGGAGACCACCTCCTGAAGTGGCTTTTAGTATATTGTGTATTTGTTCTAAATGCTCCTGTTGTCTTCTGTGACCAGACTTGAGTTTTGTTTGATGTTTGATACATTCAAGAGGCCTTTTTTTCTTTGAGCAGGTAAAGTTAAAGGTTCAGTTCATATAACTGACTGATAAAATTATATACATGAGGATGCGGTGCATTGTCAATGCATTGAGATGCATCGAACCGAATCGATGGCATGATAATCGAACCAAACCATGAGACCAGTAAAGGTTAACACCCTTAGCATCGAGAGTGACCGACTGAATGGGAACTCTATTATTACTTGATATCAGGATGGACAGAGAAATGCTATTCAGCCATATCTAGACTCCTCGTCTCTGAAGGCCAATAATCATCTGGAACTGAGAAACCATGTTCAACACCAGACAAACTCACAAACGTGTTTGCAAAACAGCTTATCAGCTTCACAACATCTCTAAGAAATAGACTCGCCTGTGTTGTGTGAGTGAGGCATTTTTTGTAACAGGTATTTTTCTTTCCTTTTTACACTTGATACATTTTCTGACACGTGGATAAAACTCTACAGATTATACTACATCCACGTCAGAACTGATACAGCTATAAACTATTTGAGAATATTTATTTGTGAGTTCCAATGTGTGTGTGACTCTCAGAGAAATTATTTACCCCAGTATCTCCAGTTTACAGTGATGATCCTTCAGTCCATCAGAGAGCAGCTTCACTCCTAATGTTCCAAGTTTATTTCCAGTCAGACTCAGTTCTCTCAGGTGTGAGGGGTTTGATCTCAGAGCTGAAGCCAGAGCAGCACAACCTTTACCTGTGATGCCACAATCAATCAACCTGTAGGGAACAATGACACTCTTTAGTCTCTCAGTTCAGGATCTACAGCTCGGATAAGCAGGAACTTCACAATCAGAAAGAGAGACTCAATCCACAACATGATTAACATGTTCAGACCCTATTATTATTATTATTATTATTATTATTAGTAGTAGTAGTAGTAGTAGTATTATTATAGTGCTTGGGCTTCATTTCATCACATTATTATTTTAAATGTACCACAAGATCTTCATCACAACTGAATGTGAAGAAAATACTGAGCAAATATGTTGTGAAATACTTCTGTAAGATATGAATCAGAAAATATTTTACTTGTTAATTATTTGTTGAATATTTGTTACCACTTTACAATATGGGTGCACTAATACAGTATACATGAATTCATGCTTAACTAATGCACAGATAAACAAGAGATAACCTTTCTGGTTTTAGCGATGTGTTGTCAAACTCAAAAATTAGTATATTTCTAATGATTAAAAAATGACATTATTTTATTTTAAAAGGTTCATAATTGTATTTCATTGACAAAATATTTTAGTTTGTCTTGGATTTTTTTTGTTTTGTTGATTATATCAGGTCACATTTTAAGCTGTCATTTGGTCATGTTACATTGTGCCCCTCACATGTTACAATGTACCCTACCTACGGGGAATGTTGTCACATTTCACTTCCATTATTTCGGGATAAATCAAGAAAAAAGTATACACTGTATTAATGAAACAAAACCACATAATTGTACTAGACATGTGTGAAATCAATGTGGGAAAAAATAAATACTCTAAACCTTTAAGGGATTTTACACAAACTGAGACAGTCAAAAAGCGTTAGGTTGTGCCCTGCTCTCCCTAGTGAAAGAGAACCCTGTTATACTCGCGGCTGATATGTTTACAGAGTTATTGAGGTAAAGACTGCATGTCTGCTGTTCTGTCAGCATCATCCGCTGTCAGAGTGAACGTACATTTTCTTTTAGAGCATCTCCACTCGTTCGCCCCACTGCTCATGTGTGTTGGGTTTGTTTACATCAGTGCATTTGCCACTTTGACGTAGCATACAGCGGTGTTGTGCATTTTAACCAGATGGGAAAAGTATTCTTAAAATGCATTCTAAAAATCGGATTAATTCGTAATAAATAATTATTCATGGTATTTTGAAGTAACAATATTGTGCGTGCTCATTATTTTTATATTGTATTACTGTTTACCAGCACATGTTTAATTATCATCTTCACAGCATCTCTAAGAATAAAGAGACTCACCTGTGCTGTGTGTGAGGCATTTTTTGAAACAGGGATTTGTCTCTCCTTTTACATTTGGAAAATTTACTGACATGTGGATTAAACTCTACAGATGATCCTACATCCTCGTCAGAAATTATACAACTATAAACTATTTGTAAATACCAATTTGTGTGATTTTCAGGGAGATGATTTACTTCATAGTCTCCAGTTTACAGTGAGGATCCTTCAGTCCACCAGAGAGCAGCTTCACTCCTGCTGTTCCTAGATAATTTCCAGACAGATCCAGTTCTCTCAGGTGTGAGGGGTTTGATCTCAGAACTGAAGCCAGAGCAGCACAACCTTTATAAGTGACACCACAATAACCCAACCTGTAGAGAACAATGACACACTTCAGTCTCTCAGTTCAGGATCTACAGCTCAGATAAGCAGGAACTTCAGAGTCATTTAGATTTTTTTATGCAAGCACCCTGAAATCCTCAACACGTGTATGATATGAAATAAATTTTCACACCTTCCCATTGTATAATAATCTTTATACTTATCATACATATTATAAAACAATGACAGACACTTTAGAAAGAATCTAATGAAGATTAAAACAGTATCCTCTTCAGTTATCTCACAGGACTCTCTATTTTGTTTATTATTTAACATATAAGCAAACTGAAGAATGATGAAGGATATAAATGCATTTATACAATTTTACCCCAGTATCTCCAGTTTCCAGTGTAGATCCTTCAGTAGATCAGAGAGCAGCTTCACTCCTGATTTTCCTAGTTTATTTCCAGACAGATTCAGTTCTCTCAGGTGTGAGGGGTTTGATCTCAGCGCTGAAGCCAGAACAGCAAAACCTTCATCTGTGACTCCACAATCCTTCAACCTGTATAGATAAAAAACATGCATGATGATCTGACTAGTTTAAATTAATTAAAAAAATGTGAGAACTACAAATATAAATAATTTGTAATTTTATTCAATCTTTCTGAATAACTAGCCAAAATGAAATTAAATATTGTAGCCTAATATGTTAACATTCTCAAAGCAAAGTCAATTAATTTATTGTCACCAACTGGTATAGGCCTACAGAAATAGTGTCATATTTAATCAAAGCTTTACTGGCATGATTGTCGGCCTATTAAAATGGATGATACAGAATGTTCACTGTGTAAAGAGATGCATGAAATGAAGCAGGAACTTAAATAAATATATACAAATATTAAAGGTGCACTATGTAACTTTTCAATCCACTAGAGGGCACATATTCAAAACAAAGGCGTTGTTTGATGAAGCCAGGTTTGAGCGCAGAATCATGTGGTCTTCACCTCACAGCCGGTGGGAAAGAATCGGGATAGGACTCGGGCAGAAATCATGTTCATGGATGTGATTATTAACGTTACTGTAGTCTGAAGCAGAGCAGGACCGAGTCTTGTGGAGCTGAGGAACCGCTGGAGTGATTGTTAATAAGATGAACGCAACACAAGCCTCGCGAGCAGCAGACTTTTATTATGCCAAAGTCACCGGCTCCATTTCTGTTTTTCCAGTCATGAGTATGATGTAACGCAGCTATGTTTATCATGTTAGATACATCTGAGTGTGTTGAAAGTGAAGTTACGACGTTACTTCTAATAAAAAAATCCAAAGAATGGTTTGAATATTTACGATCACTGATAGGGATGTGCGCAATGACTATTTTCTTAACTGTTTAAACAGAACTTTTGTTAGTCGTCTAACCCCGGAGACAGTCTGTATAAGGGATCTATTTGAAAGAACACTTAATCTGTGAACAGTCAAATTAAATCCTATACTAAATTCTGCTAAAAATAAGTCAAATACATGCCATGTGCTTGCTTTTCATTGATTATTTTAGCTATTTAAAATTTTAACTTTAAACTTGAGCGTTCACATAAGCAACGCTAGCCATTATAAACATATTTATTCAAATCAACTGAGTCGATAGGCAGAGCAGGACCAATAAATTCAAACGTAATAGCCTGTTATAAACAGATTTCCTCGAATAAAAGTTAGTCCAGCACGTTAAGGTATTGTTGTTCATTACCACGTCAAACAATTACGTGTCCTGGTTTGAATGTGCTTCTAGGCTTTGTAGGCTTTTAAAATACTCCCTCACCTTGCTCATCTTTCTCTGAACCTGCACGAGCATTTAATCTTAAATGTAACATTAACATGATGGTAATTTATACATAGCCTTTGTAAAAATATAAAGCAAAACATTAAATGTGCAAAAAAAAAAAAAACACTAGTATTTTCCAAGTCGACTAGCAACAGGAGTATAATTTAAACAACTAGTCAGCTAGTCTCGCATATCCCTAAACTTCAACTTTCTGTTACAGTGAATGTAATTTATTTTTTTAACAAATTGGGGGTGTGCGGTGGTGGGGCCCCTTGGAGATAATTGGCCCCAGGGCCTTTGCCAGTGATAATCCACCCCTGTTGCCAGTAAAAGGATTTGGTGAAAATGTCCAACTTTTGTTGCTTTGGTTAGAAACACATGATAAATTATAAATGTGATCATGTTTATCAGTGTAGTGATTGTTGTCAGTGTGACTTACTGAACTGATCTGGATTCTTTAACCACAGGCAGAAGCTTCTGAAGAACTTCGTCTGCTTTATTTTCGATTCCAATAAACTGTTTTAGATCAAAAACATCCATCTTCTGCTCTGATGTCATTAACACAAAAACCAGAGCTGACCACTGTGAAGAGGAGAGTTTGGTCAGTCTTATTTCTCCAGATCTCAGATAATCTTGGATCTCCTGCATCAGTGAATCATCACCCAGTTCATTCAGACAGTGGAACAGATTGATGGATCTCTCTGGAGAGCAATTCTCACCGATCTTCTGCTTGATGCACTGGATTGTTTCCTCTTTGTTGAAGGAGCAGCTTCCTGTCTGTGTCAGTAGTTCTCGTAAGAGAGTCTGATTGGACTCCAATGAGAGACCCAGAAGAAAACGCAGGAAAATGTCCAGATGGCCATTCTCACTCTGTAAAGCCTCATTCACAGCTCTCTGATGCAAGCCAGATAATGAATGATTTTTCTTCTGTTCAGAAATCTTCGACAACAGATTTTGTTTGGTTTGGTCAAACACATTTATGTCAATCTTTGTAAATGAGAGATGAGCATAAAGAGCTGCTAGATGTTCCTGAACGCTCAGATGAATAAAGCAGAAGACTTTCCCCTGATACAAGCCCAACTCCTCTCTGAAGATCTGAGTGCACAATCCTGAGTACACTGATGCTTCTGTCACATCAATACCACATCTCTCTCGACTGTTTTTCCAATGCCAGCGACTCCCTTTGTCAGCACAGTTCTGACTGGTTTGTCTTGTCCAGGTAAAGGTCTAAAGATGTCACTGCATTTGATCGGTTTGTCCTCTGTTTCTGCTCTCCTGGATCGTGTCTCAATCAGTCTCACCTCATGCTCATTATTGATCTCTCCACTTTGACTCTCTGTGATGTAGAGCTCTGTGTAGATCTCATTCAGGAGTGTTGGGTTTCCCTGCTTTGCTGTTCCTTCATACAGACACTGAAACTTCTTCATTAGATTTAATTTGAATCTGCTTTGGGCCAGTTGAAAGTCACGGCTAAAAGATTAAAATTATTGGTAATCAAATAATTACACAATATTACACAAGAAACACTGTTTTTTTCACCATAATATCAGCATAGCTGATTTCACAAGCCAGCTGCATCCATGAGCATTGATATCGATTTCATGATTCTTTTCTGTTTTCAATTTGACTAAGAATTAATTTGGAAATATTTCAGGTACATTTTTTAAGGAAAAATGGCAACACCGTAAATAAGGTTTCGTTTGTTAACATTAGTTGACTAAATTAGTGACCAGGAACAAACAACAAATAATACTTCGATTTGTTTATTAACCATAGTTAATGTCATAATTTACTAATTTATTTTTAAAAGCATAAAAAGGAAAATATTTTTGGTACATTACCATAATTTTAATGGTATAAATAAAAGATCCCAAAGTATTAAATTCAAATGGCATTTTTTATTTTCCAACATAATAATAATTTAAAAAAAAAGTTTAAAAAAAAGTGTGTATTAAAAAGTTACAGATAACAGATTAAGTAAGATTAAGTAAAAATATAACTAACATATAATATAGTGCAAATATTTAGCAAACTTATAATCTCTAGTTTTCTATTCTCTTACTAATAAACTATGATCACTGGATAACTTTCTTGATGTATATGTAACATTACATTGTTCATAAGCTGACATCTTTCCATGGTTTAAACACTGAGTATCTATCTATCTATCTATCTATCTATCTATCTATCTATCTATCTATCTATCTATCTATCTATCTATCTATCTATCTATCTATCTATCTATCTATCTATCTATCTATCTATCTATCTATCTATCTATCTATCTATCTATCTATCTATCTATCTATCTATCTATCTATCTATCTATCTATCTATCTATCTATCTATCTATCTATCTTGTTGAGTAATTGAACTCTCACTGTGGAATCAAATTTAATAATACAAAGATAATATAATAGGGACAAGAATTTATGTAGTTGATTTTACATGTGCATAAACCTCACATGGAAAATCTTGTCTAACTACGAGAAGCTTTAGAAATGTTACCCAGTGTACAGAGACACTCTGGGTCCTAGCTATATCTCAGCACAAGAATATGAGAAGTCACTCAGAACACCTTAACAATCATTGCAAACACCCAGAACTACTCCGTTATGTGACATACCATGTATTTTTCTATAACATATGAAGACTTTGATGTACCTGCGTCCTTGAGAAGAATCTCCATCGCTTGATGATTCTTTGTCCTCCATGATTCGTTAAATCTTAATGGAGCTGCAGGTAAATCTGATGTCACACTGAATACAAAAATAATTTTAAATGCTTTACAGAACAGCGCAACTTAAATGTTAAAAGAACGTATCTAAACAAAACAATTATGAGTTACAAAAATCCTCTTAACAAACTTCAACTTCAAGACAAGTTATTTTTTATTTCTTAATTTTGTAGATGGAAAAAAACTGCATTATGATTTTTTTTTTATAAATAAATAAAAAACAGTTAAAGGGTTAGTTTATCCAAAAATGAAAAGTAGCCCATGATTTACTCACCCTCAAGTCATCCTAGGTGTACATGACATTCTTCTAATTTTGGAAAAGTGTTGAAAATACCTCTGCCGAGAGGCACTTTCAACACTTTTTCCACGGAAGGCGAACGGCCGGAACTTTAGCTTATGCTTTAAATATGGATATTTTTCTAACACAAACGCATCGATTCGCTTCAGAAGGCCTTTATTAACCCCTCAGATCCGTGTGGAGCATGTTATTTGACGGACAGAGGCATTTTTTATGGACTTCAAAAACAGAGCAACAATTACTGCTATTATAAAGTTTGGATTAGCCAGGAGTTTTTTAATATAACTCAGATTTTATTCATCTGAAAGAACGTCATATACACCTAGGATGACTTGAGGGTGAGTAAATCATGGGCTAATTTTCCGTTTTGGGTGAACTATCCCTTTAAATATCATATTGTCTTAAGACACGTAGCAAAATTTGTCTGGCCCACCTCTGGGCCTCACCCTTGCTTCAGTTCTGGCTGGGTCTCCGGCCCAAAACTGGCCCACACACTAAAAAACGGACACAAACAATTTCCTCTGGCCCAGATATGGCCCACACCCTGTAAAATTACTCTTATTTATTGTGTTGGCCCAGATCTGGCCCACACCCTGTAAAATTACTCTTATTTATTGTGTTGGCCCTCAGAACCATCCAGTGCTGGTCGGACCAATCAGACTCTATGCTACAGGACTGTTTTGATCACGCGGACTGGGAGATGTTCCGGTCGGCCTCTGATGACGACATCGAGGTTTACGCTGATAGCGTAACGTGTTTCATCAGGAAGTGCGTAGAAGACGTTGTTCCGACCAAAACAATTCGGCTGTACCCAAACCAGAAGCCGTGGCTAAATGGGGATGTTCGCGCGGCACTCAATACGCGGACCTTCACTTTTAACTCCGGTAATGCGGAGGAGCATAAACAAGCAAGTTATGCCCTCTGGAAAACCATCAGAGCAGCAAAACGCCAGTACAGGAACAAGATTGAAGGACAGTTCAACACCACCAGAATCCAGAAGCATGTGGAGGGGAATTAACACCATCACGGACTATAAAGGGAACACAAACTCCACCGTGAACACCGCTGCCTCTCTCCCGGACGAGCTCAACACCTTCTATGCTCGCTTTGAGGGAACTAACACCGCCCTCGCGGAGAGAGAGCTCGCGGCTGAAGATACAGAGGTTAGTGCACTCTCCGTATCTGTCGCGGATGTAACCCGATCCTTCCGGCGGGTGAACGTCCGTAAAGCCGGGGGTCCAGACGGCATTCCGGGCCGCGTGATCAGAGCGTGCGCGCACCAACTGGCTGGAGTCTTCACGGACATTTTTAACCTGTCCCTCTCCCTGTCTGTGGTCCCCACATGCTTTAAAACGTCCACTATTGTTCCTGTACCTAAGCAGTCAAAAACCACCTGCTTAAACGACTGGCGTCCTGTTACTCTGACCCCCATCATCAGTAAATGCTTTGAGAGACTAGTCAGAAACCACATCTGCTCTGTTCTCCCCCCCTCACTGGACCCACTGCAGTTTGCATACCGCACAAACCGCTCCACTGATGATGCCATTTCATCTACAATACACACTGCTCTCTCCCACCTGGAAAAGAGGAACACATATGTGAGAATGCTGTTTGTGGACTACAGCTCACCATTCAACACCATTGTGCCCTCCATACTTGACATGAAACTCCGGGCTCTAGGCTTAAACAGCTTGTTATGCAGCTGGATCCTGGACTTCCTGTCAAACAGACGCCAGGTGGTCAGAATGGGCAGTAACATCTCCTCATCACTGACTCTCAACACTGGAGCCCCTCAGGGCTGCGTTCTCAGCCCACTCCTGTACTCCCTGTAAACACATGACTGTGTGGCAACCCACAGCTCCAACACCATCATCAAGTTTGCTGACGATACGACGGTGGTAGGTCTTATCACCGACAATGATGAAACGGCCTACAGAGAGGAGGTGCACACTCTGACACGGTGGTGTCAGGAGCACAACCTCTCCCTCAACGTCAGCAAGACCAAGGAGCTGGTGGTCGACTTCAGGAGGAATGAGAGAGAACACCGCCCCATCACCATCGATGGAGCACCGGTGGAGAGAGTCAGCAGCTTCAAGTTCCTCGGTGTCCACATCACAGAGGAACTCTCATGGTCCGTGTTGGTCTTAGCTGGTCAGTGTGGTCTTAGCATGGAATCTGATTGATTTGTAATTAGGTAAGATGTTCACCAGCTTTGCTAGGCTGGGAGACCAGCTAAAACAAGCAGACCACCAACTTCCAGTCCAGATTGGGAAACCAGCTTGATCAGCTAAACCAGGCTGGGAGACCAGCAAAAACCAGGCAGCTGAACACCAGCTAAGACAGGCTGGGAGACCAGCTTGACCAGCTGAACACCAGCTAAACCAGGCTGGGAGACCAGCTTGACCAGCTAAGCCAGGCTTGGAGACCAGCTAAAACCAGCTGAACACCAGCTAAGCCAGGCTGTGAAACCTGCAAAAACCAATTAAGTCAGGCTGGGTGACCAGCTAATACCAGCTAAACCAGGCTGGAAGACCAGTTTGACCGGCTAATACCAGCTAAACCAGGCTGGGAGACCAGCTAAAACCAGCTACTTCCAGCTTAATCCAGCTAAAACCAGCCAACCATTTTAGGCTGGTTTTAGCTGGATTTTTCAGCAGGGATGTCAAAGCTTAAAACAAACAACAAAAACATTAAAAACTTTACAGACTTTTACACAACTTTACACAATACTCTCCGGTCTAAGTCCATTGCCAACTTGTCGATTTTTAGTAATACAAATATGTTATAGCCTAGGGCTACTTATTTTCTTTCAGAGTCGATTGATGCTAGCGCCCAAATGTACCGAAAATTACAACTAAAATGTATATTTTAAGCATATAGGACATAAGATCAAGATTCGTATTTCATGTTTAAGTTAATATTTTACGGATACGTATGCGGAAGTCACTTTTAAACAACTCAGACTCACCTTGATCGAAATATTAGGCTTAGGCAAATTTACCAGACAGCATATATGCTCATGGTTCAATTCCCATCCAGTGCATGTAAATTAGCCTACATAGACATAAACAACTAAAAGAAAAAGAAAAAGCACTGTTAAGACTCTTTTTGCTTAGATTTTTTATTTAAATAATGTTTCCTCTGCTATAAAATGGCGCAAGAAAAAAACTTCCTACTTCTACTTCAACTATCTACTTTCACTTTCACAACGATATTGTCAGCAAGAAAAAAACCTGTTTGGACTCGATATTACAGCTCTGAGCTCATCTAGTTCACACAAAGAGCAGTTATGAGAGAGACTAGACTAATAACTCACCAGTTTTGATAAGCAACCAATCATTTTTATTCAACATTATAAGAATATGGGTGATAAAGACAAGTTTGGGGAATTATGAGCTTTTTAAGATCATGGACATTATGCAAATCAGCTAAATTCTCCTTGCCCAGTTATTTGGGGGAGCAATAATTAAAGTTCTTATGAGCATAATTACAGTTTTTCTCAGTCGCTTTGGTACATTTCTCGAATCATCCTCGACATTTGCAAAACAGTAAGTGCATTTCTCAAAACAATTTGTACAAATAGCAAAACACCATGGATTACCTGCAAAAGCCACTCTCTTACTCAAAATCCTTAGTTCATCTCTCAAAAGTAAATATCTGTGTCAATGAACATGTCAGTGCCTCAATGTCATTGTGTACGGATAACACAGTCAAATTGCTTAGTCATGTTGTCAATATAACAGTTTACTCTGGAGGGATGTTCTGATGGAAACTATGGCTAAAGTTTTGATGACAATTATTGTCAATTTTAAGTTACACCTTTGTGTATGTGTGAGTGTAACTGCGAGAGAATTCAAATTTACACTCTTACTGTTTGTACTGTATTTTATTGACAGAACACGTAATTGAGATACAGAAATGAAAAGACAGCACTGAATAGCACACACACACACAAAAAAAAAACCTAAAGAAGAAATGTGAACATAGGAAAAACTGTACATGCGGTGCTGTTTACCAATTCAGGACCGATTTAGAAAAAAAAGTCTAATGGAAATATAGAAAGTATAGAAATATGCTTGACATATTATGACAACTTGTTCAACCATTTTGCATGTAAAGACTTATGCTATGAGCTTGTGCCTAAATGTTGTGGGGGGTGAGACTATTCAACAGAGACCCATTATAACACATTCTGATCAACATGACATAAGCGACTGATAATGTAGGAAACAGCAGAGAATTGTACATAATCATTTGCATGGATGTACCAAAGCATTTGCAACTTGTTCAAAGAAATGAGAAACCGCTTTTTTGATGTGCACAAGTGACACAATGATGTGAGAATTGAACAGGTAGTTTTGAGAATTTCAATTCTGATCTGAGAAATGTACCAAAGCGACTGAGAAAAACTGTAATATGACATTATAAATACCTTTATGTTGACACTGTTGGTACCGGGATTTTGTAGGGCAGTAGGGCATCGATCAACAATACTTTTTTTTACATTTTTATTGAATAACTTTTTATAACATCATATTCTTTTTACAGTGAATGTTTTGGTCAGGTTTTTCTTGGAGTGGGCGGGTTTTGAGAGATTTTGGGCTGGAAATTGTTGGTCTAATAAGTGAACTGTCAACTGACAGCTTCTATGGTAAACTGTCCACAACAAGTGTGATGGTTTTTAAAAAAACATTATATAATACTAATGATTCCGACCACCCTGCATAATTTTTTTGAGACGTGTGAAATTATGTGAAAAGAACGATGTAGAAACGGATAGAATAATATTCACTCAAACACAAAGCAGAACAGGACAGATGTCTTTACATCCCAGAGCACTTTTAATTTATAATGACGGATTTATGCTTGAAATGAGGATAGCCCAACTCATGGGAATATTATAGAGATTATTATATATTATTTTGTTCATCACAATTTCCTAAAATATACACAGTCAGCAACACATTTTACAGCAATTGTCAAAAACATATCAGTAAACGCACAACAAATAACCATCAAAAGGTAAATTTCTTTTAAAAGTAATTTCAAAAATTAAAAGTGTACAAAAATGATTTAATCGTCCATGTGGTAGCTTTTCCTGACATTCTTTCATTCATTTTCCAAAACAAACTCTTCCTTTGGATAGCAACAGTTTACCAGAAAGATCTGTACATCCCATCATGTGGTTATGGATCATGAAACCATGGTTTCTGGACACGAAGCAGTAATTCTGTAGTCCACCATCTGATCTCTGAAGAGCTTCATGGGTAAAGATAGTGGCTAGATTACCGTTAAACAGCCTTCAGGTCTGATCACAGAACTGTGTAAAGTATATCACACATGATTTCGTTCAGATTTGGCACAGCAGGTTTTAGGTCCATTTGGGTCTCAGTTGTGATGGATTCATGATCTACTGTCAAAGCTGCTCAGATCCCGGAAAAATATCAGCTGAGCTCTTTTCTGCTCTTCTTTACTGGAAATATCTGCAGTAAGAAATACAGTTTTGTGTGGAATTTGGTATGAATAGGGCAATGGGCATGAACAATTCCATTTATTAAATTACTGAATTAATTAATTAATAATTATAAAATAGCTTAATTATATCTGATGGCTATTACAACAAAAACATGGGGTATGTATGTAATGTGAAATCACTCCATCAGTGTAAAGTGTCTAACATCTGACCTGTTTAATGTTAATCTGTGGGATGTTCTGGACACGACCTGTTGACCTCAAACCATTCATCAATACACCTGCAGGAGCAGAAGATGAGATGATTTACACAGACAGCAGGTACAGTATGTGTGTGTATGGGAGGGTCTGACCCCCTAAGTAAGGCTTTAAAGGTCCCGTTCTTCGTGATCCCACTGTTCAAACTTTAGTTAGTGTGTAATGTTGCTGTTAGAGCATAAATAATACCTGTAAAATTATAAAGCTCAAAGTTCAATGCCAAGCGAGATATTTTATTTAATAGAAGTTCCCTTTCAAAGCCTACAGCGAACGGCCGGTTTGGACTACATCCTGGTACTTCCTTCTTTAATGACGTCAGTACAACAGTAGAACAGACTAACCTCCGCCCACAAGAATACCCGGAAAAGGGGGCGTGGTCTTGTTGCTCGCCCACGTGGAGAAGAGGAAGTGTTGCGTGGAGAAGAGGAAGTGTTGCGTTTGAGTGTGTTTGTCGCCATGTCGTCGAGACGCTGTTATTTTCATCCCGGAGTCAAATCACCTTTGTTTGGCTTTCCCAGGGACGCTGTACTTAGAGATCATTGAGCGCATACATCTCCCGTTAAGAGGCGTGACCTTTCCGTGCAACGTGCGCTAAGCTGCGGTCAAATCACAACACAGGAACCGGGCAACGTGCGCTAAGCTGCGGTCAAATCACAACACAGGAACCGGGCAACGTGCGCTAAGCTGCGGTCAAATCACAACACAGGAACCGGGCAACGTTCGCTAAGCTGCGGTCGAATCACAACACGGGAACCGCTGGCACAATCAGAACTCGTTACGTATTTCTGAAGGAGGGACTTCATAGAACAAGGAACTCATCATCCGTTTTTAGGACAGTGAAAACAGCGGTACACAGATGAGTCAATTGTGTGAAAAATACAGTTTTTTTTACACGCGAAACATGAACACATGTTATATTGCACACTGTATACACAATCAAAGCTTCAAAAAAACACGAAGAACGGGACCTTTAAACCCACTGAAGGACATCAAAATAAGATATAGGGGAATCTGCCGTTTTAATAGTGGAAAAATAGTTCACATTGCTCTGTATCTGAAATCATAATAATAATAATAATAATAATAATATTATTAATATAAATTTGACTGCTCCTAAAATGGGTCATACTATTGGCCGAGAAGGATAAATGCGGGAAACTATAGCACATTCAATCGACTGGATGCAATGGAGACATAACGGCAGATACAGTAAGTGTTCAAGAGAGACATTTTCCTGGAAAATAAGCGTTTGAATCTAAATATAAGTGTATCCCATCATGCATACATTTCCTGCACATCAAATGTTTACTGTGAAATGGTGATGCCTTGAGTGTGCATGAATCATGAATGGTAAAATACTGTTAATTAAAACAGCATACAACTTTAAATTTAAAAATAATTCACAACTGTGTTTTTCTGATGCACACATGGACGTTACGTCCGTAACTATAGTAAGAATAATCTATAAGAGGATGTTCTTTTATGATCATCAGTGAAATGGCTAGGAATCACTTTATTATAATTACACATACTGAGATTGTGTATCATACAAAACATTTTATTTTTGTTCTTTCCTAAATTGTTAATACCAATATCATATTATTGTGTAAGACGCAAATCTCACAAATATAGGCTACTGTATTAGATCCATGATCTGATTTATCCATGTTTGTTGCTAATACATTGATTTAACCTTTTGTTTTTGAAACTATATTTAATTTAACACTGGTGATGTCATGAGTAAGAGAAAGGCAACAGACATAAGGCAGTGTTTTACTACGGTCATAGTTTCCTAGAGGTTTAGGTGAAACTGTTCTACAGTTTTAAAAACTATTATATACATGGCGGAATGTTTTTCTTGGTTATTAACAGCATATGTTTGTTGTCTAACTGAATTAAATTTGATGAACTTAGTTGACGCATGCATTACATAAACTAGGTAAACTGAAAAAAGCTGACCCCCCTGAAAGTCAATGGCACACTGTGTGTGAGTGAATGCTTCTCATACCCTTTGTGGTAGACACAGAGACAGGGCAGTCGAGCGATGGTGTCCCCCTGAACCATATCATCCAGACATATCGAACACTCACCCGAGTCCTGGGATAAAACATCATCTACAGAAAGATAAAACATCACTAACAGCCTCCTAGAAGATTAGAGCACATGAGGGCGCTGTTCCACAACAAAACAAATGAGCTTTAAAATAGACTGTGGAGGACAAACACAAGCCAGTCCAGCATGAAATAAATCAAATATGTTTTTATATTTGAGAGCTCAGGATTGCAGAAACAGGCCAATGATCTAGTAGTGTGTGATAGTGAAGGTTGTTCTCACCGTTATAATTGAGTCTGTGTTTGGAGAAACACATGGGCAAATGAATGTCCATTTCATCAGAGCAGACATACTTTGAGCAGACGGGACAGTCGAATCCAGCTGAAACAAACAGAACAAATCATTCTTAACTATTGTCATATCTGTGGGATTTATTGCCCCTACATTATGTCGGTCAGCTGAAAGATAACAAACCCTATTTATTTATTTCCTCTCTGTGAACAGGAAATGTTGTAATCTCGTCTGTGAGTCTATTTACTGTAATGTGCGTTACTGGGTTATCAACACGACATGAATAATATCTGATATGTGAAATCCACAGCACGTGCTCGAGTGGCACATGGCTGAATGACTGTAAAGCAGGATTTGCCAACATGTGCTTCATTTCAAATGTTCATTATAAAGTTGTAAAGTGATTATATTATGATTAAACGGTCTGCTCTATGGGCGTAACGATACACTCATGTCATGATTCACTACATTTCACAATACGTTTACGCCAAAATAAAAGTTTTATCTTTATTATTAGTACTTCCAAGACATATGGTAAAAAGGTAACCAAAACATACTGTTGATTAAAATGCTAAATTTGGTATTAGACTACATCAGGGGTGGACTTGAATAGTCTTGGACTTGGTCCTGATCCTCAATGCACAGGGAAATGTGACGCCAGAATAAAAATATTCATGAAGCTGAAAATACAGAATTATGTTAGACACATATGCTTGCACTCGGTCACTCACTGTCTGCATATAATTCATATATTTTTGTACTGCTAAAATCAGACATTTGGCATTATCAGGGCCCACATATATTCCCCTATTGCATTATTATTTAATAGATGTAGTGAGATGGTGGTCCAGTGGGTTAAACCACTGAACTGATATGCAGAGGGTTGCTGGTTCGATCCCAGCGGTCACCACCAGTGTGTCCTTGAGCAAGGCACTTTACTCCATGTTGCTCCAGGGGGATTGTCCCTGTAATAAGGGCACTGTAATTCGCTTTGGATAAAAGCGTCTGCCAAATGCGTAAAATACATTATGTTCAACATTATAGTAGTTTGTACTCTCACTGAAACTCTCTGTAAACTTTCTTTTTTTTTTTCTCACACAATATACACACACTTTCAATGCAGGCATTCGATGGATCTCTCACACAGACTGAAGGGAATCACTATAACAGATTGTCTATAATTATATGAAGGAAAGACCCAAAATACACATCAATGTGATATATGATATGCTTATAAATGATGCAACAGAACACAATACAGTGGATTAAGCTGAATGTATATTAATTATTATGCATTTCTGATGTGCAGGCACAGTAAAAACTGAGCACTAAAAAAGGGGTAAATTCAGTACTTTTTGTAATGAGGTATGCAGCAGTTTTGATAGTTTAACTAATGTGCTGAACATGTTTGCCATTTCTTTGCAAACACTCAGAAATGATTTATGCATTGACCTGTAAATCACTAACTAGATAAGTAGGAAAATGTTACTGAGAAAGAGTCTAAACACTTGTGAGTGCTGAGTTACAACACACACACTTCTTTTTGAGGACATTCATTGATATAATGCAATCCCTAGCCCCTTACCCTAACCTTAAATATCACAACTAAGTGCCTAACCCTTAAATTATTGTAACCGTAACCCTATAACCAAGTCTTAAATCTCAAATAGCCCTTTAGGGGTGACAGAAAGTGAGGAGCGGCCAAAAGTTCCTCACCCCGATAGTCTAAAACTCAAACACATCCTTATAAAAGGTAACTGTATAAGTACACACACACACACACACACACACACACACACACACACACACACACACACACACCTGTTTATCAAAAAAAAAGGTCAGCTGTGTATTCATAAGAAGGTGCTTTCAGACACACGGCAACATCTCTAGACTGATTACAGACACAAGCACCCTCAAAAGGAGGTCAATCTCTAAGTCAGCTGTGTGTTTGTCTGTTTGTAGTCTAGAGGAATCAAGGTCTATAGGGGAACTTTATGGTGATGTGTGGGGTAAAAGGTCAAACTGAAACACATGCCTGAGTTATGACGGCAAAGGTTGCTTAAGGATCACTGACTGCTGTCCAAACAACAGTGTCTAGTTAAGGGCTGGGTATTGACAAATTTCATGATTCAATTTTATTTTGGTTCACAACATTGTGATTTGATTCAGTTCCGATCTTGATTCGATTTGATCTCAACACATGCTGTAATTGTACAGGCTATATTTGTACAGTACTATAATATAATATATAAAATTGTATAAAAATATTTAATATTAATAAACATATATTAATTACTATAGTATTAATGCTTAATTCGAAATTCAGTAACCACTCCAAATAAGAACCAATTTTTATTTTATTTTAATACTTAATAATTGCACATTTTTTGGCACATTCAGCACAAAATAACTATTTAAAATACACAGTACATTTAAAAAAAAACACAACAGCAAGTGCTGAACTCATATCAAGCCAGTCGCGACAAAAATAACTTCCATTATGATTATTATGAGTAATCTACAGGCAGCACAAATAGAGGCCGCCTTTAAAAGGATAGTTCACCCAAAAATGAAAATCAGCCCATGATTTACTCACCCTCAAGTCATTCTAGGTGTATACGACATTCTTCTTTCAGACGAATAAAATCTGAGTTATATTAAAAATGTCCTATCTTTTCCAAGCTTTATAATGAGAGTGACTTGCTTGGTCATTTTTGAAGTCCATAAATGTGCATCTATCCATCATATAACTGCTCCACACGAATCAGGAGGTTAATAAAGGCCTTCTGAAGCGAAGTGGTGCGTTTGTGTAAGAAAAATATCCATATTTAAAACTTTATAGACTAAAATAACTAGCTTCCGGTGGTCAGCGGTATGCAAGTGAAAGAGTAAAAAGTTACGGCGAAAGAGTAACCCTTGACCCTTAAACAATTGACACATGCGTATTGACGAACGCAGAAGCGCAGAGGATAGAGCAAAACAAAACATCGGTCATGAATTAGAAGTCTAAAATGAGAATTTTTAAAGAAAAATGGCGGAAGATTTCGATATAAGAGAAGAGGGGCTTGAGTTTGTTGTCCAACCCTATCCATGAGAAGCGTCTAAGCTTGAGATGCTCCTGTACATCGCCTCAGGATGTTACTCTTTTAGCGCAACTCGACTTGCGTACTGCTGACCGCCGGAAGCTTACACAAAGGTGCCACTTCGCTTTGTGTAAGTGAAGTGGCACCTTTGCACCCCCGGAGCCGTGTGGAGCAGTTATATGATGGATAGATGCACTTTTATGGACTTCAAAAATGAACCAACAAGTCACTGCCATTATAAAGCTTTGAAGAGCCAGGACATTTGTAATATAACTCTGATTTTATTTATCTGAACGAAGAATATCATATACACCTAGGATGACTTGAGGGTGAGTAAATCATGGGCTGATTTTCATTTTTGGGTTAACTAACCCTTTATGTGTTTTTCATTGAGTTGATCAGCGAGTCTTCGGCAAGACCTCACAATCAGATAACAGCAAAACCTGTCATGTTCCTCTTAAGAAAAAAAAAATCTTAAAGGTGAAGTATGTAGCTTCTGCTACACTAGTGGCGCCTAGAGGAATAACAAAAATAAAGCATATTTTGCATTCACGTCCTCCCCCAACTCAAACATCACAAATACAGCTCTTGCAGGTTCTAGTGAAGACATGTCTCAACTAGTGAACGCAAACTAATCGTTCTTTTGAACCGGTTCTTTTTAGTGAACCGGTCGAACCAGTTCACCACATCGGACTGAACCGTTCTAAACGGTTGAAAAACAATGCATTGTAAAACGGTCAAACTAAACATGTATTTGTTTTATTAATAATGATATTTTCAGGAAAAGCTTGTTTAATTTCTAAATAAGTTGATTTAAATCTTAAAATGTATTAAAACAGTAGTTTTGATATTGACTATTCAGCTGCAGCAGTTCTCAGCTCAGCACACTTATACAGCGGTTCTCGAGTCAGGAACGGTTTTCAGTGGTTCTTGGATCATCAGTACAGAATCGAGAACCATCAGTACATGTTCGGTACTGAGAACCGATGAGCTGAGAGACTGAACAAAGTGGGCATGCGTGAAAGCACCGTCTGAACTGAACTGTTTTTCTCGGACAGCTGATGCTGTGCTAATAATATGAGGACCGAGGAACCGAGGACTTGTGTAAGTTTATGTGTAACGTAGTTTGTTCGTATGGGAAGAAGGAGGCGGGAACTGCGAACATTCAACAAGTTTAATAAAACAACCCAAAATAAAATGGCGGCGACAGCCCCTCACGGACGACTGCCGCCTACATACAAAACAAATGAACACAAAATGAAAGTAAAAGCGGCAGCCCCTCACGGACGACTGCCACGCACACACATAACAAAACGTAAATAAAACACAACGCAAAATCCCAGGCCTGGTCCTCTCTCGTCATTCACTGGAGTCGCTCGTCCTTATATGCCTCCGTGCTCCCTCATGAGAGGACTTGAGACCGGTGTGCCTCGCAGGTGACGTTCATCCTCAATCAGGCACACCGATCTCGCTCGCTCCTCCCATGTCTCTCGCTCATCCACCTCGCCACATAATGTTATGTCAATGTAAGTTTATTTAATCCCTGTAAACATCCACGTTTGCACCACAGTGGCTGTATTGAGTGCTTTTGCAAAACGTAAATGTACTTATCCAAGATGATGACGATGCTTTTAATATTATTATTATTATACTAAGTTATGATTACAAATTACTTTATATGAATGTGTTTTAATTTATTTTCATCCGCCGGGATGATAGAAATGATGTCATTACATGATGACGTAAAAGAACCGGTGAACCGTTTTTTTTAACCGGATCATTGAAACGAACTGTCCGAAACAACCGGTTCGCGGAAAAGAACCAAAAAAAAAAAAGTTGAGTAGACTAACACTCTGTCTAGAGCGAATGAGAGCGTCTCCATCCAATGTATCTGGACACAACGTACTACAGTAGTCACGCCCCAAACTCTCACTATAAGTTGAGCTGGAGAGAGACTGACAGATGTGAGCAGACCACTCTCAATGTTTAGATGGTGCCTGGGAGGCTTAATGTTTACATTTTTGGGAAAGATACCCCATGAATGGCATACTATTAGTAGTCAATGACCAATTAGTCTCATGTAGCCAGACCTTCAGACTGACGACAGAAGGTCTGGACTCTATCACAGCTTTCATTGGCCAAGGACTGCCCAGAGGCCGTCTGACTGACATGTACAGCAACCAATCACAGATCGCTTTGGTCAGCATCATGTTTAGGGGTGTGAAAATGTAACGTCAATGTCCCTACAATAACAGACCGGTGTGTAAGCACTTGGACGTATTTTATATTTATGACGATATAGAAAAAAAATATATGGTTATTAAGTTTTATTGGTTATTGCAGCTGGTAGGCAACAGCATTTATTAGAGCAAACAAAACCATAACATAACATTTTAGTTTAACAATAACTAATGTAATTTATGCCATGGTCTGTCTGAATTTTGATTCTGATTGGCTGGAAGGTGTGCAATTAAATCGTTTAATGCACAGGTAGTTCCAAGTCAGATGAATCCTCGTTCTATATTAATGCGCTGTTTTCATTTCAGGTGTGTTTACACAAGGCACTGTAATCGGTTTAAAGTCCGAATGAAAATGCTGCATATAAACACTGCTTTCATAAGGATACACACATTTTTCTGAAGTGTTAAACTTTTTATTTTGTAAGAAGTTATGAAGATAATGTTGGAATAATGACAGCCATAGCCTGGCTACACCATCTCATCTGACAGCGTTTTTTCCCCAGGTACTTTGTACTTCAACTGCGCCTGACAGAAGAATTTATTTTTCTGAGGTGTTTCTTACAGCAACACCAGATCGGTTTAGATAAAGTCTTGTGTAAACTGTCCACAGAATCGTTCAATCGGAATGATTTTAATCGGAATGACATAAAAGTGTGCATGTAAACGGGCTATTGAAGCTCACGCGCACACACACACACATGCGTCACTGGTATTCAGAGAGCAGAGATCGCGCTGCACATTCATGAGCACAGAAACTTGTTATTAACGCCGCCCCGCGACTTTTAGTAATAAAATAGCTAAGTTACTGGATCACTACATTATATTTCTCAGCAACGATGGGGTTACATCGCTATTTTTCAGTAATAAACCCACATCTTCATTAAAGGTCCCGTTCTTCGTGATCCCATTGTTCAAACTTTAGTTAGTGTGTAATGTTGCTGTTAGAGCATAAATAATACCTGTAAAATTATAAAGCTCAAAGTTCAATGCCAAGCGAGATATTTTATTTAACAGAAGTTCCCTTTCAAAGCCTACAGCGAACGGCCGGCTTGGACTACATCCTGGTACTTCCTTCATTAATTACGTCAGTAGAACAGTAGAACAGACTAACCTCCGCCCACAAGAATACGTGAAAAAAGGGGGCGTGGTCTTGTTGCTGTCCCACGTGGAGAAGAGGACGGTCGCGTGGAGAAAAGGAAGTGCTGCGTTTGAGTGTGTTTGTCGCCCTGTCGTCGAGACGCTGTTATTTTCATCCCGGAGTCAAATCAGCTTTGTTTGGCTTTCCCAGGGACGCTGTAGAGATCATTAAGCGCATACATCTCCCGTTAAGAGGCGTGACCTTTCCACGTGCGCTAAGCTGCTGTCGAATCACAACACGGGAACCGCTGGCACAATCAGAACTCGTTACGTATTTCTGAAGGAGGGACTTCATAGAACAAGGAAGTCATCAGCCGTTTTTAGGACAGTGAAAACAGCGGTACACAGATAAACACAGTAAATTGTGTTAAAAATACTGTGTGTTTTTACACACGAAACATGAACACATGTTATATTGCACACTGTAAACACAATCAAAGCTTCAAAAAAACACGAAGAACGGGACCTTTAAGAGAGACGCTGAACAGACGCAGTCACACAGGTACGAATCTCTCTCTCTCTCTTTCTCGATAATTAATCCAAATAAATGCTATAATCCATTCATTCAAATAAATGTAATCTTGCACACTATATCTCTGTGTCTGATTCAAAGAAGGCAGAATGCTAGATCTAACGAGCCGCAACTGATGAAAATAACTGTCAATGTTACCCTTCTGGTCAAATATTGCGCTGCAAACATCAATAGCAGCTTTAAGTTGTCAATGTTTAGTCAGTTGTCAAGAGGGCTGACCTCTTGTAACCAAGTAACTCCCTTTTTAGGTACTAAGTTGTTATCGGAGGCAGACATACAGGTGTTGTTGTTGTGCGCGCTAGGGAACGTAAATGCGGCATACGCCATCGCGTCGCTATATCATTGATATCGCGATATGACACTTTTTTATCATGTAAAAATTTAAAGCGGTATTATCGTGGACGGTATGATATGACACACCCCTACTATGCCGCCAACTTTACATACTTCATACTTTTGAAAATCCAGTGTTTAGTTGATCCTGATAAGCGCTCATTGTTGTAAACACGACGGCTTGCTTCTTCCATGAGGGGGTTTGGCTTCACGGCATCTTTGTTTCCAGGCAGACCATTAAAGAACGTGACACACACGTCTCCCAGACATCCTGTAGAATTCAACCAATCAGATGACGACTTATGCATCAGACGTTCAGCCAGCGATCCGTGGGCGTGACGTCTGAGGCTGAGACTAATGAACAATAAACTGGGTTAAGAGAATGTACATTAAATCTTACATACTTCACCTTTAAATATTTGAGATTTTTTTTTAAAGAATTGCACTGGATCATTCTTACGAACATCTAAGAATTTATCTTAAGAGACTTCCTTCACAAGATTTTCGTGAATCTGGCTCCAGATCAGATATTTTGCACAGTATTTACTCTAAATCCATTAGAAAATGCATAGGCTAGATTTTGAAAGTAATGCTGTTATGTTAACTGGTCAGAATCAATAATATATTGGCTGAATTAACTACAAGCATTTTTAAAAACGGATCCAATTCAGTTTACGCACATTCTGTTTGAATTTTCTCGTCTCTGTTTGAAATCGCTTGAATCTCACGATCTGAACTGACTAGTGCACTACCACACAGAAACAAATATTATTGACAGAGAACACACTTATCTTCCTGAACACATCTGGAGCAAACACATGACACACACACAAGCCTCTTGCACTTTGACCTTCACACTCTTATTTGACACATAAAGTGCAGAAGAATGTCCCTTCAATCTTTGCTGTAAATACACCACTTGTAGGTTGTTTTCCTAAAAAGTACACCGTGCCTCTGTCAGGTTAGTGTGAGGGTCAGTGTTCGGGAAACCAGTCATTTCAACCAGACATTTTTTCATTTCTGTTTAAAGCTGCAATTACAATAGCAAAAAAAATCTTTTTACATTTATGCATTTGGCAGACACTTTTATCCAAAGCGACTTACAGTGCCCTTATTACAGGGACAATCCCCCTGGAGCAACATGGAGTAAAGTGCCTTGCTCAAGGACACACTGGTGGTGACCGCTGGGATCGAACCAGCAACCTTCTGCATATCAGTTCAGTGGTTTAACCCACTGGACCACCAACTCACTTTTTAACATTACTCAATAGAAAAATAGCCACTTTAACGGTCAGACTGTGCCTCACAAATTAAAAAGCTGGCAACCAAACACTTGCTCACAGTTATTTCCAACACGACTCATAAAAAAGGATGCCAACAGGAACTATGGCTCGTAAAAGGCCTAAACAAATACAATAACTGTCAAATAATGAAAAACAATGCATTACATATGACTGACACAGACGATTCTCACGTTCAGCAAAGATTCCCTCTGATTCTTATCAATCTGACCTACTATCAATAAATGACCAGAAGATTCATGACTGATTTATTTAATATAATCTGTCATCAGATTGTATTAAATAACCATTGTAACCTCCCACTTTAACACAATATATGTTTGATATTTACTGCCACTCAAAGGTCGCAAAAATATAACATTGCTTTTTGACCTGACCCTAATCTGAACAGGCAAAGCTGTCAGCAAAGTATTCATTTATTAACAGAATACATGTTTTACAGTCATTGATTTCTCTCACTCTTGAATGAGGAAGTCTCGGTGTGTTTATAGTTACCATAACAAATCCACAACAAAACAGTCAGCATTCAGTTCTGCTCTAGATCACAGACTGTTCATAACATGATGCGCGCACACACACACACACACACACACACACACACACACACACACACACACACCGATAAAACCATCAAATAAGCCATGAAACATTCAGGTCAAGCAAAGGTGATCTTGTAAAACTTTCAAACCAAGTATTAAAAATCTCCATCTATCCTACATGTATATTAAAATATATTTTATATACATTATATTACAATGCATTTGTGATTATAATATTGTCATATGATACAATAAGTAATCATATGAGACCAAAAAGGTACATTATGATATAATGCATACATGGACTTATTGACATTGGCATCATTAAATCACATATCAAATATGACCTAATAATTGGGTTGATAAGCTACATTATAATATTATATATATATATATATATATATATATATATATATATATATATATATATATATATATATATATATATATATATATATATTATCTTAATACATATTACATACATGCTGAAATTATAATTAATCCATTATAAAATGTCAACAAGATTCACTATAGTATATTTTAATTAGTGCTGTCAAACAATTCACTGCATACAAAATAAAAGTTTGTGTTTACATAATATATGTGTGTGTATAATTATGTATGCCTATAGAAGTACACACACACATATATGTATATATTTAAGAAAAATGTGCTATATTTATGTATAAATATAAATTATGTAAACCACCCACTTTTTAAGACCAGTGATATTGGACCCACTCACTTTTACCGTCTATAATTCTGTTAACCCCTAACCAATAAACACTTCATTATTAAACACACATTAGACACTTTAATTCCACTTTTCGAATGTTTTCTTCGTTTTTATTGAAATTAAATGCTTTTCCGATCTGATACGTGATAGGAAAAGGGAGTACAGCGAGTTCGGCAAAAGGCGGATTCAAACCTCTGGCCCAACCAGACGTTTAGTAACCTATGTGGACAATTTGCACTTAATGTAAATTGCATCCACTCCAGTAAAAATTTCGGGGGGACCCTCACCCACCCACATTTTTTTTTTTTGCTTACGACGCCCATGGATATAAATATATATAGAGTATTTCTTCTTTCATATTTCTTAAATATATACATGCATGTGTGTGTATTCAAATATACATAATAATTATACACAGTACACATACATATATTATGTAAACACAAACCTTTATTTTGGATGTGATTAATCGTTTGACAGTCCTAATTTTAATTCATTTTTGGTCATAAACAAGTTGAATAACCATATTGGGCCAATAAAAGACAACTGCTGGCATTATACAACCATATCATAATCAAAACATATGGTCAATAAGCTACATTATTACATGTCCTAATACATAGGGTGAATTCAGGTTAATTGGGACACTTTTTAGCTATTGAAATGGCTGGGGAAAGTGTCCCAATCAACCTGAATTCACCCCTGTGTGAGCTTGTGATTATGGTAAGCTCAGGAATGTATTCATATAAGGTCAACAATGATGCAAATTATAAGGTAAATCTTTATTTTACAGTGTCCTTGTTACATATACTTACCATATAGTAAGTACATGTAGTTAATAATATTACTCAGTACTTATATAATTTGGCTACACTGTAACAATGATACCGTAAAATAAAGTGTAACCTATTAGTATTAGCTACGTTTAAATAATTATACATTATAATGTAATTATATTGCGTATCATTTTTATACATATAGTGATAATAATGAGGTCATATAATAAATATATTCGTATTCATTGTGATATTTTAAAAGCATGCATGTTCGTGCACAGCTCTTACCGCCCAGCATGCAAGGCGTCAGGTGTGCAGGTAAAGAGCCGATCATCAGTGATCGCTGTCCGTCTGTCTCATCTCTCCGGCCGCTGGTCGGAATGATAGCGCTCTGGATGAATGAACCGGGTCTGTGCGATGAATACTGGACCCGTTCGCCGATCTGTCCCGTCGAACCGCCCGCGTAATAGCGCAGCACCGCAGCTCGAGCGCCCGCGCTGTTCATATCGGACCCGGAGTAAGATCTGATCCGGACCCCCTCAGACGGACTGCTCTGTTTCGGACCCATCCTTTATAATAGTCTTTCAAAATCCTAGAAGCCACGAACTGGACCTGCAGCCTCAAGCCGATAAACGCAAAATATACATTAAGAGCGAAGCACAAACAACTTTTCACACTGCCAATGTGAGTAAATCCAGGCGCGCACGCCACAAACAAACTCAGAGTGACATCGAGATCACATGATCTGCTGCTGTGTCCTCCCCCTCTCCTCCTTGTCTCACTGGTTTTGCAATATTATTCCTGCTTAAAAACTTTTACCCTTTCTCTGCTGATCTGAAGTCCTCTATTATTATATTTCTATGAAATCATGCTTATCTACACTCTAAAAAAAAAAAGTTCTATATGGCACCAAAAATGGTTCTTGGCTCGTAATCATAGGGGAACCTTTTTTAGTGCTATATAGCACCAATTTTGGTGCTTCAGTGGTTCTTTAGCGGTTCTTCAGAGGTGCTATATAGCACCTTAGTCAAAGAACCAGTGAAGAACCGCTGAAGTACCACTGAAGCACCAAAATTGGTGCTATATAGCACTAAAAAAGGTTCCCCTATGATTACGAGCCAAGAACCATTTTTGGTGCCATATAGAACCTTTTTTTTTTTTTTAGAGTGTATAGGCTACTAGGCCTACTTCATTACACTCTAAAAAACATGGTGCAATATGGCACTTAACGTGGTTCTTGGCCCCTAATCATAGGAGAACCTCTTTAAGTGCTGTAGGTTCTTCTCTGGTTCTTCAGCGGTTCTTTGGCTGAGGTGCTACAGTGAGGAAAATAAGTATTTGAACACCCTGCTATTTTGCAAGTGCTCCCACTTGGAAATCATGGAGGGGTCTGAAATTGTCATCGTAGGTGCATGTCCACTGTGAGAGACATAATCAAAAAAAAATCCAGAAATTACAATATATGATTTTTAAACTATTTATTTGTATGATACAGCTGCAAATAAGTATTTGAACACCTGTCTATCAGCTAGAATTCTGACCCTCAAAGACCTATTAGTCTGCCTTTAAAATGTCCACCTCCACTCCATTTATTATCCTAAATTAGATGCACCTGTTTGAGGTCGTTAGCTGCATAAAGACACCTGTCCACCCCATACAATCAGTAAGAATCCAACTACTAACATGGCCAAGACCAAAGAGCTGTCCAAAGACACTAGAGACAAAATTGTACACCTCCACAAGGCTGGAAAGGGCTACGGGGAAATTGCCAAGCAGCTTGGTGAAAAAAGGTCCACTGTTGGAGCAATCATTAGAAACTGGAAGAAGCTAAACATGACTGTCAATCTCCCTCGGACTGGGGCTCCATGCAAGATCTCACCTCGTGGGGTCTCAATGATCCTAAGAAAGGTGAGAAATCAGCCCAGAACTACACGGGAGGAGCTGGTCAATGACCTGAAAAGAGCTGGGACCACCGTTTCCAAGGTTACTGTTGGTAATACAATAAGACGTCATGGTTTGAAATCATGCATGGCACGGAAGGTTCCCCTGCTTAAACCAGCACATGTCAAGGCCCGTCTTAAGTTTGCCAATGACCATTTGGATGATCCAGAGGAGTCATGAGAGAAAGTCATGTGATCAGATGAGACCAAAATAGAACTTTTTGGTCATAATTCCACTAAACGTGTTTGGAGGAAGAAGAATGATGAGTACCATCCCAAGAACATCATCCCTACTGTGAAGCATGGGGGGGGGGGGGGGTAGCATCATGCTTTGGGGGTGTTTTTCTGCACATGGGACAGGCCGACTGCACTGTATTAAGGAGAGGATGACCGGGGCCATGTATTGTGATATTTTGGGGAACAACCTCCATCCCTCAGTTAGAGCATTGAAGATGGGTCGAGGCTGGGTCTTCCAACATGACAATGACCCGAAGCACACAGCCAGGATAACCAAGGAGTGGCTCTGTAAGAAGCATATCAAGGTTCTGGCGTGGCCTAGCCAGTCTCCAGACCTAAACCCAATAGAGAATCTTTGGAGTGAGCTCAAACTCCGTGTTTCTCAGCGACAGGCCAGAAACCTGACTGATCTAGAGAAGACCTGTGTGGAGGAGTGGGCCAAAATCCCTCCTGCAGTGCAAACCTGCTGAAAAACTACAGGAAACATTTGACCTCTGTAATTGCAAACAAAGGCTACTGTACCAAATATTAACATTGATTTTCTCAGGTGTTCAAATACTTATTTGCAGCTGTATCATACAAATAAATAGTTAAAAAATCATACATTGTGATTTCTGGATTTTTTTTTTAGATTATGTCTCTCACAGTGGACATGCACCTACAATGACAATTTCAGACCCCTCCATGATTTCTAAGTGGGAGAACTTGCAAAATAGCAGGGTGTTCAAATACTTATTTTCCTCACTGTATATAGCACAGCTACCATATACAAAACATGTTAAGATATGGTGCTATATAACACCAAAAGTGGTTCCCCAATGATTACGACCAAGAACCACCATATATAGCACCATTTTTTTTTGAGTGTACCTTCTTATCTAACATGCAAAGAAACCCAGAAATGAAATATCACTGCCTATGTAACTTTATCCATTTCAAAATGTCTAGAAGTATGTCTTGTCTGAATCCAGACTGAGAATCTGAACATAACTCCCTTCTCCAAGAGCCAATCTGATGCTATTTTTCTAATAATGATCTAGTATTGTGGAATAATTGCTGCTGCACCTGTTATTTTGATCTTTTGAAGCATCTGTAAAGAGATCTGTCATATTACTATATTTCTACTCAGTGTAGTCATTAACAACCACTTCAATACTGACTTTATGAGTAAGTTTATTGTAAAAAAGAAAAGAAAAGTGCCTTGGATTTTTAAAGGCACAATATGTAATGTTTCGCGGCTAGATGTCGCTTATTCAAAACAAAGGCGTGGCTTGATTTGGCAGAGCTTTTATTCTGCCGCAGACGAGCGCTTCCGCTCGTGTGTATGTGGGGTAGCGCAGCGCTGTTTTATCATATTACACACATAGGGTGGCAGTGGCTCAGTGGTTCATATAGGTTGGCTACAAACCGGAAGGTTGGTGGTTTGAACCCCGGTTCCACCTGACCAAGTGTCGAGGTGTCCATGAGCAAGACCCCTAACCCCAGTGTAAATGGGTGAATGTGAGGCAATGTGTAAAGCGCTTTGGATGGCCATTGGTCTGTTAAAAGCGTTATATAAATGCAGTCCATTTACATTTGAGTGTGTTGAAAGTTGTTATAATGCTACTCGGCAGCTCTAATGAGACACTTGTTGCACACTGCAGTAAGCTGGATGGATATTAGGCATGGTAAAACCAAGTACTCGCGGTAAATCAAGAAAATCAGATTTAAACAATAAGACCACGGACCTTATCTTACACATGGCGCAATGTGGGGCCAGGTGCAACGCAAGTGTTTTTTGCTAGTTTCAGCCCGACGCAGGTATCATTTTCACGTCCTGTGCAACATTGTTTAAATAGCAAATGCACTCGCGCCATCTGTTCACCCATGGGCGTGCTGGTCTGAAAACCAGGTGTGTACAGGCGCATTGTTGGTGTGTTGCTATTGTGAGGAACTGAAAACGACTGCGCCATTGACCAACAAAAAACTGGTCTAAAGTCAATAGCGCATTATTTTTGTGTTATTTAAAGGGTGTGTTAGTAATATGTGCCTACACTCTAAAATATGCTGTATTAAAAATAACCCAGTGGTTGGGTTGTTTTAAGCAAACATTTATCCCATCCGTTGGGTTAAAACAACCCAATTGCTGGGTTAGTCCATTTTCAACCCAACTTGGGTTATTTTTAACACAGCATTTTTTTTAGAGTGTATACGCGTTGCACAACGCACGTTCAGTCTTTCCGCTCGCAAATTCCGCCATGTAAATAGCCAATCCGCCATGGCGCGAGCGCAACTGAGACTCTGATTGGTTTATTGCACGTTGCCGAAAACACACCCATGACTCATTAAGGGAATAGGGACAACCCTTTTAGACCATGTGCGCCAATCATTTGTCCTGTCATTAAAATAGCAAAAGTGGATTCAGCCCATGTGCTTAGATCTTTAAAATAGGACCCTAACTGTGTTGAGCTGTATAACAATGATTCATTTTCTGACAATGAATGATCCAAACAGTTGCTCACCGGTCTAATAAAACACAATATATATTAAACACACAGAGAAAAAGGGTGTCAAAATTGTACCTTTAGGGGTACAACAGCTTTTTACTAATAAAAGGTGCATATTAGTACCTTAAGCTCCGTTTCCACCAAAATTATCCGGAACAATTTGTACCAGGAACTTTTTCCCCCAGACCTGCTACTGTCTGCGTTTCCCCTGCGGTCTAAAGTACTGAGAAGATTAGGCAAATATTTAGTCCGGTAACATAGGACCTCACGCGACTGCTCCTCCCAGTCAGCGACGGACACTAATAATTTTTGTGCGACACTGTCTGCAACAATAACAAGTGGAGGAAATGCAAGCTGTGCTGGTTTTGCTGGTTATGTATTGGTTTACTAAAGATGTAATTAACAAAACAGCAGAAAAGAGACGAGCACTGATACTAAAGCGTATTCTGATTTAAAATAAGACAACGTATGTTATTATCAGCTACGAACATTGACCGTGAGATGGCTGAGACGAATGCGCGCCATCGGACAGAAAGAGCAAGACTGATACAGTATTTACTGAACGCAGAACGAACCTCGCAAAAGACTTTTAAAAATGCTGGTTGAAATAAAATGCTGCGTGTGCTCAACCAATCAGCATGTTCAGCGCCCAAGTCCCACCCCCAAAAGTTCCTGGACTTTGAAAAAGTACTACCTTAAATTACCCGGAACAATTTGTACCAGGAACTTTTTTCACAGGAACTTTTTTCCCCCAGACCTGCTGCTGTCTGCGTTTCCACTGCGGTCTAAAATACCGTGAAGATTAGGCAAATTAGTCCAGAGACGCGGGACTGCGCGCCACTGTTCCTCCAAGTCAGCGACGGACAGTAATCACTTTTGTGCAACACTGTCTGCAACAATAACAAGTATGGAGGAGATGCAAGCAGCGCTGCTTTTGCTAGTTATGTATTGGTTTACTAAAGAGGTCATTAACAAAACTGTGGAAAAGAGACGAGCACTGATAGCTTACTAAAGGGTATTCTGAAAGCTTGTAAAGCTAGATTTAAAATAAGACAACGTATGTTATTATCAGCTATTACGGACATTGACCGTGCAATTGCTGAGACGAACACGCGCCATCAGACTGATATTTACTGAACGCAGAACAAACCTTGCAAAAGACTTATCAGTCCCTCCAGAAAAACGTGATTATGCGATCGCATGATTTAATGCATAATCAGCTAAAGTCCGCATATTTTCAAATACACCGCACTTTCGCCACGTAAATTGCCTATTGCATGATTTCATAATCCCCGCATTTTCGTTGCAAAAAAGTAATATATATTAGCAGAAAGTTGAAAAATGTTAGTTTACTTCACACAAGAGCCGCCATTTCCCCCTGTTGCCATGGGAACGTTTTGAAGTGACGTAATTACCCGACGCGAACGTCATCGAAAAGCTGCAAACCCCGTGGAGAAACCATAGATATCGGTGAAACCATGATGAAGCACGCAAATTCCCATTTACCAACAAAAATAACAACAAAAGACCGCACAAAGCAGTTTCCCGGTGTGTTGACCGATTTCAAAACACAGCATCATGAAGCTTTGAAGCGTTATGAATCAGTGAGTCAAAGTCACGTATTTCAGCAGTTTGACACGTGATCCGAATCATGAATCGACTCGCTGATTCATAACGCTTCGAAGCTTCATGATGCATTGTTTTGAAATCGGACCAAATTGAGCCATGTGTTTATTAAGGTCTTCAATAAAACAAGATGAGAACTTAAATATTCAATAAAAAATATTTGCTTTTTTTTCTCTTTTTCATCAAACCGCAGTTTTTGCAAGTTTTATCGCATAAAATTGCATAAATATCCTGCATTTTCCATCGCATTTTTTAAGAAAACGTGCCGCATAATCAAGGATTTTTGCAACAATCACAAAAAAAAGCTGCATTTTTCTGGAAGGACTGACTTATGACGGTTGACATAAAATGCTGCATGAGCTGAACCAATCAGCATGTTCAGCGCCCAAGTCCCACCCCCGAAAGTTCCTGAACTTTGAAAAAGTACTACCTCTCAAGCAGGGACTTTCAGAGGGGGAAATATTTACCCGGAACTTCATTTAGACCCTGCGGTCGAAACACACCGAGTACCACCCAAAAGTTCCTAGTTCCTGGGGAAAGTTCCTGCGGTGGAAACACGGCTTTAGAGTACAAATACACCCCATAAGATACTACTCTGAACCTTTTTGTGGTAAAAAGAAAAAAGTACAAATATGCCCTTTTAAGGGTACTGCCCCAGCAACAAGCTGTTGTACCCTTAAAGGTAAAATTTTGACAACCTTTTTCACTGTGTGAAGCATCTTTGGTGTTTCCATGGTTTCTACAAAATAATATGGAAATCAAGGGTAACGTGGGTATGATGTCATTGATAGGCGACACACGGACACAGTCCTTGTCCTGGTTAAAATGGCCTATTTCTCTGGATTTAAACATTCTTGGAAACATTTGAGATCATTTAAGTAGCCTACACAAGTCAACAAAATATATAACACAGTTCTAGAAATCCCACAATCTTACATATTGTGACTTTAAATACTATCAACTTAAAAAATTGCCTGAGTTATTTTGAAACATATGTTGTCATAACTTAATGATCATATATTTTTTTAGAGTTGTAACTTACAAGCCCAAGTCCAAGAGCGTGTCATGTGATCTGCTGAAGAAGATTACAGCTTATTTGTGTGTGGGGAAAAAACAGTGAGCGAATAATTACGAAAACACAGGCATAAGAAATACAGAATACACTCATATGGTTCAAATTTAATTGCTGAATTTGAGGTTACAGTACATGCTGACCCAAACGAGTTTTACTCCAGTTTAACTCTAAATGACTCTAAACAACAGGCTGATCAATATTCATCTAAATCAATGACAATATTTCCAATTACCACATTTTGAACAATCTTCTTAGAAATTAAATGATTAGTTATAAAGGTGACTGAAATATCATCCACAAATGCATTTACACACATAAAGGAGTGAGGAAATAAATAAATATAATAAAAGGGTAAGCTATAATTAGCAATAGATAAATATTAATAATAATTAAAATAAAAACAAGAATCCAGTACAGAGCTTTAGCTGTTACATAAAAACAATACGTTTAAACAAACAAATACATTTTACATAAAGTAATATGGCTAAGCAAAAGTCATCAAAAAGTGGCAAAGTTGAGAGAAGTTTATCACTGAAGACTATGGGACAAACAAAACCGAAATAAATTAGAAATCACAATCCGATACAGAGCTTTAACGGTTACAGAACTACATAAAGACAGTCAGAAAAACAGCAGCTTTGATCTCAGTAACACACTCCGTATAATGTTGGTGTAACTTCATCTCTACGCTTGACGTGTGCAGGAAGACACAATGGAAGCAGAAGACGGTGGACGTTTAGCGTCAGCACATTCACGTACAGTATGTCCTGGGGAAACACGGCCTGTGCCGTCCTTCAGCCGTGATCATGATGAGATATGAGACAGCAGATAGATAAATGATGGCAACATCAGGTCACATGACCATGAACCGCAGTGACATGAATCGGCTGATATACTCTTCAAAATAAAGGTTCCGTTCAGATTTATAGGAAAATTCCACAAAGAACTCTTCATTCTAGAGATCTTTAACATTCCGGAACGTTCTGGTGATTTGAAGAACTTCACAATTGGGCCTAATCAATGTTTTGAAGAAGTACATCAGCTCAAGAACCCTACAAGGCCGAAACAAAGGTTCTTGATAGTAAAGAAGTGCATTCAGACTGCACTGAAGAACCTTTATTTTAAGAGTGTGGAAGCTCCACAGTTTGACCTTTCTCTGGTTAAGCTCTGAGGTGAGCGCTCTTAACTCAGAGGACTAAATACAATATGTTCATAATTAATACAATCAAAAAGACAATCAAGGCAAAGAGAGGATTAAAACATGAGGGGATTGTTAAAAATGTCACCCATCCTCAGTGATGATCAGACTTCTGATCACGTTTAATTTCATCCTTAAAGGGACAGTTCACCCCAAAATAAACATGTTGTTCCAAACCTGTGTGTCTGTTGAGCACAAAAGAAGATATGTTGGCAATCAAGCAGTTGAGGACACCCATTGAGGAGGACAGTACTTAAGTATTCTCCATACTTAAGTATTTCTACTCCAGTACATTTTTCAAGTATATATTTTTATCAGTGTTTTTCTTTGGAAAACTTTTAATTTATTACATCCCAAATCATAATTTATAATGTCATACGTTTTACTGCACTACATTTCATAAATAAAAGTTGTTGTTTTTTTTACCTTGAATACTTAATTACATTAAAAATATAGTACTTTCTTACTTGTACTCAAGTAAAATTTACAATACTACATTTTTTATCCATCCATCTTCTTCCGCTTTATCCGGGGCCGGGTTGTGGGGGCAGCAGTCTAAGCAGAGATGCCCAGACTTCCCTCTCCCTAGACACTTCCTCTAGCTCTTCCGGGGGGACACCGAGGCGTTCCCAGGCCAGCCGGGAGGCATAGACCCTCCAGCGTGTCCTTGGTCTTCCCCGGGGCCTCCTCCCGGTTGGACATGCCCGAAAACACCTTCCCGGGAAGGCGTTCAGGAGGCATCTGGAACAGATGCCCGAGCCACCTCAGCTGTCCCCGCTCGATGTGGAGGAGCAGCGGCTCTACTCCGAGTTCCTCCCGAGTGACTGAGCTTCTCACCCTATCTCTAAGGGAGCGCCCAGCCACCCTGTGGAGAAAGCTCATTTCGGCCGCCTGTATCCGGGATCTTGTCCTTTCGGTCATGACCCAAAGCTCATGACCATAGGTGAGAGTAGGAACGTAGATTGACCTGTAAATCGAGAGCTTCGCCTTACGGCTTAGCTCTTTCTTCACCACGACAGATCGGTACATCGACCGCATTACTGCAGAAGCTGCACCGATCCGTCTGTCAATCTCCCGTTCCATCCTCCCCTCACTCGTGAACAAGACCCCTAGATACTTGAACTCCTCCACTTGAGGCAGGAACTCTCCACCAACCTGAAGTGGGCAAGCCACCCTTTTCCGACTGAGGACCATGGCCTCGGATTTGGAGGTGCTGATCCCCATCCCAGCCGCTTCACACTCGGCTGCAAACCGTCCCAGTGCATGCTGAAGGTCCTGGTTAGAAGGGGCCAACACGACAACGTCATCCGCAAAGAGCAGAGACGAAACCGTGTGGTCCCCAAACCTGCTCCATGAACTGCCACCTTAACGTAGTGGAGGGGTTTGAGTACCCGAATGACCCTAGGAGCTACGTTGTCCGGGGCTATATGCCCCTGGTAGGGTCTCCCAAGGCAAACAGGTCCTAGGTGACGGGTCAGACTAAGAGCAGTTCAAAAACCCCTTAACCCCTTACATTTTTTATGTAATTAATTATTAAATGATATTCAATATGAAACATAGTGCAGTAAAAAGTACAATATTATGTTTTGGAAGGTTGTGAAGTAAAAGTTTCCCAAAGAAGAACACTGATAAACACTGAAAAATAGAATTACTTGGAAAGTAAAAATACTTAAGTACTGTCCGCCTCTGCTTCCTTAGTATTTTTTTTTCCTACTATGGAAGTCAGTGGGAGCCGTCAACTGTTTGGAACAACACGATGATGACAAAATGTTAATTTTTGGGTGAACTGTCCCTTTAACAACAGATACTTTGTATGCGCTTACAATCAGCTTTGGTTATTTGTCATTTAGCAGATATTTTGGAGTGATTTTAAGTACATTTCGATACAAGCACAATCCCACAGAAATGACCCAGGGTTAAAGGGTACAATAAATCCACAGTCGACATCTAGATTCTCCACAGCCAACATGAAATCAAAATGGACCCTTTCTTATTACATGTTCCTGGTCTTATTGTGACGGATTCATTGGTGCACATCAGTCCCCACTGAAATAAAAAGAGTTTTCTTGTGATGGCATCTTTAGTTACTCAACTTGAGCAAATTCACAATTGTTGCCATTGCATATTAATATTATATGTTGCATTGGATTATCCCAGTGATGCGGTATTTACGCTATGGATTGTATCACATAATGCAATGCATTACCTTCCATTTGCAATTTGATTGATAAATAGAAACTTTTTTTATCAGACTATGAAGAACTAAGATGTTTTTACCACACTGGATCCAAAATATCCTTATTTTTGAAGAAGCCAATCGCTGAATCAAACATGCAACATAATCATGTGACAACAGTGCAGCAGTATTCCATTCTCAACATATTTGCTACCTTATGATGTCACCTCCAGTCACATGATGGGTTAGGGAGATAAATATAAAATATGAGAGCTGGGAATGAGTTTTATCCTTGCTTGAATGTGATGAGAGTTATCATGACATGGCGGATATGGACATGAGAGTTAATATAGATCAAAATAACATGATCATTTGAGTTAAAATCAGGGTGCAGGAAAAGCTGTCCAAATATTAAAGGGTGTAATGGTGCAGTGTGTGTGTGTGTGTGTGTAAGGAGAGTAAGGTTAGGAGAGCAGGGCTTGATGCAGAGACGGTGGCCCAGCGCTGAGCCTCACTGCTGGCCATTATTGCTGGCTCACGCCCATCTGCTGGTGGTCTGGCTCTGGTTCCTCCTCCACATCTGCATGATACTGATCGAATGTGTCATCGTCGATGTCTGGAAGACCCAGGAGCTGCAGGACAGTTTCACAATCATTCCATACGGAATAGAAGAGAATCAAAATAGAATGTTCAGATGCAACATGCACTCCATTAGAACACTTCTGGCTCTAAAATCTGATTGAATGAGCCATGTTCGAAACATCCGAAAAACAGGCAAATTTTATAATAACGTGCTTGGCAAATGTTACACAGTATGCAGTTAAATGGCCCCACTTTATATTAGGTGGCCTTAACTACTATGTACTAACATAAAAAAATAAGTACAATGTACTTACTGTGTTCAAATTGTATTGCAAAACACCTTTGCTGATATTGAGGTGGGATACGGGTAGAGTTAGGGACAGGTGTGGTGGTTTAAGGGTAGGGTTAGGTGTAAGGGAAGTGTCAACTGTGTAATTACAAATGTAACTTAATAAATCAATTACAGACGTAATTACATGCAGGTATTTTTTAAAATGTAAGTACAATGTAAAAACATGTATGTACACAATAAGTGCATTCAAATGTAGTGGTGGGCATAGATTAATTTTTTTAATCTAGATTAATCTCACTGTAATCTTGGAAATAATCTAGATTAAAATGGCTCATTTGAATTCTGCCGAAGGCATTCAGAATATGTGTGCTCGTAAGTGATCATTTGTCTTTTTGTAGTTTGAATAATAAATAACTTCTGTCCCTTTAAGACCTGCCGCACGCATGGATCCCAAACACTGTTCCTGTGAGCTGGTTATGACTGTGTTTACGTTAAAACTCACCAAGATGGGCATTGAGACATTTTTGAGTGTATTTGACCATTAATAAACTGGAAAAAGGGGCTCATTTTTGCACTTGTATGTCAGAGGCGGCTTTATTACGGGTATGTGTGTGTGCGCTTCAAATGCAAGCGCGAAATCTGCGGGAATTAGTAGAATTAACGTTATGTACAACCCTGCGCGAAATTCAGACCGGTCACACCAACACTAACACGCTGTCATGAAGAAAAATCCAGCAGAACACGCGTTCGCAATGTTCAGAGGGTAAACCGGACTGAATGAGAGGAGGCGGTGCGTGTCACTCGCTGTTGGTCGGAGAGGAGAGGAGAGCGCAGCTGATATTGATACTGTAGAAAATGAGTATCGTATCGTTTCAGATATTTCAGTATCGATACATAGCGAAATATGGATATTTTTGACAACACTAGTAGGCATACACACAGGTTTGAAGACTCGTTCTCTCGCCCCTACAGTGCAATTCGGCTAGGTGTACATCCGCGTTAAAATATCAAGGTGAAAGTCATCACAGCTTGCGTAGTATAGACCCAGCTCCCAACCCAACTTTGAGAATAGATTAACAGCTATATTTTTTTTATCGCCCGATAAGAGTCTCACGTTAACGCAGCACGTTAATGCCGATAACGGCCCACCACGAATCAAATGATTAATTAAAATGTTAGTACATAGTAGTTAAGGCCACCTAATATAAAGTGGGTCCAGTTAAACTAATGAGCTATACCTGGCTGAACAATAGTTCCTGATAAATGCAGAGCGAGAGAGACTTACAGGCCTGAAGGATCTGAAGACTTTGTCCAGCACCTCCAGCAGTGTTTTCTTCCCGCAGGAGGAGATGTAGTCCTGGGCCAGCTGCAGGAACGGTAGACAGTCCTCGCTCTCACTCCACACATGCTGAAAACACACACACACAGGATTAGATTAAACACATCATCTCACCACACGTTTCACAGTAGTACAAATATTCAGCTCAAAACTTAACATGTAGGCCTGGTTTCATAGACAGGGCTTTGGATTAGGCCAGCTTTTATAAATATGCCTTAGCAAACTCTGTTACCAAGATGTATGCAACAGAGCTGACAAACAATACTATAAAGATTTTTTTTTTTTCCCGAAAGAAAGTAACTTGTGTAGGGCAAGTGTAACGGAGGCCAGCTAGTAGTTGTTGTGCAAGTAAACCTCACTCCTCTGATCTCAAGAAACGCTCTTGTTAGAGCGTCTGACTCTCATGCCAACGGACGCGTGTTCGAGTCCCGCTTGGAGCGGGCGGTTCGAACAGGAGAGGCTACATTGGTGCCGTGACCCGGCAGGAAGTGAGGTTTAGGGGGGTGAGTGTAACGGAGGCCAGCTAGTAGTTGCTGTGCGAGTAAACCTCACTCCTCTGATCTCAAGAGACACTCTAGCGACTGACGCTAGGGGTTGCAGCCTTTAGCCTCCCGGCGGACCGGGTTCGAGTCCCGCTTGGAGTGGGTGGTTCTAACAGGGGGGTTACATTGGTGCCGTGACCCGGAAGGAAGTGAGGTTTAGGGGGGTGAGTACAACAGAGGCCAGCTAGTAGTTGCTGTGCGAGTAAACCTCACTCCTCTGATCTCAAGAGACTGTTGTGGAAAAATTTAATATTTATGTTTGAGTTCACACAGAAGTCAAAATCTGCTTTAGCCATGCAAATCACCTCTCTTAGTTCAAAAGACCCAGTGTCTGTGGAAACCCAGGGGGGTAGCGGCAGGACACCTGAAATTGAAGGCCTTCCTGAACCAAAGGTGTCGGATAATTTAAATTAGTTTTAAGACAAAGAGGGACCATTTGTGTATTGTGTTTCTTGCCTTTACCCTGTGTGGAAAATGGAAAAATACTGAGAAGGTGTGTTTAGACATTGGGGGTATAAGAAGCTTGTGGCTTCTTTGTGTCTCCAGTTCACACTCAAGGCAGCCCGAGCGGCTGCACTGACCGTGGCTCTTCCTTGCAAGGAAATAAATCTTTATAAAGACAATTGGATCATGGTTTGTCTCTTATTAGTGATGTCGATGAATTAATTTTTGCCATTACAGTTGGTGTCAGAAGTGGGATTCCTTGGATGTGCCTTCTGGACCCTGAGAGCAGGTCGGTGACTGATCATCCTGGACATTAGAGTCACAGCCTTACCCCGAACGATTGAGGGAAAAGGGCTGACCTCTCTGGGGTGTCTGGAGGGTCCAGCCACTGGAATCAGAGAAATCGAATCCGATGGCAACGGGGCGCTTCTGGTAGGAGACAAACTCTTGAAAAAAAAATTCAGGGGGAATTTTATTTTATTTTATAGAATTTGGTTAAATTGAATTGATAGGGATAAACCATAGGGGGAGTCTGACTCTGTGACGAATGCAACGTGGTTGATATGTTTATGGGATAGAAACTGAAATCATGTGGGAAATAAGACCTAGATTGGTCTGGGAACCATATTACCTAGATTGGGTTGGTTCCGCCCGCGGATATGTTTATGGGATAGAAACTGAAATCACGTGGGCGATTAAATAAGACCTAGATTGGTCTGGGAACCATATTACCTAGATTGGGTTGGTTCCGCCCGCGGTCAGGTAACCAGGGCACAAAATCGGGCACTATTGAGAGTGTCCGCCCGGCTGATCTTGGGTGAGAAGATCAGGTCTGTAGGAGACGTCCAACAGATTAATAGCGCGCGCGCGAAAAGCCACAGAGTCGGACTGCCAATATGGGGAAATCCAAAGCAAGCTAGCTGAATATGAGACACCGGTATTTTATCAAATGAGAAAATTATATGGCCAGAAATGCATGCAACATATACGAAGTTCATTAAATGATGATTTGATTTGAGTGTCACCGCTGAGTGACCGGACTGGGACTGTGAAAGAGTCCGTTGAAGGAAAAGGATAAATCGATGGGCTGTTGTGAGAACACGCGTGTGAGAAATGTGAGCAGACACCGAAATGCTGGGTGTGAGAGGCATTGACTGTGGAGAAATGAAACAGAGAAATTAAAATGCCACAGCTGTTTAAAGATCGCTGGTGAGTATGAACTTTTACTAAATTTTAGCTAACAATTTGAGTGATATGATCAGTAATTTGATTAGTCGGTATAAAGATTGTAAGATGAACAAGAGCAAATGCTGTAAGCAGCTCCGCTCTGAAACCCTGACTTCAAAGACATTTGCTGGACTGATGAAGGGAATGGGCAGAAATGTTTTTATTGTAATTGGAAGTTGACTAGCTACAAACAAAGAGAGAACAAGAAAATTCAAATTTGTAGATGTTTGTGCGTATTCATTAATTTATAAAATGGGTGAGGTGCCATACCCGAAGGGAGATATACATTACAATTTGAGTAACTAAAAATAATGTTGATGAAAAAAGCAGATAAACTTTGATAAAGCACTATAAATTGCAAGCCATTGTCTGTTTTATTGGACCCCGAGCGAGCTCTGTTCTCAGACAGACTGCTACTGTTGGAGCACACAGGTTGCTGAACGCTGCTCCATAAGCTTAAGATGAGAGCGTTTAATTGTGCTCAGCGGGGTCATTGATTTCGCACGTAACTGTGTCTAAACACCCATAAGGTGTAAAAGTGTGGCAAATCAGGTCACCAGACTAAATTCTGTAAACGAAACTCAGTAAAAAAGAATCAAACAGAGATTTACACTAAGAAAATGAGAAAATAATAAGCTTGATAAAGTCTTTAGTGATTATTTTCGAAGGATTTGAGATAATTTTAATATGAGGTTAAAGTTAAAGATGATAAACTATATTGTAAAAGATATATAAGATATATAAATCCTGATTAATCGAGTTTTAAATGAAAAAGATATAATAAATATGTTCTTGCTCTTCTCACCTTTGCAAAACTCTGATAATGATGATTTGACTGAATATTGGGTTGTTGAAATAACTATAGGTGTTAAAATGTTGAAAACCCTAGAAATTTATGTTTTGGTTTCAAAAGATAAGCCTGTGCTGATCTGAAATAAACAATTTGTAATCCGGCCACCACGTGGCCTAACTTGAGTAACAGAGACTCAATCTGAGTGGAAATTAAAGTTTCTGAATTCATTTTGGGGGCAAGAGGCAAATATAAAGTCATGATCATTTGAAAATGTGATTTCTGTCTAAGGATAGAGTTAAAAGGAAAATGTCTCATTTATTTGAAAACAAAGCCAGATCTTACACTGAGCTAGTGTGAAGAGTGAGAAGTTTATGAAAGTGCAGTGTACCAGCCCTGAAGGCCTCAGAGTCTCTCTCTGATCCCAGACCAGCTCAAAGCTGATATCTGAGCCTGTGCCACAGATGATAGAAAATATTGATGAGTAAAGGCACAGGGTATCATGTGAACATAATAGACAGTTGTTTGTTAAGATAGAAAAAAGGTGCCATCAAGAGGGCAATAAGACATGTTTTAAAAATACAGACTTTTAATGAACTGAAATGTTTGACTAATGTTTGATAGGACCAGTAACTTCTGTCTGCTCTTAGCCTTCACCATGTAAAGAACTGATGCCTTGGTCACAGATGTAGCAGAACATTAAATTGAATGGACAGGTGTTTTGGCTAAATTCACTGAAAATAATCTAAGCACTGCTATGGGGCAGCTTTGAAGAAGTATGATGGATTTTAGTGATTAAGTTCTGTTATAATTAACCTGTCTCCATGTTTTTGCTAATTTGAAAGCAGACCAGATGGCTCTGATGACTCTTGAATGCACTTTCCAAAAGGCTCCAAAAAAAAAAAAAAAAAAAAAAATGTTGATCCTGTTGAGGGTCAAAGACGCGATGACCAAATAAGCACGAGGTGATTTCCTAAAGACGGGTAAGACTTCCTACGGCCTGACAGGGGGCAACCCAAGCCAGGGAAATCACGATAAGTTATTTGGGACTCCCTCCCCAGAGAAAAAAAAAAAAAAAAAAAAAAAAAAATTGTGGGAGGGGGTTTTATGTGAGGTGTGTATGAGAGGTGAGGCAGATGTCTGTGAGGCCAGCAGCATCTCTGTTGGGGGGGGAAGCTGTGTTTCGTAGGGGCCAAGGTCAAGACTGGACACAGCAGCCCCTGCCCTAAATATGGCCCCTCTATACCGCTCACCAAATACCGCATAAATTGAGAGCCAGGAAACACCCTGAAGAAAAGAGCAATGACGAGATTGGCATTCAAGAGCCAGTTGAGACCATGCTGATCATCCTTAACCTTGCGGAGAACAGAACAAAATGTATTAATTTGTATCAGGAAAACTGTGTGATCAGGATCTAATGTTATTATAAGTTTACTTCAGCAGGCATAATTCAGAGACATGGTGATGGCTTTAAGAGGACGGCTTCTGAAGTTTAAAGAGAAGGTCTGAATAACAAAGGTATCTAAACTAAAGATAACTTGAAACAATAAGTTACACTATGAAATTTCTAAACTTTGTGAAGAGTTAATGAATTTAACATTTATAGTTAAGGGTTAATGAATTTAACATTATAGTTAAAGTCTTAGAAGACTGATGAAAAGATTATCTGGGTGAGAGAGAGAGAGGGAGGCTGGAAGCAGGGATTGTACTCTCTCTGTTATCGCGCTGTTAAAGCTGAGACTACACAAAAAACAATGATATCAGAACAAAACAACCCAGCTGACTTTTCTAAAAATAAATTACTAATGTACAGACATAATTTGAAACTGGTTAAGAAACCATGTAGAAGCACATTTTGAGAATGAGCAGTTCATATTTATGTGTCCTGATTGAGTGTAGTGTGCCATTAACCTCTGGAATGAGTGTCTTTATCATCACAGATGGGTTAAGTTAAACAAAAACAACTTTAGAGGAAGTTGATTATTCTGAGTGAATCTGATGAAAAGATGCTCAGAACATGGGACGAGCTTTAAGTGGATTGGACATCCAGCTCTGTCTGTCACTGGTAATTATGACCAATTTTGTCATGGATGAAGACGATTTGAATTAATCTCTGGATTAATTAAGAGAAAAAATGACCATTTAACTGAAGTCACTATCCAAATGATCTAGAGACTCCCTCGGCCGGAGGGCGAACCAAAAAGATAACTTCTAAAAGGAAAAGTTATTTTATACTCTATTTTTCATTTATTAAATAGGCATGATATTTTGCATATAGGAAATCGCAATTTAAAAAAACAAAAAAACAAAACAGGATTTCTGACAGGGATTTTGAACATCCAAAGTAAAATTAGGCTAAAATGGATATTGAAATATGAATGTTTTTAATTCAGATTGGTTTTAACCAGCGTTAAGGAAATTGATGTGGCAAGGTTGATGATAAGAATCACTGCCAAATGACATGATGTAAGAGGAGTTTTAATGGACAGGGCATGGAGAAAAGGGTACTTTAAAGGATATCCTAATTAATTAATTAATTCATTTTTAATGGTTTACTGATAACAGGAACTGAAAAGATTTTGATAAAGAATTGAGAATGATTAAGTATGATGTCATGAGATAAAGATGAGCAAACGAGCTGATTGAACGTAATACGAATTGATAACGAATTGATTAACATTAACAAATTTAGATTTATGTTCGTTAATTGTTTAAATATGATGTGAGCTATGATGAGTGAAAATGGGTCTGTTGGAAATAGTAAGTAGGGCGGTTTGTGAAGAATTGTTGAAACGATTGACTGAAGAAAGGTTGATAAGTATGTGATGCACAGTGAGAAACTGAGGGCATTTAGATCTGAATGTAAGCATGTAGTTGAGGTAGAAAGGACAGTGACCACATTGACAGACGCACAAAAGAGAATCAGTGCATGGCAGACATTTGTGATTTGAAAATACACCCGGCATGGGCAGAGGTGTCATCTGAACTGTGGGCAAAGCACAAAATGTAAACTGAAGGATGTTTTATGCAGATATTTAAAGTCCTAAGATGGATTATTATCTATCTTACTTATTTTTATTGTTTAGTTTGAGTGAATGCAAAAAAAAAAAAAAAAAAAAAAAAAAAAAAAAAGGTCTGTTATGATTTTGATTAATCAAGAGAACCACTGATTGTTTGTTTTTTCATATATGTTTTCTAAAGCGTTTAGTCTCTGAGGAGTGACTGTGGGTCTGGCCTAGGGATGTGTGTGTCGTCAAACGGTTGATAGCAGAAAGTTGGAATGTTTGGATTTTGGAGGTATCACACACCCCTAACATGATGGGAGAGCAGTGATAGTGATTACTGACTTAGCCTGGCTTACAGAGATGAAATACGGATTTGTCTTTCATTTTATTGGATATTTTCAGCATGTTTATGGGAAACTTTCAAGTTAAGACTTAAATGCGCAGCGTAACTAACAACAAAGAGTTTATTTCAACAGGAAACCGTGAGAGCAGATGCGGCTGCGAAGGCCGCGGCAGCACAGCAGTCAAAGGAACCAGAATGTATTTTATTATCTGAAACTAACACAAATGCTTTGATTTCCTTACAGAGTATGCAGGCATTTGCCACAGCAGCGGAGAAGCACCTGTGGAGACGTGGCTGGAAACTTATGAATGATGTGTGAATGTGCAAAATGGCGTCTAGACAAGAAGTGATGGCAAGCCTTGTTTACCCCAACAATATTTTCAATGATTATGATAAATGGCTGCATGAGCGAGCCTGCAGCCAAAGGGGGAATGGTAATGGTAATGGTACTCAAATGAATGAAGTTTATAAGGGGGTTACAACATTTGCTGAAAATGTCGCATTTTGATGCATATTGAAATACATGAAAACGAGAAAAGGCCTTGATTAAATCTGAGCCCGTTTGAGACATTTTTTTTTTTTTTGGAAGACCACCATTCATGGGAATGGAAGGGGGTAAACAATAGCTTGCATCATTAGAATTGTGAATTATTGCAAAGAAATGTTTCTCTGTTGTCTGATATCTGTGTGCAGGAGAAATCTGCTTGCACAAAATCGAGCCAGGAGATTACGTGGTAAAAAGGGACCTGAGTACGAAGAGCTGGAAGGCGGAAATGTGGCTAGGGCCTTTCGTCATACTTCTGACGACACACTGCCGTCAAGGTATCGGAGAGAGCGGCGTGGGTGCATGCGAGCCTACCAGTTTTCAAGTTAAACCCTATATCCAGCCCACAGAATCCAGTAGGTGGGGCTTAGAGCTGCAACGGACATCAAGCAAGGGAAGATTCCAACAAAACATCCAACATCTGCCTGCAAGAGAACGCAACGGTGCAACCACACAGACATGTTGATTCCACCATTGAGAGTGATGCATGTTTTTGGGTTTGTGGCGACAGAGCATATCATTTCCACAGAAAGACTGGACAGGTTGCTGTTTGATGAGATGACTAGCGAGGAGATGCCTAAAACATATTAGGGGATTTTTTATTTTTTTATTTTCTTCAATTACAAATTTAAGAGCGTGATCATTTATACAAAAGATCAGAGAGGAAGAGTGTAAGAGTGACTTAAATTTGCCTGTTTTATTACTACTTTTTTTATTTATTATTATTATTGTTTTATTATTACCACCTCTATTTTTATTATATTCGTATCTACACTTCTTAAATTTTTTCTTGTGAGTTATCAAAGAATGATAAAAGGGGGAATTGTTGTGGAAAAATTTAATATTTATGTTTGAGTTCACACAGAAGTCAAAATCTGCTTTAGCCATGCAAATCACCTCTCTTAGTTCAAAAGACCCAGTGTCTGTGGAAACCCAGGGGGGTAGCGGCAGGACACCTGAAATTGAAGGCCTTCCTGAACCAAAGGTGTCGGATAATTTAAATTAGTTTTAAGACAAAGAGGGACCATTTGTGTATTGTGTTTCTTGCCTTTACCCTGTGTGGAAAATGGAAAAATACTGAGAAGGTGTGTTTAGACATTGGGGGTATAAGAAGCTTGTGGCTTCTTTGTGTCTCCAGTTCACACTCAAGGCAGCCCGAGCGGCTGCACTGACCGTGGCTCTTCCTTGCAAGGAAATAAATCTTTATAAAGACAATTGGATCATGGTTTGTCTCTTATTAGTGATGTCGATGAATTAATTTTTGCCATTACAAGACGCTCTAGCGACTGACGTTAGGGGTTGCAGCCTTTAGCCTCCTTGTTAGAGCGTATGACTCTCATGCCAACGGACCTGGGTTCGAGTCCTGCTTGGAGCGGGTGGTTCGAACAGGAGAGGTTACATTGGTGCCGTGACCCGGGTGGGAGTGAGGTTTAGGGAGGTGAGTGTAAAGGAGGCCAGCTAGTAGTTGCTGTGCGAGTAAACCTCACTCCTCTGATCTCAAGAGACGCTCTAACGACTGACGCTAGGGGTTGCAGCCTTTAGCCTCCTTGTTAGAGCGTCCGACTCTCAGGCCGGTGGACGAGTGTTTGAGTCCCGCTTGGAGCGGGCGGTTCGAACAGGAGGGGTTACATTGGTGCCATGACCCGGATGGGAGTGAGGTTTAGGGGGTGAGTGTAAAGGAGGCCAGCTAGAAGTTGTTGTGCAAGTAAACCTCACTCCTCTGATCTCAAGAAACGCTCTTGTTAGAGCGTCTGACTCGCATGCCAACGGACCTGTGTTCGAGTCCTGCTTGGAGTGGGTGGTTCGAACAGGAGAGGTTACATTGGTGCCGTGACCCGGGTGGAAGTGAGGTTTAGGGGGGTGAGTGTAAAGGAGGCCAGCTAGTAGTTGCTCTGCGAGTAAACCTCACTCCTCTGATCTCAAGAGATTGAGTCCCGCTCGGAGCGGGTGGTTTGAACAGGAGTTACACAAGCACTGAATTATTAAAATTTAACTTTTTGAAACGCAAAATGTATCTCCATTAAGTTGCAAAGCCCAGTAAACAGTGTTTTACACATTCCTGACAAACCTTTACACATCTAGAAATCATTTGCAATGGAGAGAGTTCGTAAAATTACAGTATATCAGCACCGATCTCTCTGGAAAATCAGACTAAACATGTGCATTAGTAAAAATATTTTTATTAACACAAACTCCCTGGTATATTTATTCCTGGATTTATAAAATAGGAACATTCATTATATGGATAAAAGGAATTCTCTGAAGTCAGAGTTGAGCTTCCTGGAGAGAATCTGGGACACTAAAACTCTTTGTCCCGTTATATTTATCCGAGCGAGAGGGACCATTTTTCAGTAGATGGCCCAAATAATCTTCTCCTCCCAAACGGCATTTGAGAAAAATGTTTAATGAGGAAACAGAATCGGATTTGAATACAATACAATAGACCACAGAGTTCTAAAACTAAAAGGTTTACACTCTGTCAGTGTGTTCAGTTGTGTAAAACCTGAAGGAGTAAAAGTCAAATGAATTGTGTACAATACATTTCTGTTGGCATTCAGAGGACCCGAGAAAGCAATAACAAGAAATGCTGAAGTTTGTGCTGTTATAACTAACATAGATCAATGTCTTGTGTGTTGAATGCTGTACACTTAATGCTAAATGTTATAAGGGCAGTGTGCTGCTCTGAATGCTCTCTAAAATGCTCTGGATTTTGTCTGCTTTGAGAACAAGGACATGACACAACAGCACATCATCAGTCTCTGAGCTCCCATTCCAGGCTACATTGGAAAGTATATGATGATTGGAAATATATGGAAATATATGATGATTTCCAATCTCATCAAATCAAAACTGGAGTTTTGCAGCCGTTAGGCCATGTCACTTTGAGGATATCATCTACTTGCAAAATTTAAAAAAAGTTTAAAATAATTCTAATGCTCAACTATGCATTTTCCTGTTTCAACAGAGACCGTCAACACGTGGTGAACAAATTCTACACACTCAGTCTTTCTCCAGAGATCTCAGCTCAAGCTGTGTTGTGTGGAAATGCCTGAAGCAATGGATAGAAAGGGTTCAGAGAGTATTCATGCATCTGTCCAGAGCTCGCAGGAACAGAGGAAACCCCCCCACAGGCCAAACCAGAGGAGATCCATCAATTCTCATCAATTCACTTCAGCTGTATTAACCTGAAGTACTGACAAGGCATCATTCTTATGATCTGCTGAAGTGTTATTTCATTTAAATATTTAATTTTAAAACCAACATTAGTGGCTGTTCACAAACCCTTTTCACTTTCATCATGCAACAGATTTCCAAGTGGACAGAATATTCAATGAGAAAACTGTAAAAAGCTCACCAAGGTAGCCAAACCGAATGAGTAAGACTTTACAATAAGGTTAAAGGGTAAGATCAACCAAACATGATAATTATCCAATATTTTACTCACCTTCAAGCCATCCTAGGTGTATATGACTTTCTTCTTTCAGCCAAACACAGTCGAAATTATAATAAAAAATATCCTGGCTTTTCCCAGCTTTATAATGGCATTGAATGGGAAGTTCTGTTTTGAAGTCCATAAAAGTGCATCTATCCATCATAAAAGTGCATCTATCCATCATAAAAATGCATCTATCCATCATAAAAGTGCTTCTATCCATCATAAAAGTGCATCTATACATCATAAAAATGCATCTATCTATCATAAAAGTGCTTCTATCCATCATAAAAGTGCTTCTATCATCATAAAAATGCATCTATCTATCACAAAAGTGCTTCTATCCATCATAAAAGTGCATCTATCCATCATAAAAGTGCTTCTATCCATCATAAAAGTGTTTCTATCCATCATAAAAGTGCATCTATACATCATAAAAATGCATCTATCTATCATAAAAGTGCTTCTATCCATCATAAAAATGCATCTATCTATCACAAAAGTGCTTCTATCCATCATAAAAATGCATCTATCTATCTATCTATCTATCTATCTATCTATCTATCTATCTATCTATCTATCTATCTATCTATCTATCTATCTATCTATCTATCTATCTATCTATCTATCTATCTATCACAAAAGTGCATCTATCCATCATAAAAGTGCTTCTATCCATCATAAAAATGCATCTATCCATCATAAAAGTGCTTCTATCCATCATAAAAGTGCATCTATCCATCATAAAAGTGCTTCTATCATCATAAAAGTGAATCTATCCATCATAAAAGTGCATCTATCCATCATAAAAGTGCATTTATCCATCATAAAAGTGCTTCTATCATCATAAAAGTGAATCTATCCATCATAAAAATTAATCTATCCATCATAAAAGTGCATTTATCCATCACAAAAGTGCTTCTATCATCATAAAAGTGAATCTATCCATCATAAAAATTAATCTATCCATCATAAAAGTGCATTTATCCATCATAAAAATGCATCTATCCATCATAAAAGTGCATCTATCCATCATAAAAGTGTTTCTATCCATCATAAAAGTGCATCTATCCATCATAAAAGTGCTTCTATCATCATAAAAGTGAATCTATCCATCATAAAAGTGCATTTATCCATCATAAAAGTGCATCTATCCATCATAAAAGTGCATCTATCCATCATAAAAATGGATAGATGTTTACTGATGTTTACCACTGAGCCACTGTGGGCGGCAGTGGCTCAGTGGTTCATGTAGGTTGTCTACAAACCGGAAGGTTGGTGGTTCGATCCCCGGTTCCACCTGACCAAGTGTCGAGGTGTCCATGAGCAAGACACCTAACCCCAGCTGCTCCCGACGTGCTGGATGGCGCCTTGCATGGTTGACACCGCCGTCGGTGTGTGAATGGGTGAATGTGAGGCAATGTGTAAAGCGCTTTGGATGGCCATTGGTCTGTTAAAAGCGCTATATAAATGCAGTCCATTTACCATTTACCATAAAAATGCATTTATCCATCATAAAAGTGCATCTATCCATCATAAAAGTGCATCTATCCATCATAAAAATGCATCTATCCATCATAAAAGTGCTTCTATCCATCATAAAAGTGCTTCAATCCATTATAAAAGTGCTTCTATCCATCATAAAAGTGCATCTATCCATCATAAAAGTGCATCTATCCATCATAAAAGTGCATCTATCCATCATAAAAATGCATCTATCCATCATAAAAGTGCTTCTATCCATCATAAAAGTGCTTCAATCCATTATAAAAGTGCTTCTATCCATCATAAAAGTGCATCTATCCATCATAAAAGTGCATCTATCCATCATAAAAGTGCATTTATCCATCATAAAAGTGCATCTATCCATCATAACAGTGCATCTATCCATCATAAAAATGCATCTATCCATCATAAAAGTGCTTCTATCCATCATAAAAGTGCTTCAATCCATTATAAAAGTGCATCTATCCATCATAAAAGTGCATCTATCCATCATAAAAGTGCTTCTATCCATTATATAACTGCTCCACACGGCTCCGGGGGGTTAATAAAGGCCTTCTGAAGTGAAGCCATGCGTTTGTGCAAGTAAAAATACCCATATTTATAGCTTTATAATAATAATCACTGGCTTCTGGTAACGGCCGTACACGAGTCGAGTCAAGTTCCGGATGGAAGAGTGACCTCTGACCCGACGCATGACGTAGGATGTAGGCTCAGGTGAGAGTCAACAACTCTTGCAGTTCAAACAACAAACTCAAGCTCCTCCCACATTTCTCTTTAAAACGTAAAAAAAATTACGTTTTAGACTTTTAGACTTGACCAATGTTTTATTTTGCTCTATCCTCTGCTCTACAGTGTTCATCAAAACGTCATGTGTCGGGTCAGAGGTCACTCTTCCGCCGGAACTACACTCGTGTACAGCCGTTACTGGAAGCCAGTGATTATAGTTCATAAAGTTATAAATATTTTTCTTACAAAAATGCTTCAGACGGCCTTTATTAACCCCTTGGAGTCGTATGGAGCACTTTTATGATGGATGGATGCGCTTTTTTGGGCTTCAAAATCTCAGGTACCACTTTAAATCTGGGAAGAGTCAGGATATTTTTTTAATATAACTCTGATTGTGTTTGGCTGAATGAAGAATGTCATATACACCTAAGGATGGCTTCAGGGTGAGTAAATTATTGGATGATTTTAATTTTTGGGTGACCTACCCCTTTAATACATTAACTAACAATGAACAATACATTTGTTACAGTATTTATTAAAAGCACAACTGTTGATTGTTAGGCCATGTCAGCTCATGTCCAGTATATAATATTAACAGATACAACTTTTTTGAGCATGTATTAGTAAATGTCGAAATTAACACCAACTAATATTAATAAATGCTTTAAAAGTATTTTTCCTTGTTAGTTCATGCTAACTGATGTTGTAAACTAATGTTAACAAATGAAACCCTATTGTAAAGAGTTGTAGTACCACTAAATGCAAGCTTGCTCAAACAGCGTCTAATCAGCTATTTGGAAACTGGTTAACACTATCAATCACCAGCACAGCACTTTAATATAGTGGCGTCCACAAGTCTGAGACCGCTGGCACAAATGCTCCTTATTTCATTATATATGAATAGTGAAAAGTTCAACCAAAAAATTGCTTACACTAATTATTTTACTAGTGATATGCATAATTACTGATTTTGCATCATGTTTCTTTCTTCTTCTTCTTTTAAAAACAAGTGGGGAGGGACTCCTGTTTATGTCTGTTTAAATGAACAGCAATCCTAAATGTTCAATGTGCACTGCTAATCATTTAACATTTCACAGTAGGACTTTTCTTTTATCTAACTGCATACAAAAGTGGTTTTACTGTGAGTTTACAGTATTGGAAAACACAATTTACTGTATTTCTACAGTGCATATGTACTATATGAATGTACTCAGCGTGCAGTTCAGCAAGGGTGGACTATGCTTTGGAGTTTCTTGATTCTTGTTGGCTTTTTCTGTGTTGCTGAACTTATTTTAGGTTCACTTTTAGCAGTTTGTGTTGTTGGTTTATTTAGTTTTGTTTTTATTATTTGTTGAGTGTCGCCATTGTGATGTCTGTACATCATTAGGTGATGCTTATCTTTCAAAGATGAATCTCAACAGTTGCTTCACTATTGTCAAAATCCATACAAACAGTTATGAATTTGAAATAAGTAATTGGTAAATCTTCATGCTTAAATAATACCAAAACAAAATCTTCATATTCATGCTAAGAATAGTTAAAGGGGGGGTGAGACACTCAGTTTCAGTCAATCTCATGTCAATCTTGAGTGCCTATAGAGTAGTATTGCAACCTTCAAATCTCTGAAAAGTCTTTAGTTTTATCATATTTATAAAAGAAAGATAGGCTGTACCGAGTCTTTCCGGAAAAAAACGAGCGGTTGGAGGCGTATCGTGTGGGCGGAGCTAAAGAATCACGAGCACGCACAGCGATTGTGTTGAGAGCGGCTGAAAGCTGTGACATCCTTAAGCGTGGGGAAAAAACATTATCCTAAATAAACCATTTTAGATTTAGTCATACATATATGACCCAGAATCAGATCAAGAGGCTGAAATTGAACAGGAGAAGCAGCAACGACGACTACAGCAGGACGTCTCTATGGTATGTACTGGAACTGTAACATATACTTGCTTAGCAGCTTGTCATGCGCGAGTTTTACAACATTTGTGTGTGTTTACTCGTGGTTTATGAGGACATAATTTGGTTTATGGACTATTGTATGAGATTTAATGTTAGCAGTAGCAAGCGGAACGGTTTTGCATGTCAGACTAGTGCGTGTTTACATAGAAAAACAATGGAATAGTAGCGCATTTGAATGAACGAGTCGATAGCTAAAATCCCAAAGACATTTGAAGCAGTTTTACTCACCGCCTGCTTCCAACACACGAGTCACAGCCGTGAACCTTAATCGCTGGGACCGCTCCATCTTTCAGCATTAGACGAGCTACAAATCCAGAGTTGAACTGGGCCTTGTTTATAAACCATTGTCGCCGAAATTCAGGGAACAAACAAAAACACTTGCACAGATCCGTTGCTGCTCCGGAAAAACAAACTCCATCCACTGTCCCGTTAACGCTGGGTTCTCTGGGAAGCTGTGCAGGGTTGTCTTGCCCTGACAACCAAAAACACACTTCTCTGGTGACATTGTTAATTTCGTGAAGTCCTGCAGCGCAGCCGATGACTTCCCTAAAGCCGAGCACGTGCATTTGCTCTCTCGCTCTAGTCGTGCACGTCTTTCCGGGAGAATAGCCCGTACGGCCCGTACAAGGACATTCCACCCTTGCCGATGTCAGATAGACCCATACTCGAAAAAAACTTTCCGAAACTTATTAGAAACTGGAAGGAGTCATTTTAACAAATGTTTTTTATTTGTCAAATTTCTAACTTGGCTAGAGATTTGAATATGAATATACAAGGTCCAAGATCCCAAGCGAACGGAACACTGATCACCATAATGGCGACCTAAAAACAATTACAGTAGTAAAGAATACATGTATTACAGTGACATGGTTAAAGACAATATTATAATGTGAAATCACAGTAAAACAAGAGGGAACTGTGATGTCAGCATCGTTCTGCTGATTCAGTCATTTGTAAAGGAAATGACCCAGCATGCATTGATTTCACAGTCAATTTCTGACTACAGTAATTTATTGTAAAATAATACTCTTTAATCCTGTAAATTCCTGGCATTTTTTTTTACAGTGTGGTCTTTTGGCTCTACTGCATTTGTATTTATTAATAAAGTAAACTCTCTCTCTCTCTCTCTCTCTCTCTCTCTCTCTCTCTCTCTCTCTCTCTCGTTCAGTGACCCTGCTGAACGTGGTATTGATCAGTCTGAGTAATTCGAGCCCTGTCCTGCTGCTGCATGCGCTGATATTTTAGTGAGCTCTGGGACTGCAGGGTGATGCGGTCTGATCATGTGGTGTGATGTCAAGGAAACTACAGTAAACTGTTGTGCTTCCTTTCAAACAGACGCACACACGAACAGAAAGCAAACATGCATCCAACAGACATGTGTGAGGGCAGCATTAATGCAAATGCAGCTACATCACAACACCAAAATAACAGAGAATATCTGCACCATTTATTCCTCAATGAGAGTAACTGTGCAGCTTTAGACATTTGTGCTGATAAAACACATGAACACACACCTCATCATGGCTCTGAAATGCAGCTGAAGCAATGCCTGTCTGACCAGAACATATGCATCGGTCTATACACTGTATATTACACTTGTAAAAATTAACTTGTTGGCAGATGCATCCTACAACACTACATCATCCAAAAATCCAGCCAAGCACGTATTGAGAAAATACTGCAGTCAAAAAACAGTGACATCATTTCATTGGCTTTCAGACAAAGGCCTTAAAACACATGCACAAACTAAAAAGTATTAGAGCGATAGTGTCCAATGTACAACACGTTACTGCATGATTTCCATCTTCATGCTCCAGTAATAAACAGGCCTGTGTCTAACAGACATGCTAATACCATAGTAGCATGTCCAAAAACCATGGTACTTTTTGTAATTGAGACAAGAGACCACAGCAGTATTAACACACACACAAAACGGGCGCGCGCACAGCTCCCCCTCCCCCCTGAGGATATTACTCGATTATGTCATACTTACAAAATTGTCGGTTCCTCCCGTGAGATTGTCCGGGCAGAGCACGTAGAAAGAGATCCCGGGCTCGGCGTAGAAGTCCAGCCGCCTCTCGTCCACATCCTCGGCGAAGATCAGGTCGAAGGGGTTCCCGGAGCACCATTTCTCGGCGGTGTCCACCAGCTCTTTGAACTCCATCCTGCCTGACGGATGCGGCGCACCTGAGCCGCGGGTGATGCTGATGCTGCGGATGCTGAGCACTAACGCTGCGTCGTCATGGTGATTAGAGATGATTCTGGTTTGCTGTGGTCTCACTGTCTCATATCGGCCTGTATTCGAGTCTTCCTGAACTGGACTTAAAGGACCGGACCCGGTTCAGCCCTCCTGTGTGCGGAGAACAACGCCTGTCCTCTAGCAGGATGACGTCACATGACAACACATGCGCCCCTCGTCATCATCTGCATAAGGAACCATCTCTAAAGAGACAATCGTTTTCTCAACTGTTCAAACTTACTGCCTATATAAATAATCGTGTCGTTTTGATGCTATGTGGTAAATATAAATTATTAATAACAAAATCGACAACAACATTTCAAGTATATGCTGACATGTGCGTCCTTTGTAAAGAAATGTATACGCAATTTAAATTTGTTTACCTTTTTTTAGGAATTTAAATAATTTAAGCGTAAGTATTTAAATCAATTCATATTAAAAAATAATTATTTATAACTATTAATGCATGAGGTGTGTGTGTGTGTGTGTGTGTGTGTGTGTGTGTGTGTGTGTGTGTGTGTGTGTGTGTGTGTGTGTGTGTGTGTGTGTGTGTGGTTATATTTAAAACACTGAAAACACCCAAAAGATTTTTTTAAATGACACTGTACAGATTGTGTATCGATTGTGTTCCACTAGAGGGCGCCATTAGTCCAGTGTTTGGAGCAGTGGGCGAACAGGGGTCAGATAGATTCACGACATTTTTTATCGTGACAATTATACATAAACAATTATAAATTTACGATTATTTTTAAAAACATTCTTTTCAGAAATGTAAATTCTTCTTAAGTTTTGTCTTAAGAACAAGCTTAAGAAAAAAGATAACATTCATGCAATGTTTTGGTAAATACAAATATTCGTACCCTTTTTTCGAGGTTTGAATTTATTATTATTTAATTATTATTTGTATGTAATTGCAAAGGAATTTAAATATAGGCCTATACAGTGTATTTAACAGGTAGTATAGAAGCTACTATGTTAAAGGAGAACTCCGGTGAATTTTTAAGTTAATCTTGATCGTTATACCTTTGTGAGTACTGTCTATAGAAAAAAAAACGAACCGGATTGGTGCTTGCAACATGGAGCTGTTACAGTTAAAGTCCTCATGAAATCAAAATTGACCATATTTACTTTGTAAGCGCAAATTGCTAGTTTTGTGGTGAACAATCCATCCGTGCAAGTCAATCCGCATCAAAAAATTATTTGGCTTCGTAATCTTTAATCAAAATCTGAAAATGCTCCTCCCCTCTACATTGGTAGGCCATTTTTGATGACGTCTGTTTGACGGCTTGGGCTTCGACATGCCATCATTAAACACGCCCATCCAGCTGACAGTCTGCTACCCGCGAGCTACTAATAAACAGAGATGGCGAGGAGGTGCGTTTTAGGTTGTGGCTCTCCCGAAACACTTTTTCCAATCCCGAAAAATCCCTGGCTGCGGTCCCGATGGCTCGATTTTTTGCATTTTGAGGAAGGAGGGATATCAGATAGGCCGCGGTTGTGTTTAAGCACTTCACACGAGAATCCTTCAGAAACTGGACTCAACACGAGATGGGATTTGTGCGATATCTGTCATTAACAGATACGGCTATCCCGTCAGTGTACACTGTTGGTACATCTAATCACACATCACAAAGTTTGACGGTAAGTGGAACTAGCTAAAACCAACAAGCTCTTTAATCATACAGAGCTGCCAACATAATTTGATGTCATATTATGCATAATAAATAATTTTAAACAATTTTGGCGCGTGCGCCACCAATCAACATAGTCAAGATGAGACTCGTTATACCGATTATTTATCTTCATAGAGGTTATAGCAGTAATAAAAAAACAATAGTTTTATAACATAAAATAAGTGTTACCATTGGGACATGTCGAGATGCTCACGAGGGTGAACTTGTTCCTGAGCCTCCACGTCCAGGTGACTGTCAGTTCCCTCCGCAGGTAACGGCTCAAACATATAAGGTCTGATTCCCACAGAATGATCCACCGTGTACTCCTGTTCTTCCCCATCTTCCTGCTTCAAACTAATATCATGGGTAAACGAGACAGCTAGCGTTGTGTATCAGGCGGGGAGTAATCCTCAACAACTGATTACAAACTTGCGTTCAGATCTGCCTCCATTTCTGAATGAAACGCCTACGTTTCATTAAAACCACGCCCTCTGTTCTGCTCATTTAGTATTCCGTTTCTCTCAGAAATACGTCAAATCACTGAAATAAAGTTGGTTGCAACTTCCAGTTCACTGGGACTTTAATGCCCAGAGCTCCCACTCAGATAACACGGCAGATATGGGGGCATATACATAAAGAGTGTCTTTATGCCTCTTAACAGACACAAAAGGCAATTAAAATGTCTGTCCAACATGAACAGGGCCCTTACATGACAACGAGATGCGTTTAGCCACTTAGCCATTGTTTAAACTCACCGAGATAGTGTTTTAGACGGCAAGCTGTAGTCTCGCGCTGAAGTCCCGTGGGAACTCGGTTGTAGCCGGTAAAATGTAAATAGTCCAGGGGGGAGGAGCGTCGTGTGTGTGAAGAGTGATGATCGGCTCACAAGGGACTAGTTCCCCCTGGACTAGGTGATGGGGGACTTGTGAAGTGCAGATCCGAGCGGGTGTGTTGTGTGAGACTGGGCTGAGGAAACCTGCAGTAGAATGCATTCAGATCCTCAGCCAGTTGATGATTATCTACAGAACGGGGGGATGGTGACTTGTAGTTTGTAATGTTCATCAAGCCTGTCCAAAATGAAGCTGGGTCGTTTGCTGAAAACTGATTTCTCAGCTTTTCAGAGTAGCTTCTTTTAGCAACTCTGATCTCCTTTGTCAGTCTGTTTCTGGCCTGGTTATACAAGACTTTATCCCCACTTCTGTAAGCATCCTCTTTGGCATGACAGAGCTGTTTGAGTTTCCCAGTAAACCATGGTTTATCATTAGTGAATGATAAGAATGTCCTGGTAGGAATGCATGTATCCTCACAGAAACTGATGTATAATGTTACATCATACACTCATGCAAAGAAGAATGTCATATACGGATGACTTGAGAGTGAGTAAATCATGGGCTTATTTTCATTTTTGGGTGAAATACCCCTTTAAGATTGTTCCTAAGACAAATCTTAAAAAGAATTTGAATTTAAAGAATGATGAGAAATGTGCATTTTAGACATCCTACTGGTGTGTTTTTTACAGTGACAGCGTTTAACTCCAGTGATCGGTTAACATGCATCTGTACAGGAAGGACATCAGGTTTCCAGATCTGTTCTGCCGAAACGGCCGTTCTTTAATTTCCGTGAATGTATCAATTACATCCTTCCAACGTGTGATTATGACATGTTTCCAGAATGGAATGTTTGGCTATGTTTGTTAAGGGTGTAACAGATAAACAAACATGATCAAATTACAGGGTCACTTTCAGAGATTTCTGACTCTGTCAAAATGTTATACTGGTTGAAACTCTCTTCACATCCTGATAGCAATCAATAATAGAAGTGTTCTGAATATTACAGTTTTTCACAATTGCTAAGATACATTTCTTGAAACCTTCACCCTTTTTCTCACAACTTTAAACACAAATTCAAATTTTCAAACTAAACTCACAAAACCCTTGACTCAAACTATTGCTTCAAAACCATTTAACCTGTACACAAAATCAAAAAATGCTTTCAGATCATATGGAGTCAATATTATAGATCATTCATTACACACTACGTGTGTACATACAAAATGGAGAACACAGATTCCAGAACATTACAGAAAAAAATGTTGAATTGTATCTTTTTTTTTTTTGCAATTGCATAAAAAAGTATAGTAATTGCAACTGAGTAAGGTGAATATATTGTACACTGTATGTACTGCAATTATAGTTTTGTTCTGAATATTGAATTGTAGGCTACTGAATTTCTGTATATGCAGCACTTGCATAATCTAAAAACACTGCAATCCAACCGGTCAAATAAAACTCCAATTGAAAAGCATGTTACAGTACACTCAAATACTGTAAGTTGTGTAACTGCAAAATCAAGGTTAATGAGAGATTGATTCTGCTTCAGCATCATGTCTTCGTGCTGGCTCTGGCCTGAGGACTTTGTCCACATCTCAGGCAATGTCGTCTCTGGTTATATGGTTAATTTAGTTTAATAATTAGATTTATTTGGATATTTAGTTGAAAAATTTAGTGGCCCCAACTGAGCACGCCAAGCCAGAGGCAACAGTGGTAAGGAAACCAAAACCCCATCAGGAGCATAATGGAGAAAAATAAACCTTGGGAGAAACCAGGCTCAGTCGGGGTGCCAATTCTCCTCTGGCCAATTAACAAACAGCGTATGATTATTGTTCTGGCAACTTTACAGGTCAGAGGTCATAATAGATCGGAATATTCGAAAGATCGGAGGCAACACGCCTGAGATGGGTTTATTGAGGATGCCGTATTGATGAAACAATTATTAAAGTGTAATATTTGAAAGATCGGAGGCAACATGCCGGAGACGGATTTTATTGAGGATGACATATCGATTTAACAATTATTAAATAGGGATATTCGAACAATCGAGTCATCACGCCGGAGACGGGTTTATTGAGGATGCCGTGTCAATGAGGCAATTTCAGGGGGAGTCTAATTGACACGGTCTCTGCAGACACTTCAGGGTCCTGCGGTGGTCTTCTCTGGGCGCAGGTCCACCGTCTGATCTGGATACGGCCCGGATCCGGCTGACTGCAGTAAACCTCGGGATAAAACAGAGAGACTATCATTAGCGTAGATGCCATTCTTCTGATGATGTCACGAGTACATCAGGTGTTATGGGAAGTGTTCCCGGTTCCGGCTGACCTAGTTAATGCAGCCTAACAATCAATTCATTGAAAAAGTGTTTTATGTGTATGCCATAGTAAAGAGATGTGTTTTTAGTCTAGATTTAAACTGACAGAGTGTGTCTGCTTCCCCTACAATGTTAGGAAGACTGTTCCAGAGTTTAGGTGCTAAATAGTAAAAGGATCGACCACCTGCTTTGATTTCGATATTCTAGGTATTATCAACTGGCCAGAATATTGAGACTGCAGGTGACGTGGTATAATGTATTAAGAGCTCGCTCAAGTATTGGGGAGCTAAACCATTTAGTGCTTTGTAAGTAGGGGTTCCTCACTGATGACGAGGACATGACAGAGTAGCCATCAAGTGTTAGACAGTATTCTAGGTTACTACTTGTGGAGCTTTTTTGTCCAATAATTAAAAATTCATTTTTTTCTGAATTGAGTTGCAGGAAATTACTGGTCATCCAATTTTTTATATCAGCTATGTATTCCGTTAATCTTGTAAGTTGGTAAGTTTCTTCAGGGCGTGAAGAAATATAGAGCTGAGTATCGTCAGCATAACAAATTAAAACTAACGCCATGCTTCCTAATGATATCTCCCAGTGGTAGCATGTACATGGTGAAGAGCAGCGGTCCTAGCACTGAGCCTTGCGGTACTCCATACTGAACTTGTGATTGGTGTGACATCTCTTCATTTACTGCTACAAACTGATAACGGTCAGATAGGTATGATTTAAATCATGCCAATGCAATTCCACTAATGCCTACATAATTTTCGAGTCCATTCAAAAGAATGTTGTGGTCGATAGTATCGAATTCAGCACTAAGATCGAGTAACACTAATAGAGAGATACAGCCACGATCGGATGATAAGAGTAAATCATTTGTAACTCTGATGAGAGCAGTCTCAGTGCTATGATATGGTCTAAATCCTGACTGGAAATCCTCACAGATACCATTTCCTTCTAAAAAGGAACATAATTGTGAAGACACTGCCTTTTCAAGTATTTTTGACAGAAAGGGTAGATTTGAGATTGGCCTATAATTGACTAATTCTGTAGGATCAAGTTGTGTTTTTTTAAATAAGTGGTTTAATAATAGCCAATAATAGCTATCATTTCCATCTTAAGTTTATTTATGAGACGCGGATGTAACCCAGACTAAGTGTTATAATATACATTAATACAAATTATTAATGAGGCTCACAAAATAATCAAAGATTGGAGATGTTAACAAATAATTTCCATAGAGTAAATTGTAAAGGGAAAAATAATCATATGTAGTATTTAAAAGTTATTGCTTCAGCCAATCAGAATTCATTGAGACCGCCCACTCACTGACGCAACAGATTGCGCGAGACCGGAGAAGGGAGAAGAGAAGACGGAGGGAAATTCGCTAGATTTAGTGATCAAGAACATAGAAATAACTGAGTAAAACCTTGATAATAGTGTTTAAAACTCTTCATATCCATTGGAAGAGGAAGATACTGAGTGGATTTTGTTGTCATTTTACTCCTGTGACAATTGATTTGTTTATATCATCCTGTATATATATATATATGATATTAGCAATGTAATATTGTTAAACATTGAAATAATTACTATGTATGTTAATTTACTGGTATGTGGATATACTTACCTAATGTGATGTTGTTACTAAATTGTTACTAAATGCAATTATGCATTTCTGGCCTTTTAAACAGGTCAGGTTTTTGAACAGAGTTTGTTTTCGTTGATGGCGAGCCCCCCCCCCCCCCCCCCCCCCTTGCTCAAGGTAAAACTATTCCTGTACAGAGACTGAGTTTTCATACGGGACTAAGAACTGTTTGAAAGAACTCAAGAAAAAACTGATATCAGTCATTGAACAATTTGAAATCGAACCTATCGTCGACGTGTGTGATTTTACCAATTTTTCAATAATCAAGGACTGATTATTGTTGAACTCGAACAAACTTTTGTCAGTCTACTGGATTACATAGTAAATGTATGTTAGTGTGAACTGACCGTGATTTGACTTTTTCCCCCCTTTCAATTATTTTCATTGTATTGATGTAATTTATTTTGAATTATTTATTTTATTTTATTGAAAGTGTTACTCTTTAAAAAAGGCCTGCAGTTAAAAGATATATAAAAATTATACATACTTAAGTTGTGGTCTCCTGTCATCCCTCAGCAATCACCTTCTACCTCCGTAGTCGGACACTGATCTTCTGATTTCTTAATTAGTCCATAAAAGTGACAAACTAATTTGTTTGAAATACAACCCGTTACACGTGCAATGCAGCGCTAAGGCTATTGTCTGTTATATTGACTTCTTATAAAATAAGAAGCAACTATATTAAAAACATTGATTAAAATTAAGAGACAATTTATACAAAACGAAAACAGACCAAATAAATCTTGTCTAACCAGTCTTGCCATGTTGTATCAGGATTTATATTTAAACAGTCTTTTTGCTTCATATTCACAGATGCTAACTGAATAAACTTAGCCTACCTTACAATGAGCCCTGAATCAGCTTTCCGTGAGGAGAATTATTCCAGGATTATTACTCAAAGCGATGTATCTGAACCATAGCTTCACTAATTGTGTTTGTATAAGTTGATGTGTGTGTGAGCGTCGATGCATGGATTGCCTGTATTTGAATCTGAATGAGCATGCGGTCCGTGGACGTGGCCGCATTAGCGGATAATAAGTCATTAATGAGTTGACTGATATCTCCCACTTTTCACACAGATTACATAAACAGAATATTTGTTTTAGTTTTGATTTACATGATTTAAAACCTGACATTTCATGTTTGTGTGTCAAGGTTTCATTAAGCTATAGGTCATTTTCTGAAGAGAATCAGATTAGACATCATTGAGAGAGAGGCTGAAGATCACAAATCATGTTTGTTTCCCTTATTTTGCAAAAAGCACAACAATTTGTTTTTATTGTGACTGTACACAAAAAAAAGAAACTTAACAGAATATAATGATGTATAACACTTGCATGAATGATAAAAAATGACTTATTTGAGTCTCTTTGGCACTGATAAGAAAAAAAGAGAGCCGATCGCACCAGCGCGACCGCCGACTCGAGGGGGTTAAAAGTTTTCGGTACATATCCTAATGACAAGGATGAATTAATGATATTAAGAAGAGGATCTATGACCTCTGGTAACATCTCTTATAATAGCCTAGTCGGTACAGGGTCGAGCATACATGTTGTTGATTTTGATGATTTAACAAGTTTAGCCAATTCTTCTTTCTCCTATAGCAGTGAATGAGTGTGATTTTTCCTCAGTGACTCTACAATGCTCTGTCTGATGTGATACTGTAGTAGACGGCTGCATGGTTTCCTCCTAATATTATCAATCTAACATGTAAAGAAGTTCATAAAGTCATTACGGCCTTCTGTTTACAAACATCAGAAGTTGAAGCTTTATTTTTGGTTAATTTAGCCACTGTATTGAATAAATACCTAGGGTTGTGTGGAGTCGAGAAATAAGCAGATCTAGCAGTTTTTACGGCCATTCTGTATGCGATCATGCGCTCTTTCCACAAATTACGAAAGACCTCTAGTTTTGTTTTCTTCCAGCTGAGCTCCTTTTTTCTGGCTGCTGTATTAAGGGCCAAAGTGTGCTTGTTGTACCACGGCGTTGGACTATTTTCTTTAATCTTCTTTAAGCGCAGGGGAGCAACTGTGTCTAAAGTACTGGAAAAGAGAGAGTCAATAGTTTCTGTTGCAACATCGAGTTCTTCTAAGCTATCTGGGATGCTGAGGAGATGATACTGATGAGGAAGATTATTTAAAAAGCAATCTTTAGTGGCGTCAGTGATTGTCCTGCCATTTTTTAAACGAGGGGGTGGCTTTGCAGCCTTAGCTAAATTAAGTATACATGATACTAGGTAATGATCTGAGATGTCCTCGCTCTGCTGCAGAATTTCAACGGTATCAACATTTATTCCATGTGACAATATTAGGTCTAAAGTATGATTATGGCGATGAGGTGGTCCTGACACGTGTTGCCTAACTCCAATAGAGTTTAGAATGTCTTTAAATGCTAATCCCAATGCTTCTTTTTCGTTGTCTACATGGATATTAAAATCACCAACAATTAGTAATTTATCTATGGCCAGTACTAACTCTGATAGAAAATCAGCAAATTCTTTGATAAAGTCTGTATTGCCCTGGTGGCCTGTATACAGTAGCTAACACAAATGTTACATGGGATTTATCATTTACACTACATAACATTACATAAAGCACCAAAACTTCGAAGGAATTATATTTAAAACTAGACTTCTGAGTAATACTGAAGATATTATTATAAATTACAGCAACCCCTCCCCCTTTGCCTTTCAGACGCGGCACTTCACTAGGGCACTTTCAACAGGATACTCAGTGGGTGCTTCACTGAGAGGAGAGAACCTGTTTGATGTTCTAATCGGAACGGAAAAGCGTTTTTTAGATCCGCGACTATGCCGTCTCACCGTCACCCAGTTTCCCTGCTGCGGGGGCCCTGCAGCCGGAACCGAAGAATGTACAGAGTTCACTAAGCTATTCGCATCCAAATCAGTGTCTAAAGCTGTTACATCCTCACTACTCTCAGATAAAGTATGGATGTGTGTTTCTAATTCTGAAATCTTCTCTGTCAGCCTAACTATCTCCTTACATTTATCACATGTGAAGCCCTGTTCGCCAACGGAACATGCAGCAAGCAGTGCAAGTGACAATGTCAAAAGATGACATGGCTTACCGTGTTTGTTGATTACAGTTTTTTACAATTGCTATGACAATTTTTTCAATACTTTTAACACATTTCCTAAACTCTTAACACAGTTAGCACAACATCTGTCTGTGTAGGCTATACAATTAACACATTTATTGTTGCTTTTACACAAAATGCCTATAGTTAACACAAATTTAAAATGTTTGAACTTCTTTTACACACAAGCTCAACCAAGACCAAAACAATGAATTTGTACTGCCAAATTTACCAATGCTTTAACACTTTATGTCAGAACAGATAACATCATGTTCTAAACCTAACCTTATAGGCTAAAGTCAAGGTAAACAGCGGTTTATATCGAGAATTGAAACACAAATATATCCCCTGTATTTTATTCCATTTGTACTGATAAACAGCTGATTGAATTTGTGCAAATATATAAATCACAGCTGATTCCCATCTAGGAATTGTTCAGCTGTTGTTCTTTCAATCACATGACCATATGGTATACAGTAAAAGAGGGCCTATTTGGACTGCTCTTGTGTGAAAAAGGAACAATATAGAGTAACACAAAGAAAGTCATAAAAAGGCCTGCATGAGGGAGAGGAAGACGAGTACCAGGACAAGGGAGAGGAGTGGGACAAGGGCAAGGGAGAGGAATGCCTGGACATGGGCAAGGTAGAATGAGGGTAACTGATGAAATAAGAGCTACTATCATAGACCATGTCATAAACCACAGGCTATCATACAGAGAGGCTGGTGAACGAGTACAGCAAAACTCAGCCGGGACACAGTGCCATCCATTATTCAGATTTTTCAAGAAAACAACAAGTAGGTCATTGTATAAGCGCTTCTCCTACTGCAAAGTGTAAATAATTTTACCATGCATTACAGTGACTGTATGCCTCTTGTTCCTAACTGTATTTTGTCTATCTAAGGATTCAACGTCCTCCCTCAGGGGGCAGAGGAAAGCTCCTAAATGAAGAACAGGCATTCTATAAAGCTACTCTGAGATGGGTCATTCCTTTTTTGTATTGAATTTCTGCAGCAAAAGAAACGATGCATGCATTTACTAAACCCGACAAAACAAAAATGTGGAGTCTTCAAAAGACACAATCTATGATCAATAAAATATACTGTCTATAGTATAAGGGCAGACCTGACACAAAAAATAATGCAGTTTCTGTATTTCCATCTAGTGTTAGTGTTTTTATAACTAATGATTGACTATAACTAGTGCTATGATTGACTAAATGTTCCTGTTGGAAGAGAACATGTGTTAGGGTTTTGGTAGACATAGTGTGTTAGTGAATTATTGTATTTTGAAAATTATTTTTTGAGTTTAGTTTACAATGTGTGATTTTGAGCATGAAATTAATCGTTTTGGCAATTGCGTGATAAAGGTGTGTTGGTGCGTTAAGAGTTTAGGAAATGTGTTAAAAGTATTGAAAAAATTGTCAAGCGATTGTAAAAAACTGTAATCCAATTTACCACAGTTGTTTGCTGGACACTATTTTAGTAATCCAACTCACCACAGTTGTTTAATGAACTCAGAAAACAGGAGACCCAGGTGCAGAGATGACGAGCTAACAGGCTAGCGAAATGCTAGATGGTGATTTTGATTAAAAGCTAGTCATCACAGAGGTTTGTTTTTCAACAACTTTTCACAAAAATACCAGCTCTCAGATTACAACTCTCTTGACAAACTTCTACAGTACAAGCCACAGAAAGAATGACTTAAAACTAAAAGTAATCTGAGTCTAGTAGCGTTTGAAAATTGTACATTGCACAATAAGATGCAATGTTGGTCCGGTATTTGTGAGTCTTGTCATGAAGGCAAAATATTTTGGGCCATATAACCATAAGTGTTTATTTGATTATAATAAAATATGACAAAAGAGTATAAAACAGCTGAGCAAACTTTTACAACCTCCCAGAAGACAGCATGAAAATAGAAATGCATTCCTTTTTTAAACAGCCTGCATTTAAACGAATATATGCATTTAGAACTATATTATTGAGGAATAGTGAAAATCTTATCTTTAAATTACCCTATACCCTAAATTGAGAGTGTGCTATAATTGCTAATTTTACATATAAGATCACATATATGCTGTTTAATTAGTTACAGCATGTCATGTATGTTTGATATTTTATGCATTTGGCAGACACTTTTATCCAAAGCAACTTACATTGCATTCAAGGTACACATTTTACATTTTTGTCAGTTCTTGCTTTCTCTTGAGAATCGAACCCATGACCTTGGCGTTGCTAGGGCCACTCTCTACTGTTTGAGCTACAGGAAAGCAGATATACGGTTAAGGAATCTACAGGAAATATCTTAATACATTTGTCATAATAATGAGGCATGTTGCTTGGAGCAGATGTGATTCAGTCTTTGATGCACTTGAAGTTGTAGCCCTTTTAGAAGTTGTGGCCGCTTTAGAAGTTGTGGCCGCTTTAGAAGGTGTGGCCGCTGTAGAAGGTGTGGCCGTAGCAAAAGCTGTAATAAAAAGAGCAGGAAATTACCTGGAACAGATATTACAGACGTTGCAGAAGAATATGTATATTGAGTAATAGTGCTTACTGGAACCATTGACAGAAATAGTTTGAGAAATGATGTTCAGTGGATTGACATTTCCTGTTCCCGCTGCTGTCAGAAGGGTGTCTGAGATCTCTCTTCTGGATGGTAAAGATTGGTTGAAGCTGAAAACGAGTTGTGTTTTCGTGATGATTGACCCGGGTCTGAAATATATAAAAGAATGTTATTATTAAACATTCAGTTTACTTCATGCTTAACACACGCATATACGCACACACACACACACACACACACACGCACACGCACACGCACACGCACACGCACACGCACACGCACACGCACACGCACACGCACACGCACACGCACACACACACACACACACACACACACACACACACACACACACACACACACACACACACACACACTGACTCACACACTCACTCACACTTGCACTCACACACACACTCACACACACACACACACACACACACACACACACACACACACACATGCACATGTAACACGGGTTAAATAAAGGAAATTATTTAATTTATACACAAATTAGTAATATCATATTCCCTTAGTAAGGATGATAATAGATGTAAAAAAAAGTATTAAGAATATAAGAAATATGCAGATTAATTTTATATAAATGCTTAGTGATCAACCAATGACAGCTCTTTGTCATTTTGCGCCATGCGTGTCAATGAGCATGCACAAAGACAGAAGAGACGAGTTTGATGGAGAAGAGCAGACGTGATTGATCGTCGCAATCCAAATTGATCAAATCTAGAAAAACGACCTTTCAAAGTTTGAGGAGGTTCAAAATTCATTTATTTTGAGGCATTCTGGATAGGAAGACGCCTAAATATTGAGATACATTCAACTAGTGCACGACGCCATTTTGTGATCGCGCACGCCTGTAGTCGAGGTGCGCTTGTGTGAGAGCAAAATTCGATAACACAGAGTTCACCGTCGTCATTGTTGGCCACGTGTCTGTATGAGAAAAACCTATCGATTCAGAGGCCAGGTTTTTTGTTTTGTCTTGTGTTTTCGATTCCTTTTCTTCCTTCTTGATTCTTGGAAACGTGATACCCGAGTGATCTTCTGTGACACCCTGTGAACTTCACATTTGATGGCGGGCCAACCAAATCTGTAGCAGAGAAGAATACATCACATCGTGGAGAGGAGGATAATATCCTTTCCTTGAGTTTTCCCCGTTTTGCTCCGTGAAGTCTTCTGACCAAAATTCTGATTCTATCTGTGTTACACAGTAAAGCAATCTAATAAACTATTGCTAATTATTAGAGAAGTGCTACATAAACACACACACACACACACGCACGCACACACACAATAAGCATGCAAAAAGCAATACGCTGTTTTTACCTGAATCCTTGGACGATGACTCTGAGAAAGTTGACATACTTGGGTTTGTAGACAGCTTCAAGCTGGAACAAATAAACAATATATAGAATATAAAGAGTAGAAGTGTTGGTGATACAACCATTTTCTCTGTTACTGTGTTTTACAATCGTTACGACACATTTCTCAATACTTAGGTCACTTTTTTAAAACTCTTCACACAGTTCTCATAACCAAATTTCAGCTTGGCACAGTAATTCATTTCACATTCAAAATGCACTAAAATGACCAAAACACTTCATACATGTCTCAAATCAACTCTTCCAGAACACTAGCAAAGGTTTCTTTCTGTCTTTGTCCCTCATAAAATGAACAAACCTAAAAGACACTAACATTATGTAGCATTATACAATGATTTCTTTTGTAAAATTTCCTTACAAAACAAGAATGACTGTTTATAATCACTGCAGTATGTGTTAGGCTACATAGCCCATGTTTATATTACAGTACAAAATTATTCCTAATTTTCCCTTTTGAATGGATGGTAATGAATTGAAAGACAAAAGGCCCATTCACACCAAGGACGGTAACTTTAAAGATAACAATAAAGATATAGTTCTAAAAGTCATTCTCAATATTAAAGAATAGCAGAGTTCACACCACAGCAATAAAGATAACGGAACAGAGAAACGATCGATGAAAACGCATTCAGAATGATTATATCCAGCTGATGAACAATAAAAACATTGACAGCCAATCAGCTCGAGCATTTAAAGCAGCAGAATAAACTTAAAAATAAACTTAAATTTAAAGCAGCTCTTAGAATAAACCAAACGATATCGTCCGGATGTGGATGCTAATATTGTTTATAGTTATCGTTTTTGGTTAACACTTGTGTAGGTGTTCGGTTACATCTAGTTGCGTTGAATATATAGAATATATAGAATATACGGTTCAAGGTCCAAATGACAGTTTCAGTACAGCTTCAAAGGGCTTTAAACGATACCAGACGATGAATAAGGGTCTTATCTAGCGAAACGATCAGTTTCTGCAAGAAACCGAGCAGTATTTATGCTTTTATTTGACCTCTTATCAGACGAACGTGATCATCTCTGAGCTCCGCCATAACTTCCGCTAAGTGAGGTCAAATACAAGCCTGGTCATAGATATATAGATCTTAGATGCCTCATTCTACTGATTCGTGCAGACGCTAATGAGGCATCTACGTATACATCTATGACCACGCTTGTATTTGACCTCACTTAGCGGAAGTTATGGCGGAGCTCAGAGATGATCACGTTCGTCTGATAAGAGGTAAAATAATTGCATAAATACTGCTCGGTTTCTTGCAGAAACTGATCGTTTCGCTAGGTAAGACCCTTATTCATCGTCTGGTGTCGTTTAAAGCCCTTTGAAGCTGCACTGAAACTGTCATTTGGACCTTGAACCGCTTGGAGCCCATTGAAGTCCATTATATGGAGAAATATCCTGGAATGTTTTCATCAAAAACCTTAATTTCTTTTCGACTGCAGAAAGAACGACATGGACATCTTGGATGACATGGGGGTGAGTAAATTATCAGCAAAAGTTTATCTAAAAGTGAACTAATCCTTTAAGTTGAACAGTTTGGAAAAGAGTATGTAAGCATGTGCAAATTGGCCTGTATAGGTACATAAAGTTTTGGTGGTGTTTGTGTCTAAGTGAGAAAACAATTCATGTAATGTGAAAGATGTCATTGAATGCATTTTGTGCCAAAGCAACGATAAATGGTCCACAGTTTAGCTCACAGACTGATGTTGTGATCACTGTTTGAAGAGTTTTAAAAAAGTGACCTAAGAAATGTGTCCTAGTAAGAACTGTAACTACAGGTTTAAAATCAAGACATGTATCATCAGAGAGGCTTTTACTCACCTGATCTTTCACCAGCTTAGACCTGTTCTTGAACTCCTGAGACTCTGAATTGTTGAGTGCATCTGTAAACGTGTCAGAAGAGTGAAACTCCAGATCTGTTAGTATCTCAGGTACTAGTTTTGCAGTAGTTGTAGGCACTTCAATTGTGGTGGATGTAGTGGGTCCAGTTGTGGTGGATGGAGTGGGTCCAGTTGTGGTGAATGTAGGGGGTCCAGTAGTGGTGGATGTAGTGGGTCCAGTTGTGGTGGATGGAGTGGGTTCAGTTGTGGTGGATGTAGTGGGTCCAGTTGTGGTGGATGGAGTGGGTTCAGTTGTGGTGGATGGAGTGGGTCCAGTTGTGGTGGATGGAGTGGGTCCAGTTGTGGTGGATGGAGTGGGTCCAGTTGTGGGGACTCCAGAGCGATTGGTGGATGATGCAGCAAGACTTGATGTGGTTTTTGAGGATTCTGTTGTAAGTGTTGTGGATGTTTTGACTTTACTAAGCATTGAACTTGCAGAAGCTGGTGAAAAGGAACCGGCTGAAATCAATGTAAAAACTGGTTGTGATGCTGCTGTGGTAAATGTTGCACTAGTTGTGGAGGATTGAGTTGCATGAAAAGCAGCTGAAGAGGGACTGGCTGAAGTATGGTGCAATGGTGCGGTGGATGATCCAGCAAGAGTTATTGGTTCAATAGAGCTTGTAACTGCTGATGTTAGAAAAAGATGATCAGGTTAGATCAAACCTCATGCCAACACTGACCAATGAAATGTTGTTGTCTCATGTTTAATTAATAAATAATAATAATACATTTTTCTTCTTTGAGGTGTTATCAGACCTACCTGAACCATTACCAGTGATAGACACAGAACTTATATTCAGGATATTGATTTCATTCAGTAATGTATATTCTATCTCAGTATCTGATGGTACATCCAGTGTAGAGTTGAAAATGAGCTCTATTTCGGTAATGACTGACCCAGCTCTGGAAGGAAATTTTCAGAAGCAGTATTAAACTGTGACAATTTGACCAATGCAGTATATAACTGGTTTACTCTAATCTCTTGCTTTCTCACAGTTTCATGTGCACACACACACACACACACACACACACACACACACACACACACACACACACACACACACACGCACACGCACACGCACACGCACACGCACACAAACATGCACACACATACACACATAATCGGGTTCACTATCTTTGTGGGGACTTTCCATAGACGTAATGTTTTTTTATACTGTGCAAACTGTATATTCTCTCCTCTTACACTAACCCTACCCCTAAACCTACACATCACACAAACATTTCTGCAGTTTTACATTTTCAAAAAGTCATAATTTAGTATGTTCATTAATCCCCACAATGGTGATTTCATGTGTTACTATCCTTGTGGACACATACACACACACACACACACACACACACACCCCAATAATAACTGGCACCCCGACTGAGCCTGGTTTCTCCCAAGGTTTATTTTTCTCCATTAGGTCACCTGATGGGGTTTTGGTTTCCTTGCCACTGTTGCCTCTGGCTTGGCGTGCTCAGTTGGGGACACTATATTTTTCAACTAAACATCGAAATAAATCTAATTAATAAACTAATTTAACCATGTAAACTAAATTACTGATCTAATTATTGATCTAAAGCCCACACTGTCACCGTATGGAAATTGAAATGAACTGATGACATCAAATGGCTATACAGCTGAATAAAATTATGCTGCATTATTTCGCTGTTTAACACTGTAAAGCTGCTTTGAAACAATCTACATTGTTAAAAGCGCTATATAAATAAAGTTGACTTGACTTGACTTGACACACACACACTCACTCTCTCTAAAATATACAGCATTACGATATTATATATTTACCTGAAGCTTAAGACATGAGCTCTTATGAAGGAAGGATACATCAGATTGTAGAATGTCTCAAGCTGTAATGAATTACAGACAGTTACAATAAACACCTGTAATTTGGAATGATTTGGCTTGTGAGTTGATGAAAAGCTTCAAATGCTATTCATATATATATATATATATATATACACTGATCAGGCATAACATTATGACCACTGACAGGTGAACTGATTATCTCTTCATCACGGCACCTGTTAGTGGGTGGAATATATTAGGCAGCAAGTGAACATTTTGTTCTAAAGTTGATGTGTTAGAAGCAGAAAAAATGGGCAAGCGTAAGGATTTGAGCGAGTTCGACAAGGGCCAGATTGTGATGGCTAGACGACTGGGTCAGAGCATCTCCAAAACTGCAGCTCTTGTGGGGTGTTCCCGGTCTGCAGTGGTCAGTCTCTATCAAAAGTGCTCAGAGGAAGGAACAGTGGAGAACCGGCCACAGGGTCATGGGCGGCCGAGGCTCATTGATGCACGTGTGGAGCGAAGGCTGGCCCGTGTGGGCCGATCAAACAGACGAGCTACTGGAGCTCAAACTGCTCAAGAAGTTAATGCTGGTTCTGATAGAAAGGTGTCAGAACACACAGAGCATCTCAGTTTGTTGTGTATGGGGCGGCATAGCCGCTGACCAGTCAGGGTGCCCATGCTGACCCCTGTCCACCGCCCAAAGCACCAACAGTGGCACGAGAGCATCAGAACTGGACCACGGAGCAATGGAAGAAGGTGGCCTGCTCTGATGATCACGTGTTCTTCTACATCACGTGGATGGCCGGGTGTGTGTGTGTGTGTGTGGCTTACCTGGGGAACACATGGCACCAGGTGCACTATGGGAAGAGGGCAAGCCGGCGGAGGCAGTGATGCTTTGGGCAATGTTCTGCTGGGAAACCTTGGGTCCTCCATCCATGTGGATGTTAATTGACACGTATCACCTACCTAAGCATTGTTAAAAACATGTACAGCCTTTCATGGAAACGGTATTCCCTGATGGCTGTGGCTCTTTCAGCAGATAATGCGCCTGACACAGAGCACAAATGCTTCAGGAATGGTTTGAGGAGAACAACAGCGAGTTTAAGGCGTTGACTTGACCTCCAAATTCCTCAGATCTCAATCCAATCGAGCATCTGTGGGATGTGCTGAACAAACAAGTCCGATCCATGGAGGCTCTACATCACAATTTACAGGACTTAAAGGATCTGCTGCTAACATCTTGGTGTCAGATACCACAGCACACCTTCAGGGGTCAAGTGGAGTCCATGCCTTGACGGGTCAGGGCTGTTTTGGCAGCAAAAGGGGGACCAACACAATATTAGGTCATTATGTTATGCCCGATCTGAGTGTATATACTGTATATATATAATAGAAATTGCGAACAATATAGAAATGTGCCTTTAAATTATTTAAATAATAACTTGAAATCTCTTTAAGAAGTTCGGCTGACAAAAAGTTTGGGAATCCCTGATGATAATGATTAAGTTGAACTCACATTGTCCTTAACATGCTTCGCCCTGTCCTTGAAAGCCTGAGAGGATGAATCATTGAGCGCAGGTGTAAATGTCTCTGAACAGGTGAACTCGAGCAGCGTTCTGGCTGTATGAGCACTGCGTGTGAAAGGAGACATTGAACTTGTGTTGGTTGCTGGAGTTGTGGAGGCGGATTCAGCAGGAGTTGATGTGGCTGCTGTAGATGATGGTGATGATGTTTAGTCTGTTATATACACTTTACATATGAGTGAATCAAAGATTATTTAAAATATGCCATATATATATATATATAGATATAATATGTTAGTGCTGTCAAAATTAGCGTTAACATGCAATTAATTCTTTTCAGTTGAACTCTTACATAACTTTAAAATATTTAATGCAGTTAACACAGCATCCGTTTTTTTCTGTCATCCTTATGCTAACCAGAACCACACAAATGCTTTTAAACCATTCAAGAGCGACAAGACAAAAGAGAACGCGCTGTCTGTGAATGTCCTGACTATGACATACACACACACACACACACACACACACACACGACGACCAGAAAGACAAAAGAGAATGCACTGTCTGTGAATGTCCTGACTATGACATACACACACACACACACGACGACCAGAAAGACAAAAGAGAATGCACTGTCTGTGAATGTCCTGACTATGACACACACACACACACACACACACACACACACACACACACACACACACACACACACACACACACACACACACACGACGACCAGAAAGACAAAAGAGAATGCACTGTCTGTGAATGTCCTGACTATGACACACACACACACACACACACACACACACACACACACACACACACACACACACACACACACACACACACACACACACACACACACACGACGACCAGAAAGACAAAAGAGAATGCACTGTCTGTGAATGTCCTGACTATGTGACTTACACAGGATGCACATGCGCCAAGTATCACACGTTCTGTTCCACACTTGAACATAGATTAACACACGCAATTATGCCAAAATGCCCATTTAGTCGAGTATTCTCATTAGAGCAATATTAAATTAGTTAAATAACGTCTTAAATGAACTTAAAGAGCTGCAAGAAAATTTGATGCGCATCAGATCCGCGTCATGTTCGGCAGCCGCAGATCTTAAAGAGACAGCAGCCACTAATGATGTCTGTCATTAATGTTAACAACACAGAACAAACGTAACAGAGACAATTGTAGCTTTAATAAAGCTTATTTATTATTTATGCATTGCAGATTGTTTGATAACTTTATTCAAATTCTGTATATTTCCTACCTGTTAGACAGAAAGGCCACAGGTAAATATAACATTTATTATAATGGGTTTATTTATGTGAAGGTTGTTTAAAGTTCACTTAAATTACAAGTAATTTTTTTAAAGCCTAATAAATGTTGAAATTGATAGCTTTCAATTATACTGTAATGTTGAATGTCTATCATTAATGTTTTTTTTTCTTTTTTTTAAATCATTCAAAAAAGATGGCATTACAAGAAATATTTAAAATATACTGTCTTTAAGTTGTTTCTTCATTCATTTGGAGAGTAACGGTGAAATTATTACAATATAAAAATATTAAAAACTCTGATGTTTTAATCACTATTCATTACAAATGTGATTAATTAGTTAATTGTGTTAATCGTTTGACAGCACTAATATATTATCTCACTTGTAAAATTGATTCACCTACCGAACAAAGTGCATAAAATAATAAAAGCTTTTCTCTCCATCTTGGAAAGCGTCCGGTGAGGCTGCAGCATCAGTCACTGAAGAGTTAATACATGCAAACTTTATTAATATAAGTAACCTGTTGAAGCTATAGTTTTACCATATAACGTTTCTAGAATATTTTGGGGGAAAACAAAACAAGAGGGAAAGACGAGATGAGAGATGTCAGCACAAATCAAAGCAACATCAAGATCTACTCCAACACACCTTAACATCATAATTCGATTTTCAATCCTTCTGTTTGTCTCTTAGATATCGCAAAATTGATAATAAATCCCAACTGATGATCCTTTTCATACAGCTACATATAGCTATTATGACTCTCCTAATATGAATATTTATTTTCATTTAGCAACAATATTTTCCTATGACTCATTGTTAACACCAGCATTTCACAAAACAAATAGATGCCTCTGACTGAATTTGGTTTCCCCATAGAAAGTGCTTTTCCCAGTTAAGATATATAAAGTAAAGTAAGTTATATAAAAGTATTTATATTGAGTAGACACATTTGCGTCACAATATAAAACGGCAATTTTCTTGTAACTAAAGCTGTTAATAATTCATTTAATTTAATGTGATTTAATTGAACACTACTGTTATGTCCCATAGAAAGGTTTTGATGATTTCCTGTTGTGATATTTCCCACAGTTAAACTATACTTAAATAGACTTAACACAAACATCTTCAGTGAAATAAAATGTTCTTACCAATCCTTAAGCAGATGTGTTACTGAACATGTTGATTTTCATTCGCTGTCTGCAGGTTATGCCCCAGTTTTTTCCTTTGTATACCTGCGGCGGTACCGCCTTTTAAATGGCCCCAATGACGTCCTGGAGGTTTTTATTCACTTCATTCTCAATACTTAGGCAACTTATCCAGAACTCACAGTGAGCACAAAAGAATTCTGTGTGGGTGAAACACAAGGTGTGGGTGTGTATTACTTTGGCACAAAATGCATACATCTTTCAAAATACATGAATTCTTTTCAACTTTGGTTCAAAACCTATAACACAAACTCAATAAAACAGCATTTTTCTTATATATTCCATATTGAAAATATATTACCAAAAAAAAAAAAAAAGGAAAACTATCAAAACCATTAGACCAGGCACAGTGATTCCCATAGCTGAACACCTGACAATTAAGAATAATGAAATCATCTTCATCTTAGTGTAATGCAAACATGGACAATGTAACATGAATTCAAAACAGTAGAGAAGTGTATTTGTTTTCTTAAAGAAATGTTACAAATGAAAACGTGTAACGCTGCCTGTTGTAAGTGTTTTTAGGTCCTTTTTTATGACTGACAAAGTGTGCTTTTTGGGTGAAAACCCTTAGTGTTCTGGAAGGATGACTTGACTTGATTTGTTTTGGTATGTTTTTATTAGTTTAATTTTCCTTCAGTTCATTGTCTGGTATTGTTTGTGCCTAGCATTCTGTTTCGTTGGGTTTCCTCGTTTTGGATTACCTGCTTTTGTGTTTTTTTTACAAAATCACACTGCAATTGGATTCCCTTCATTTCTCTTCCTCATCCTTAGGGATTAAGCATGACAGAATACCGGAACTTAAAAAGATGGAAATAGTAGCTCTTAATATAGCCCCAACTAGTCTCTTTGATGGACCAAAAAGGACTATTGTGTTTATTTTGCGAAATGCCAGAACCCTGGAGTATTATGTAGAGGAGTTTTTGGACATCAGCCATTATGCCATATGCAATGTCCTCACCCTTATGGAGGGTTTCCGGTGCGGGCTGTGCGATGAGATCGAACTGCTGGGATCCCTACTGGACAGTATGTTAATTGAGAAATCAACTTTCCCTTGAGCCTTTGATATATAAAAGTTCATTGTGATATAAGAATATCCTGTAATAATTCAGAGCTGAAAACGTCCTTGTTTGTCAAAGATAAGCTTCTATTGACACCAGGCCCAGAAAACGAGAGCTCTCAGAATATGTCGACCACTGACGTCATAGAATACAGAAGCGCAGCCTCAAGCCCGCCCACCGACTCGTGGAGCTAAACAGGTCGCGCTACCGAGCAATAAACATGTCGGTTCCTTAAGACATTGCGCGTTTGTTCACTTCATTTCACCGCAGAATCGATTGTAAACAAGACACAGGAGTGAGACTGGATTTGCAGACATATTGAGATTAAAACACAATGCTGTGCCTTCTATATTGGATCCGACAGGAACGGTGCAACACACACTTATGTGAGAAAACATGTTTTTTATATGTGTTAGTATTACATTGTTACAGATCGTTTGATATCTATTGATTATAAACCTTAGCACGCTGTCACAGGCTGGAGAAGGTGTTATTGGTTCATTCGTGATCAGACTCGGACTTGTAACGCCAGTGCTCGCAAAGCCCAACGTCCCGGGGCTATGTGTTTTTCAGACGGGCTACCAAAACAATACACCGGCCTGCCGACGGGCTATCTTAAATAGTGACATAACATTCCTGTGTGTACGGTTCGCGGTTATATTCACTGAACGGGCGTGCCAAGTAATACAAGAATAACATTCCAATCAATCGCGGGTGGATGAGAGATGAATCTTTGTGTTTGTTTGATAAAGATATTTTGCGAGCCCTGTGAGTGTTTCCCCATACGCTTTCAAAACAATCCCCACATGTACTGAGGGGAGCTGAAGCTCATTAAATATGCAAATCTTATCCAATCCTAGCTGTGGGCGTTTACTTCCAAGTCTTCAGTGCGGCACGCCCATCAAAACAGAGCGTTTTTCAGAGAGCCCCAAAACCATGGCAGAAATAGCCTATTACTTATTCATTATGATGTTTTTGAATGTAAAAACCACGCAAACGTCATAAGTTGACCTCAGACAACAGTATAAAAAAAAGAACAAATGGGTTCTCCGGAAAAAAAGGCATTTGGGGGTAAAATATGTGTTATTTTGGCAGGACTGCCTGCTAAAATTCGCATTCCTGGGTCTGTATTTCACATAATTGGGGTCGCTTCAACCCGCGGACATGGCAAACAACCCGCGGACTTGGCAACACAGTGCAGTTGAGTTCTGTTGACATTTGACAACTAACGTTATGCGTCACTCCGTTGCTCTGATTGGTTGTAGGTCTATCCAATTGAGGTCTTTCCTGGTTCGATTGAAACACGCCCCATAATCACAGCCCAACGGAGCAGTATCAGACTCATATTCTGACTAGAATTGAGTATGTCGTCATCAGGCTACCTCTGGTGGTCCTGACCTGCACAGACTTTTTGTATCGCCACTGGTCCTGTTTAACACAGAGATGTCTTCATTGCCACTGGTCCTGTTTAACACAGAGATGTCTTCATTGCCACTGGTCCTGTTTAACACAGAGTTGTCTGCATTGCCACTGGTCCCATCCAGCACTAAGCCTGTTTCCTCACCCAGCACCTGTTCAATGTTATTGATGTTCACACCCAGCCTGCGTCTCCTGTCTGCTTCACCAAAAGCCAGTTATTCCTTATTCCTCCAGGCCCCACCTCAAATGGCTCCTTTATTGGCTCTGCCTTGGGGCTTCCAGGTCACAAGCTCCACCATGCCATGGGGATTCCCTGGCTCTGCCTCATCCCTCTGAGCCCTCAGCCCTTCGCTCTGGCTCCTCGCCCCCTCGGCTCCACCTGGGACCATCGTCCTTCAGCCTCTACCAGGCTTCACTCTACTGTCAGCATGGACTTCTTGGCCTTTGGCTGCGCCTCATTCCTCCACCCCTACGGCTCAGTCGGGCTCCTCCTTCCCTCCGGCTTCACCTCTGTCTTCACTTACAACATCATCGTCTTAGTCCTCCAGCTCCCTGGCTCCACCTCAGCCTCTCGTCCATGTCTTCACTTTGGTCTCCTGGTCCATCAATGTCGCCTGGTCTCTCGGCCCATCAGATTTCACATGGGCATCCACATCTCCTGGCATCACCTCTGTCAGTTGGGCCGAAAACTCCTCCATGGCTCCTCCCTCCATCAGTTCCAATGTGGATCACCTTCCTCCTGGGTCGCCCTGGGCTCTCATCGGCCATGTGATCCTACATGGTTCCTCCCACTATCAGCTCCTCCATGGTTCCTTCCTCTGTCAGCACCTTCATTCATTCAGTTCATTGTCCAGTATGTGTTTCCTCGTTTTGGATTACATGCTTTGTTATTTAATAAAACCCCGTTGCAATTGGATCTCCTTATCTTCGTCATTCTTGGACATGACACATGCCAGATGTGATGGTCTCTGTAATTGCGATTATGTACTCATTGTTTTGTTTATTTTAATGACTATGCATATTCCATTTTATGCTTCTTTTATTTGTTATAATTCCTACATGCTTTATTATTTGCTACCTGTTTCCTACCCAAAGCTTTTATTTAAAAAAGACCCTTTAATGACAGAACACTTTATTAATGTAGAAGTGTGTTTTGTTTTGTATTCAATACAGAAATTACAGTAGGTTACTGAAAAAAGTGTTAAATAAAACAGTTGTCTAAAAAATAAATAAAACAATACATAAATATTGGTAGGTTATTGGGCACATAAACATGTAAATAATCTGTATAATTTATAAGAAAATCAATATTGGTCGATCTTTACTATTTAACACCAAACATAACACACCAAAGGTTAATGGTTTGCCTTAGCAAGAATAAGAAATTATATTTTGCTTAAAGAAAAATAACCTTTTTTACATTGTGACAAATAAGTACAGTATGTGGCCCTCTTTGACCATAAACATTACAATTAATGTCTGCAGTAACAGTTCATTTATAGATATATCCTAAAAAACGTAATCCAAACAAGTTAAGACTTTACACTTTTGTTAAAGGAATAGTTCACCCTAAAATGAAAATTCTGTCATCATATACTCTCTCTCTCAACTTTTTTATTTTAAAGAATGTTCATAGTATTTTTGTTTTCCTACTATGGAAGTCAATGAGGACTATCAACTTTTTGGTTACTGACATTCTTTAAATTATCTTCTTTTGTGTTCAGCAAAAGAAAGAAACTCATACAAGTTTTGAACAAGTTGAGGGAAAGTATTTGATGACAGAATTTTCATTTTTAGGGTGAACTGTTCCTTTAATAGTACTTTTAATTTTGTTATCAGCATGTATTTTAAAGAGGTAAAGTTAACGACCAAAAAAAAGCACTGGTGAATTTTGAGATATTTGGTTATCTTCACAGTTTTATTAAATCTATATTCTGAAGGTTTTTATGTAAGGGTTTGTTCACACATCATTCACCTGATTTTTCTGTTTTGGAAATGGATGCAAATTATTAGATAATGCCTCATTTGTGTATTTAATAATACCATATTCAGAAAACTTGTAATAGCCTACAAAAAATATTTTTGCATTTGTTAATGTTATTAATAAAAAGGGGGAAATGTGATTATATCTATTAGTTAATTTTATTACCACAGGGGTCTCACCTTTAATGAACAGTTAATTCAGTAATATATAGGCCTATAAAATGCTTAATTCCTGAGATTGTATAGTAAAAGAAGCCAGCCTGTATCGCTATAAACCTTATTTTATTTTTATCACAAGTTCTCAGTAGAGTATAAAGTGGATATTGTGCATGTGTGTTACTGTTGTGCACCACTAGAGGCCAGCAGAGTCTTTCTCTCTTTCTCTCGCTTTTACAGATTCTTGTCATTCTCAATTCTTCATTCTCTCAGGTGGAGCTGGCTTTGTTCAGAGTGGAATATTAAAACAATGCTTAATGCACAGAATACACAATGTGCTGCTTGCTATTAAAAAAATTATATGCAAGACATTTTATGCAATGACTAGTTGTCACATGACCGAACTAATTCAAGTCAAGTCAACCTTATTTATATAGCGCTTTTAACAATGCAGATTGTTTCAAAGCAGCTTTACAGTGTTAAACAGGAAAATAATGCAGCATAATTTTATTCAGCCATATAGCCATTCTGGAGAAAATGGTGATGTCATCAGTTCATTTCAATTATCATACAGTTACAGTGTGAGCTTTAGATCAGTAATTAGATCAGTAATTTAGTTTATATGGTTACTTTAGTTTAATAATTAGATTTATTTGGATATTTTGTTGAAAAATTTAGAAACATTTAGTGGCCCCAACTGAGCACGCCAAGCCAGAGGCAACAGTGGCAAGGAAACCAAAACCCCATCAGGTGACCTAATGGAGAAAAATAAACCTTGAGAGAAACCAGGCTCAGTCGGGGTGCCAGTTCTCCTCTGGCCAATTAACAAACAGCGTATGATTATTGTTCTGGCAACTTTACAGGTCAGAGGTCCTAATAGATCGGAATATTCGAAAGATCGGAGGCAACACGCTGAAGACGGGTTTATTGAGGATGACATATCGATTTAAGTATTATTTAATTGTAATATTCGAACAATCGGAGTCATCACGCGGAGACGGGTTTATTGAGGATGCCGTGTCAATGAGGCAGTTGCAGGGGGAGTCTAATTGACACGGTCTCTGCAGACACTTCAGGATCCTGCGTTGGTCTTCTCTGGGCGCAGGTCCAGCATCTGATCTGGATACGGCCCGGATCCGGCTGACTGCAGTAGACCTCGGGATAAAACAGAGAGACTATCATTAGCGTAGATGCCATTCTTCTGATGATGTAACGAGTACATCAGGTGTTATAGGAAGTGTTCCCGGTTCCGGCTGACCTAGTTAATGCAGCCTAACAATCATTTCATTGAAAAAGTGTTTTATGTGTATGCCATAGTAAAGAGATGTGTTTTTAGTCTAGATTTAAACTGACAGAGTGTGTCTGCTTCCCGTACAATGTTAGGAAGACTGTTCCAGAGTTTAGGTGCTAAATAGGAAAAGGATCGACCGCCTGCAGTTGATTTGGATATTCTAGGTATTATCAACTGGCCAGAATTTTGAGACCGCAGTAGACGTGATGGAGTATAATATGTTAAGAGCTCGCTCAAGTATTGGGGAGCTAAACCATTTAGTGCTTTGTGAGTAATAAGCAAGATTTTAAAATGTATGCAATGTTTAATAGGCAGCCAGTGCAGTGCTGACAGAACTGGGCTAATATGGTCATACTTCCTGGTTCTAGTAAGAACTCGAGCTGCTGCGTTTTGGACAAGCTGGAGTTTATTTATTAAGCGAGCAGGGCAACCACCCAGTAGAGCATTACAATAATCTAGCCTTGAGGTCATGAACGCATGAACTAACTGTTAAGCATTTTGCATTGAGAGCATGTGCCGTAATTTAGATATATTTTTAAGATGGTAGAAAGCAGTTTTACAGATGCTAGAAACGTGGCTTTCAAACGAAAGATTGGTATCAAAGAGCACACCCAGGTTCCTCACTGACGACGAGGACTTGACAGAGCAGCCATCAAGTGTTAGACAGTATTCTAGGTTACTACTTGTGGAGCTTTTTTGTCCAATAATTAAAACATTTTTTTTTTCTGAATTGAGTTGCAATCTAATGTTTTATATCAGCTATGCCTTCCGTTAATCTTGTGAGTTGGTAAGTTTCGTCAGGGCGCAAATAAATATAGAGCTGAGTATCGTCAGCATAACAATGAAAACTAACGCCATGCTTCCTAATGATATCTCCCAGTGGTAGCATGTACAGGGTGAAGAGCAGCGGTCCTAGCACTGAGCCCTGTGGTACTCCATACTGAACTTGTGATCGGTGTGACATCTCTTCATTTACTGCTACAAACTGATAACGGTCACATAGGTATGATTTAAACCATGACAAGGCAATTCCACTAATACCTACATCATTTTCGAGTCTATTCAAAAGAATGTTGTGGTCGATAGTATCAAATGCAGCGCTAAGATCGAGTAACACTAATAGAGAGATAAAGCCACGATCGGATGATAAGAGTAAATCATTTGTAACTCTGATGAGAGCAGTCTCAGTGCTATGATACGGTCTAAATCCTGACTGGAAATCCTCACAGATACCATTTCTTTCTAAAAAGGAACATAATTGTGAAGACACTGCCTTTTCAAGTATTTTTGACAGAAAGGGTAGATTTGAGATTGGCCTGTAATTGACTAATTCTGTAGGATCAAGTTGCGTTTTTTTAATAAGTGGTTTAATAATAGCCAACTTAAAAGTTTTCAGTACATATCCTAATGACAAAGATGAATTAATGATGATATTAAGAAAAGGATCTATGACCTCTGGTAGCATCTCCTTTAATAGCCTAGTCGGTACAGGGTCAAGCATACATGTTGTTGATTTTGAAGATTTAACGAGTTTAGTCCATTTTTCTTCTCCTATAGCAGTGAATGAGTGTGATTTTTCCTCAGTGACACTACAATGCTCTGTCTGATGTGATACTGTAGTAGACGGCTGCATGGTTTCCTCCTAATATTATCAATCTAACATGTAAAGAAGTTCATAAAGTCATTACTGCTGTGCTGTTTACAATCATCAGAAGTTGAAGCTTTGTTTTTGGTTAATTTAGCTACTGTATCGAATAAATACCTACGGTTGTGTTTGTTTTCTTCCAAGAGAGTCGAGAAATAAGCAGATCTAGCAATTTTTACGGTCTTTCAGTATGCGATCATGTGCTCTTTCCACGAATTACGAAAGACCTCTAGTTTTGTTTTCTTCCAGCTGCGCTCCTTTTTTCTGGCTGCTGTTTTAAGGGCCCGAGTGTGCTCGTTGTACCACGGCTTTGGACTATTTTCTTTAATCTTCTTTAAGCGCAGGGGAGCAACTGTGTCTAAAGTACTGGAAAAGAGAGAGTCAATAGTTTCTGTTGCATTCAACTAATGCATCTTTGATTCAATGCATGGCATCTAGCTATCGTCCTGGAAATAAATATGGTTATTTAGACATTTTTATTTAGTTATGTGTAAAAATGTCTAACCTTTTGGCCCTGTCCTTTTTCTCTGGCATGTTAGGTTTTGCTATCTCTTAAATGGGACTCTCCATAGACAAAATTATTATTTTATTTTACTGTACAAACTGTATATTTAATCCCCCTACTAAACCTACCCATCTCAGAAAACTTTCCGCATTTGACATTTGCTAAAAAACATAATTTAGTATGATTTAAAAGCTGCATTTTTACATTTTAATCTAATTCAACACAAGCCTTATTCTGAGCATCAGTGTGTGTGTGTGTGTGTGTGTGTGTGTGTGTGTGTGTGTGTGTGTGTGTGTGTGTGTGTGTGTGTGTGTGTGTGTGTTTATGTTTGACACAGTATTTTTATTTTGACAGCAAGTACCAACAAACTGGACTGGAATAACTGACTGTAGGAAGTTTGTTTAGCATTTTGCAAACATTGAAAGGGCAGAAACACACACACATCCAACTGTCCTTATATTAGTTTATAGCCTCTACTACAGTGTGAGTTATAATTATGTTAATTTCAGCATTTACTAATACATTATTAAAATCAAAAGTTGTATCTGTTAACATTAGTTAACGCACTGTGAACTAACATGAACAAACAACGAACAACTGCGTTTAACAAAGATTAATAAATAGGCCTACTGTAACAAATGTATTACTAATTGTTAGTACATATTAGTTAATACATTAATTAATGTTAACAACTGAAACCTTATTGTAAAAGTGTTAAATCCCTGATATTTCACAGTCATACACAAAACACTCTCATCTTGAATGTATTCATTTTTAATATCTCTGACAGGGTCATTTTATGAAACGGCATATTTGCTGTTTTGTAGCAAAATAAGATTAAACTTCTTGTAACGTAGCTAGATTTTCATAGTTATGTGCGTGTGTGTGTGTGTGTGTGTGTGTGTGTGTGTGTGTGTGTGTGTGTGTGTGTGTGTGTGTGTGTGTGTGTGTGTGTGTGTGTGTGTGTGTGTGTGTGAACTGCAGTGACCCTCATTCAGGACACCGGAGGGGGCGGGCGAGATCTCAGCAGATTTCAGAGCTCGAGCGGCTCCTCAGTCTCGAGTCTGCCGGTGTTTTGTGTGTGTTTGTGTGTCGGGAGATTCAGTATCTTTGGGATATGAGGGCTCGTGCGTGTTTCCTTTAATCGCGTTTGTCTGGATGTACTAATGGAGTGACCGCAGAAGCGCGGCTCTGCGCGGATCATCGGAGACCGTCATCCCGGACAGAGACCCGCTTTGTTCGGTCAGTAAGAAACGAATCGCGTCTACTATCAAAATGAACGACACGGAGAAAGAGAATAAATCTGACGAAGACTCAGAGTCTCTGGAGGAAGAGGAGGTTGACCCGAGGATTCAGGTAAAGAGCAACAAAATCCATTTCGATTGATGCATCTGAGAATTCACATCAAATCCATTTAAAGCGGATTAACCAAACTCGACTGAATACTTATAGGCGATGCTATTGGACTGTACTGATATGTTATATTGTTCTATATGTCGCTTTATTCATCCCGACACCAGAACTGAAGTTAGTCTGGGTCAAACTCTTTTTGGAATAAACCTCGATCAGATCGTCCATAAATTCATCAGAAGTCTACACACACACACAGATAATCCGATCAGATCATGTTGTGTTTGCTCAGATTGTTCCGCAGCTGGTGTTTGACTCGATCAGGGGAAGCCCACTGTGACATCATCTGTTCTATTCTGTTACATTGTTGCATTGTTTGTTACATTGAGGAACCGCGTTGACAATCATGTTTACTTTTGACGTCATATTTAGAATTCGTTTTGCTTTTTAAAGGGACCCGTTGAGTTCACGCGCACTGGGTGCAGAATTAAGACTGAGGGTTCGATCCCTATTAGAATAATAATGTCAGAAAACGATCTGCAGTGACCCATACGACGTATTTGGACACACACGCACACTGTTGCATGAGAAAGTGTGTGAAGTTAACCGCTTGCAGAATCTGTGAAAATGTGAATCATTTTAACAGTGACAGATCATACAAAATGCATGTTATTTTTTATTTTGTACTGTCCTGAATAAGATATTTGACAAAAAATATGTTTACATATAGCCCACAAGACAACAAAAAGAAAAAAGATTAATTTATTAAAATGACCCGTTCAAAAGTTTATGAACCCGTCATTCTAAATACTGTGTCGTTCCCTGGATGATCCACGACTGTGTGTGTGTGTGTGTGAGTGTGTGTCGTTCCGTGGATGATCCACAACTGTGTGTGTGTGTGTAGTTCCCTGATGATCCACGGCTGTGTGTGTGTGTGTGTCGTTCCCTGATGATCCACAACTGTGTGTGTGTGTGTCGTTCCCTGGATGATCCACGACTGTGTGTGTGTGTGTCATTCCGTGAATGATCCACAACTGTGTGTGTGTCGTTCCCTGATGATCCACGTCTGTGTGTGTGTGTGTGTCGTTCCCTGATGATCCACGTCTGTGTGTGTGTGTGTGTCGTTCCCTGATGATCCACGTCTGTGTGTGTGTGTCGTTCCCTGATGATCCACGGCTGTGTGTGTGTGTGTGTGTGTGTCGTTCCCTGATGATCCACGGCTGTGTGTGTGTGTGTGTCGTTCCCTGATGATCCACGTCTGTGTGTGTGAGTGTGTGTGTCGTTCCCTGATGATCCACGTCTGTGTGTGTGTGTCGTTCCCTGATGATCCACGGCTGTGTGTGTGAGAGTGTGTGTCGTTCCCTGGATGATCCACGACTGTGTGTGTGTGTGTGTCGTTCCGTGAATGATCCACGGCTGTGTGTGTGTCGTTCCCTGATGATCCACGGCTGTGTGTGTGTGTGTCGTTCCCTGATGATCCACGGCTGTGTGTGTGTGTGTCGTTCCCTGATGATCCACGTCTGTGTGTGTGAGAGTGTGTGTCATCCCTGATGATCCATGTCTGTGTGTGTGAGAGTGTGTGTCGTTCCCTGATGATCCACGGCTGTGTGTGAGAGTGTGTGTCGTTCCCTGATGATCCACGGCTGTGTGTGTGAGAGTGTGTGTCGTTCCCTGATGATCCACGGCTGTGTGTGTGAGAGTGTGTGTCGTTCCCTGATGATCCACGGCTGTGTGTGTGAGAGTGTGTGTCGTTCCCTGATGATCCACGTCTGTGTGTGTGAGAGTGTGTGTCGTTCCCTGATGATCCACGTCTGTGTGTGTGAGAGTGTGTGTCGTTCCCTGATGATCCACATCTGTGTGTGTGAGAGTGTGTGTCGTTCCCTGATGATCCACGTCTGTGTCTGTGTGTGTGTGTGTGTGTCGTTCCCTGATGATCCACGGCTGTGTGTGTGTGTGTCGTTCCCTGATGATCCACGTCTGTGTGTGTGAGAGTGTGTGTCATCCCTGATGATCCATGTCTGTGTGTGTGAGAGTGTGTGTCGTTCCCTGATGATCCACGGCTGTGTGTGAGAGTGTGTGTCGTTCCCTGATGATCCACGGCTGTGTGTGTGAGAGTGTGTGTCGTTCCCTGATGATCCACGGCTGTGTGTGTGTGTGTGTCGTTCCCTGATGATCCACGGCTGTGTGTGTGTGTGTGTCGTTCCCTGATGATCCACGGGTGTGTGTGTGTGTGTGTCGTTCCCTGATGATCCACGTCTGTGTGTGTGAGAGTGTGTGTCGTTCCCTGATGATCCACGTCTGTGTGTGTGAGAGTGTGTGTCGTTCCCTGATGATCCACGTCTGTGTGCGTGAGAGTGTGTGTCGTTCCCTGATGATCCACGTCTGTGTGTGTGAGAGTGTGTGTCGTTCCCTGATGATCCACGGTTGTTCTTGAGTCTCTTGTTTGTCCCGAGCAGTTAAACTGTTCAACGTTCTTCTGCACATCCTTCAGTTTTCCAGCATCTTTTGCGTATTTGAACCCTCTCCAGCAGTGAGTGTGTGATTCTGAGATCCATCTTTTCACACTGAGGACAATTGAGGGACTCAAACACAACTACTAAAAAAGGTTGAAACATTCACTGATGCTCCAGAAGGAAACACGACGCATTAAGAGCCGGGGGTGAAAACTTTCTGAATTTGAAGATCAAGATAAATTGTACTTAATTTGTCTTCTGGGAAACATGCAAGTATCTTCTGTTGCTTCCGAAGGCCAGTACTGAATGAAAAAAATTGATACTTAAACATTTTTAACCCAACATTTTTAATCTTCATCCTGTTCAAAAGTTTTCACCCCCCAGCTCTTAATGCGTTGTGTTCCTTCTGGTGCTTCAGTGAATGTATGAGCCTTTTTCAATAGTTGTGTTTGAGTCCCTCAATCATCCAACCATCCATCATTTTATTATTAAAATGAATAACCTGGGTTTGACCTAGCACTGTCAAAAAAACAACAAACTTGCACTAAACTAAAATCACAAACACATGTTCTAATGCAGTGACTTGATTTTTAACAACATCTATTGTTTTATCATTTGAAACATCCTTTTGGGAAATGTTTTACATTTACATTACTTTCTTTACAATTAATGACACTTTAAAAAAATGTATCTTGGTAAGAACTTGCTGCAAAGAACCGTGGAAAACCCTTCATGCTAGATGAACTGGTTTTTCATCCTCCACCCATGAAATAATCTCGTAATAAAAACAACAGTGCGAAACATCTGTGTGTCATCAACGTGTAGCTAACATGGGAGGAAAAGCATACACACAAGCTTATTTCAGTGTTGGGTTACTTGAAGAACACTTTCCAGATGTGGCTGGCATTGCAACAGAACAGGCATCTTACTGCGATCGCCTCGCTTTATCTCTTCAACAGGGCGAGCTGGAGAAACTGAATCAGTCTACAGATAACATCAACAGATGGGAGACCGAACTGGAGGTAAGGTTCACATGCCTGCTTTCTGCTGTCACTGTTTTTGCTGAAAATGGTTGCAGGCGGAATTCCAAAATCATGTCTAAAAGCTCAGAACCCGCCCCCTTCCGGCACTGACCAATGGGAAGCTTCCTATTATGCGACTCACACCCTTTTTATCTGCTGAGCAGACAGATGAAATCTCTCCTATTCGAGTCTGGAATTCCTCAGAAAGCCACAACAGCTAGAGGAGTAGTTTAGGAAAATGTAATCCCTGACTTTCTACTGTGGAACACAAAAGGAGACACAAATAGTAATTGAAGAAATATCCATGTTTTGTTTCAGCTGGTTTATGATTTCCTTTTTTATTTCAGCATACACCTTAAAAATGCTGGGTTAAAAACAACCCTAGTTGGGTTGAAAATGGACAAACCCAGCGATTGGGTTGTTTAAGCAAACATTTAAAGGGATAGTTCACCCAAAAATGAAAATTATCCCATGATTTACTCACCCTCAAGTCATCCTAGGTGTGTATGACATTCTTCTTTCAGACGAATACAATCAGAGTTATAGTAAAAATGTCCTGGCTCTTCAAAGCTTTATAATGGCAGTTTATGAAGTCTATAAAAGTGCATCTATCCATCATATAACTGCTCCACACAGCCCCGGGGGTTAATAAAGGCCTTCTGAAGTGAAGCATTTGTGTAAGAAAAATAACTTTATAGGCTAAAATAACTAACTTCCGGCGGATTTCCGTATGCATCGAAGAGTAATCCTTGAACCCATGCGCATTGACGAGTGCAGAGGATAGAGCAAAACAAAACACCGGTCATGAATTCGAGTCTAAACCAAGAATTTGAACCAAACCAAGAGAAATGGCGGAAGATTTCATTGAAGTTGCATATGCGCAATAGCGCAAGTGAGATCTGCTTTCATTTTTCCCCCCAAACCATGTATAAGCAAATGCTCACGATATGATAATCGTACATGTCAATATCGCGATAAACCGCCATACCAGTATACCGTTGCAACCCTAAATCTAACTACAGAAGAGTCAAGTTTTAAGTCTTTGGTCATTTTTGAGCGAGATGCTAACGGTCTAATCAGATTCAGTGATCTATGCTAAGCTATGCTAAAAGTGCTACCACCAGACCTGGAGATCGACTGAATGGATTCGAAAACGGTAAAACTCAACTGTTTAACTCTAGGGGAGTTGGAAAATTAGCCTATTTACAAAAAAAGTGGTGTGTTCCTTTAGCAAAGAATAATAGAAGTGCAGATTATCATGTTAACTAATGAAACCTTATTGTAAAGTGTTACCCATAAGTCTTGTTAAAGTCCTCTATTAGTCTTATTTCAGATTCATGACTATTAGTTCCTCATCCTCATTTAAAACAAAAACACGACGAATGCTCATTCACAGTTCCCTGTGTTTAACTGTATTTGTACTTTGATAATTCCTCAGGAAGTGTCCTTCTGTCAGAGGAAGTCTACATCCCTGTGACGTGTCTTTTGTCACAGAGGTCCTGTGTGGAAGGATGTAGATGTCCGTGTTTTTACATAAGTCATTTGAGCGACCAAACCCACTTTATAACAGATTGATGACCGGCAGAGCTGGACACGATACACGGACACACGCACGACTCAAACTCACTGGCCCCGCTGCACATCTTATGCAACAAACATGATTGTTTCGTTCTGCTGAGGGGGAGATTTCTGTCTAGAAAGCAGGGAGTAGATTCCTCCTTAACTGGGTTAAATGCTGAATCGAGTTAGCTGAAGCAGCGCTTTTCAGGGAGCAACAAAAGCCTGATTATTGAAGTGTTTCATTGCTGTGAAAGTGAAAGATGGACGCTCATAATTCAGAGAGATTCCTGAGCGCACAGTGCATGTTGCCTAAGATATATTCAGGTTTCACAGACTGCATGTACTGTAATTCACACTTCAATATAACGGTAAATGATTTGCTAGCTTTTATGCAGTAGAGTGTGAATGCACTTAATTAGGAAACAAAGTGGTGTTAAGTTCCCAGTGCTTTCACAAGTTTTGTTTGAGACGCTTGAGCATGTGATTTTAGATTCACTGTCTGTTACTGATCTCTGTTCTGCAGGATTCCCGGCAGAAGTTTCGCGCCGTCCTAGTGGAGGCCACAGTCAAACTGGACGAGCAGGTCAAGAAGATCGGCAAAGCCGTAGAAGACTCTAAACCGTACTGGGAGGCCAGGAGAGCGGCCCGCCAGGTGAGCTTCAATACCTCTCTGTTTGTTTTGCCACAGTAATGTGTTTTGCTGGAGTTTGCACGGTGTGGAACCTTCTGGAATCTCTTATAGGAAATGAATGATTAGGGACAAACACATCTAGACACTTTTAAACTTGACAGACAGATAGATAGATAGATAGATAGATAGATAGATAGATAGATAGATAGATAGATAGATAGATAGATAGATAGATAGATAGATAGATAGATAGATAGATAGATAGATAGATAGATAGATAGATAGATAGATAGATAGATAGATAGATAGATAGATAGATAGATAGATAGATAGATAGATAGATAGAACAGCATACTAATACTGTGTTTGACCCCCTTTCGCCTTCAGAACTGCCTTAATTCTACGTGGCATTGATTCAACAAGGTGCTGAAAGCATTCTTTAGAAATGTTGGCCCATATTGATAGGATAGCATCTTGCAGTTGATGGAGATTTGTGGGATGCACATCCAGGGCACGAAGCTCCCGTTCCACCACATCCCAAAGATGCTCTATTGGGTTGAGATCTGGTGACTGTGGGGGCCATTTTAGTACAGTGAACTCATTGTCATGTTCAAGAAACCCATTTGAAATGATTGGAGCTTTGTGACATGGAGCATTATCCTGCTGGAAGTAGCCATCAGAGGATGGGCACATGGTGGTCATAAAGGGATGGACATGGTCAGAAACAATGCTCAGGTAGGCCGTGGCATTTAAACCATGCCCAATTGGCACTAAGGGGCCTAAAGTGTGCCAAGAAAACATCCCCCACACCATTACACCACCACCACCAGCCTGCACAGTGGTAACAAGGCATGATGGATCCATGTTCTCATTCTGTTTACGCCAAATTCTGACTCTACCATCTGAATGTCTAAACAGAAATCGAGACTCATCAGACCAGGCAACATTTTTCCAGTCTTCAACTGTCCAATTTTGGTGAGCTTGTGCAAATTGTAGCCTCTTTTTCCTATTTGTAGTGGAGATGAGTGGTACCCGGTGGGGTCTTCTGCTGTTGTAGCCCATCCGCCTCAAGGTTGTGCGTGTTGTGGCTTCACAAATGCTTTGCTGCATACCTCGGTTGTAACGAGTGGTTATTTCAGTCAAAGTTGCTCTTCTATCAGCTTGAATCAGTCGGCCCATTCTCCTCTGACCTCTAGCATCAACAAGGCATTTTGGCCCACAGGACTGCCGCATACTGGATGTTTTTCCCTTTTCACACCATTCTTTGTAAACCCTAGAAATGGTTGTGCGTGAAAATCCCAGTAACTGAGCAGATTGTGAAATACTCAGACCGGCCCGTCTGGCACCAACAACCATGCCACGCTCAAAATTGCTTAAATCACCTTTCTTTCCCATTCTGACATTCAGTTTGGAGTTCAGGAGATTGTCTTGACCAGGACCACACCCCTAAATGCATTGAAGCAACTGCCATGTGATTGGTTGATTAGATAATTGCATTAATGAGAAATTGAACAGGTGTTCCTAATAATCCTTTAGGTGAGTGTAGATGGATGGATGGATGTTGGATGGATGGATGCATAGATGGATGGATGCATAGATGGATGGATGGTTGCATAGATGGATGGATGCATAGATGGATGGATGGATGCATAGATGGATGGATGCTTAGATGGATGGATGGATGCATAGATGGATGGATGGTTGCATAGATGGATGGGTGGATGCATAGATGGATGGATGTTGGATGGATGGATGGATGGATGCATAGATGGATGGATGGATGCATAGATGGATGGATGGATGGATGCATAGATGGATGCATAGATGGATGGATGTTGGATGGATGGATGGATGGATGGATGATAGATAGATGGATGGATGGATGCATAGATGGATGGATGTTGGATGGATGGATGTTGGATGGATGGATGGATGATAGATAGATGGATGGATGGATGCATAGATGGATGCATAGATGGATGGATGTTGGATGGATGGATGGATGGATGGATGTTGATGGATGGATGCATAGATGGATGGATGGATGCATAGATAGATAGATGATAGACATAAAAACAAACAATATTGTCAAAAGAGTTAAACATATTTAGGGTTAATATCAAGGGTTAATTGTCTTTGTTAGATCTCAGCACTAATCATGATTTATTAACAGAACAAAAACTGCATTATTTAAGCGGTGGAAAACTCTCGCCGACTTTACATTGTTGAACTAATAGAGTAATCGTTGTTAAACAGCAGACTCACATTATTAGTGTGCTATGACCAAAAAAGTTTGATGTTCTGAAAGAACGTGCCTCAGGTTTTGGAGGACGAGTTTTTAAGAAAAACATGTTTGCCCCAGTTTAACTTCTCATCGTCACATGACCTCCTGCCAGCCCCAAACACAGCCTGAGCTGTCAGCTCCTCAAGAATGAATGACCTGCAGTCCAGCGTACAGACGCACGCTCATTTGTTTGCAAACAGGCCGAGGCATTTCCTATAGATAGAAACAGCGAAGGAGAGACGACTGAACATGGCGTCCATCTAACGTGTCTCAATGCATGAAGAGCCTCTTCTGCTCAGAACATCTTAGCACAGTCTAGTTATTAATATGAAGCATGAAGCATCAGTCAGTAGTGTCATGTGAATGTGTGTGAGGATCGATGTGAGATCCCTGCTGCTTTCAGACATGAAATTCTCCATATTATCACCTTGTGACAGTGATAAATCAACACCAATGTCGCTCTCAGACAGTCATAAAAGAGCTTTTTATATCCACGAGGTGACATTGGTGAGAGTTCTGCTCAGCGTCTGGCTCTAACGCAATTATAACGCCATCAAAACTGAACACAAGTGCAGTGTTTTATGATTATAGATATACAGTGTATATTCAAGTATTTGGAGTCGGTAAGATTTTTTATTTATATTAAAATGATTTATTTGATCAAAAATGTATTAAATACTGTAAAAAGCCGTGAGAAGCCTTCAGAAAGACAGAAGCTCCAGACACTCGCTCATATTCTCAGTCTATTTTTATACGCATTAAAACAAAAGGATCTGACATAGTCATGAGTCAGTAAAGCGCGGCCAAGAAAAAGACAACGTTAGCTTATCTTTTAAAAGCTCCTGGTAAAACCTGCTTCATTTAAGCTGAAGGAAACACAGATAACAAGTCATCGGACTTGTGTCTGTGTGACATCTGTAACTCAAATTCAACTCATGGACTTTCTAACTATATATCAAAAGAATCCGTCACACTGATGCGTAATAATTCAGATGGTGTAAATATACACAGCACACACAGTTATGAATGTGTGTGTGTGTGTGAACTGGTAATGAAATGAAGGTGGTCTTGTGTAACTGTCCTGTCATCACATTGAAAGACCACCATGATCTGTCTGTGTCAGTAGGTGAGACACACAGCTAAGACTGGCAGTGCCAGCTGTCTCTCAGTCAGAGTGCCGACACCCACCTCACAGCCAATCAGAACACAGAATACGATCACACCTACAATGACATAGAGCTGAGCAGACAGATAGAGATATAGACAGACAGATAGACAGACAGACAGACAGACAGACAGACAGACAGACAGACAGACAGACAGACAGACGGTAGATAGATAGATAGATAGATAGATAGATAGATAGATAGATAGATAGACAGACAGACAGACAGACAGACAGACAGACAGACAGACAGGCAGGCAGGCAGGCAGGCAGACAGACAGACAGATAGATAGCATCTGTTCTGTCCTGTGGCATGTGAGCGTCAGGCGTCAGACATCAATGACAGGCGACTCCAGCACGTGTCAGCTGACCTCACACCTCACGTCCCTTCACAGCGTGTGTGTCTGAGTGTTGATTAGAGATGAGCAGAGGTTTTAAAAGACACACACACACACACACGGTCAAATCAAGGTTATTTGAACAGACACTATGAAGGTGTTATCCAGACTGAGACTGCATTGGATTTGCTACTACTGCTGAAACATCTCATGTGCAAAACTAATCTAGTTAATCGCCCAGTTTGCATTAAAATATTTATCTTTTCTGCTCATGTTGATTATGTTCAAAATGGCATACTATCATACTAATATGTTTCTTCAGGAATGTGCATAGTATGCATGCTTAAACAGATGACATACTACATTTGCTGCAAATTGCACGGTTTAAGACTTAGATTAGGCAATGACACAGCCTACAATCAAACCACTCATTTAACTCATAATATTTGTTCAGTGTGCATAATGTATACAGTGCAAATATGCACATTTTCTGTATTCATGGAATGCCGGGATGACCAACTACATTTGCCGAAAATGATGCACTGCACTAGACTTAACCTTGTATTTACAGTGTGAAATGAATCAGATGGATCAGATATCAACAGTTTAGACATTTCTTTAAATGAGATAAAAATGCAAAATAATAGTTATTTCTGAGATTGCATACAGAAGACAGTTATTTTACATTACAACTAGAACCTAGTGGTGCTTGCAGAGGCAAAATTCATCACGGTTGCATGGTTGATATTAACAGACTGGTTTCTCACCCGAAACAAAAGAGCCGTTGTACGATGTACGATTGTACGATGCTCTGGTGCTGAGATATGGCTTCTTCATGTGTTTGTACGGTTGCTAGGGTACTCTATATGGTTGCTAGGAAGTGGCTTGGCAGTTTCCAATGATGATACTTCAAAGGCTGCTTGTTAGTATGAATGAGATAAACCAACCGTAATCCCTCTATGACATACAGATTTGAAGATATCCCTCTTTGGGTTTGCGTTGCTAGGGTGCTCGACAATGGTTGTTAGGGTGTGGCTAGACAGTTAGCAGGGTTAAACGAATCGACTGGATGTCTGCCCAAATCAAAAGAGCCAAAAGAGTCTGTTTTTTTTTTCAATGGAAGTCTATGAGGTGGTTGCTAGGGTCCTGTAACTTGTTGCAAGGGTGTGGCTATTAAGATTTTAGGTCATTACTTATTGGCTGCTTGATAAGGTAAGTCAAATGAGAGATTCCTTCGGCCCTGCGTGTGTGAAAGTGACAGGGATTTAAGATTACCCCATTGTAAATCTAGGGGATTTTTTTGCCTGCTTTTTCGTCCGCTATATTGTTACATACTGCATCTCATGCAGTTACAAATATACAGTAAACAACACTGTCTTCAGTGAACTAGTGTTCCAGAACACTGACAATGCTGAACTTCCTCTTTTCTACACAGGCCTCAATGTAAGATTTATGTATTTGAATTGCATATAAAACATCAACTTGCACAGTTTTAACATAGACAATAACCTAAATATTAGATTAGATTAGATTAGATTCAACTTTATTGTCATTACACAAGTACAAGTACAAGGCAACGAAATGCAGTTTAGGTCTAACCAGAAGTGCAATAGCAGTAAGTGCAGGACATGGATATGTACTGAATATATATAAATATGTATAAATAGAGAGATGGTTATTACTATAAACAGAACTGAATTTACAGGTGAATATGTACAGTGAATAAATATACAGATGGCTATTACTATAAACAGAATTTACAGGTAAATATGTACTATGAATATAATATACAGATGGCTATTACTATAAACAGAATTTTACAGATAGAGGTATACAATAATATGTTAGGCTAATATGAGGAATAGCAGTGGATTAAGGTAGTGCAATACATTATGGACAGAGCTATCCGAAAGAAAGTGTAAAAGTGCAGTGGAAAGTGGTTGCATATTACAGTTAGAAGTACGCTGCAAAATGCAAATGTAAACATTTGGTACTATAAATACAGTCGGCAGTGCAAATGAGCATAATCCAGTTAAGATATGGTAGTGCAGAATGCATAAGTAAACAGTTGTTACTGTAATAAACAGTCGGTAGTGCAAATAACAAAGTGAAGGCAGATGTGAGGTAGGAGAGTTAGCAGTTTATGAGGGAAGTGGATCAACGGGGTTTGAGTTCAGTAAAGAGACAGCTCTGGGGAAAAAACTGTTCTTTAGTCTGCTGGTCCTGGTCCGGAGGATCCTGAAACGCCTGCCGGAGGGCAGGAGAGAAAACAGTCTGTGGGCTGGGTGAGAGGAGTCCTTGAGGATGCTGCGAGCTCGATGCAGACAGCGTTTCCTCTGGATGTGCTCGATGGCAGGTAGTGGAGTCCCTGTGATGCGCTGGGCAGTTTTCACCACCCGCTGCAGTGCCTTGCGCTCCGCAACAGAGCAGCTCCCATACCATACTGCCACACAGTTGGTCAGGATGCTTTCTATTGCGCAGCGACAAATAATCAGTGTTGGGGAAAGTTACTTTTAAAAGTAATGCATTACAATATTGCGTTACTCCCGTAAAAAGTAACTAATTGCGGTACTTAGTTACTTTTTAAGAAAAGTAATGTGTCACGTTACTTTTGCGTTACTTTTTTTTACGTAACGTGACACATTACTTTTCTTAAAAATACTTTTTTTTCTTCTCCGAGAAAATCAATAATATCAGAAAAGCGATCAGCACATCCTTGAGTTGCTCTGGGGTGAGTCAGATCAGACCACAACCTCAGAAAGTTACTATGACTTCGAAGCAATTGATGGTAAAATTTTAGAAGAAACGGTACAGCACCTTAAAACATCAACCTGCGCCCTTGACACACTCCCCACTTCTTTTTTCAAAAGTGTGTTTAACTGTTTAGAAGCAGATCTCCTAGAAGTGGTAAACGCCTCACTTCTTTCTGGGACTTTTCCAAACTCCCTTAAAACCGCAGTAGTTAAGCCTCTCCTGAAAAAGAGAAACCTGGATAACACCATACTGAGCAACTACAGACCAATCTCAAATCTCCCCTTCATAGGCAAGATCATTGAAAAAGTTGTTTTCAGTCAGCTGAACAAATTCTTGAGCTCAAACGGATACTTTGACAATTTTCAATCTGGTTTCCGACCGCATCACAGCACAGAGACAGCGCTCATAAAGATAATAAATGATATTCGCCTCAACACAGATACAGGCAAAACATCAATTCTGGTGCTACTCGACCTCAGTGCTGCATTCGACACTGTTGACCACAACATACTTCTTGACAGGCTAGAAAATTGGGTTGGGCTTTCCGGAATGGTCCTCAAATGGTTCAGGTCATACGTAGAAGGGAGAGGTTATTATGTGAGTATAGGTGACCATAAGTCTGAGTTGACACAAGGGTCAATTCTTGCACCACACCTATTCAACCGGTATATGCTGCCACTCGGCCAAATAATGAAAAATAACAAAATGGCTTACCACAGCTATGCTGAAGACACCCAGATCTACTTAGCCCTATCACCTAACGACTACAGCCCCATTGACTCTCTATGTAAATGCATTGAAGAAGTTAACAGTTGGATGTGCCAAAACTTTCTTCAGTTAAACAAAGACAAAACTGAAATCACTACATTTGGAAACAAAGATGAAATTCTCAAGTTGAACACATATCTTGAGGCTAAAGGTCTAATAACAAAAGATCAAGTCAGGAATCTTGGTGTGATTTTAGAGTCAGACCTGAGTTTCCGTCGTCATGTCAAAGCAAAAATATTGCAAGAATTAGATGCTTTGTTTCCAGGCAAGACTTTGAGAAACTCGTTCATGCTTTTATCACCAGTAGGGTGGACTATTGTAATGGTCTTCTCACTGGCCTTCCCAAAAAGACCATTAGACAGCTGCAGCAGAACCAGAAGATATGACCATATCACACCAGTCCTCAGGTCTGCACACTGGCACATTTTTATTTTATTCACCTACGAATATTTGAACTTCTTTTCTGTGTAAAGCACTTTGAATTGCCACTGTGTATGAAATGTGCTATACAAATAAACTTGCCTTGCCTTGCCTACGTGGGCTGGGCTTGTTTTTTGGGGTTTTTTTTTACAAAAAAAGTTATATTTTTTGGGCAAATGTAAAGGCCCTTTACACCAAAATGTACATAAAAAGGCTGAAGGAAATGCAGATTCACGCATGTACAGTAGAGGGCGCAGCTCAAACAAACCTTGTAGCTGTGCTGCCGTTCTGGACTACAGAAGAATGGGATGCAGTTTAACACTTACTTCACTAATAAAAACAAAACATCTAATTAAAAATCTAAAAATCTAAACATTTTTGCTTATGGTTTACAATAACCATCATGTTTACACACAACGCCTCTTCAATTACTCCTGATTTCTCTCAGCATCAGGACAAGAGAGCTGTCATTCAATACATAGGAAAACAAAGTAACTTGAGTTACTTATTTGGAAAAAGTAACTTGGGTATTTTGTTGTAAATTTAAAAGTAATGCATTACTTTACTAGTTACTTGAAAAAAGTAATCTGATTACGTAACTTGAGTTATGTGTAATGCGTTACCCCCAACACTGCTAATAATAGACTAATAAACTTAATGTGACGCATATTTTTCAGTCATAAATGAAGGGGTATGATTTTTGTAATAGTACAAATAAACTGAATGTTTTTTAAATACACAATAATCAGGAACTGCCTATTTTTTATCAACCAATCCAGTTTTTTCAGTCTTTAAAATAATAATTGAATATTGTTTGTTCCACAGCTAGCCATGTTCAAACTGTTTTTTAATTACGGTAATACATTTAATTGTTTTCACAATTTTTATATTTATACTCATTCTAAGCATTTTGAAGGTATGGTTGTTATTTTTTTTTTTTAACTAAATGGATGCAAAGAGCTAATAATAAACTCGCCATTTAATGTTTTTGCCTCAAGGCCACCATATTTTTCTGTAAAAGCAAGACAATTTTAATTTTATGTCAAATGAGTTATGCTATAATAGGAAAGATTATGGACAGAGAGAGATGGCGAGAACGAGAGGGAGCTTGGATTGCATAAATCATGGAGAGTCGTGAAGAAAGAGCCGGATTGTTTACTCTGAGCCCTGCGGATCTGTGCAGATGGAAAACAGCCGTCTTTGTCTCATTTTGGATGAGGTTGTGGAATTCCACTGATTTGTTTAATGGAGATCTACAGTCTCGCTCGTGCCTGAAAGATGTTCATATGTGAGGGGACGTCATTTGTGTGTGATCAGGCTAAACCCAGCAGGAGGAAGTTTGCTGATTATTTACAGACAGTGAAGTAAACACATGCAAACGTACTTCTGCATTGAAGGCGAATGCTAATAAAAACACGGGGAAGTTTCCTGCGTTTAAAGCAGAGTTATTGTGTCAGTTGAACGGCTAGTTTCCTCCATTTCTTTGAGTGGATGAACTTGCTTTGATCGTAAAAGCGGGAAGAAGTGGGTCACAGTTTTGAGCAGGTCAGACAGAGTTTAGGGGTGAATCTGCGTCTTCAGATCACACTGAGGGCATTAAATGTTAATCGAACATGATTTTGTGAGTGCGGCTCATGAAAAATCCATCATGTCTGACCGAGTTCGGGAAGAAAATAGGTCAGCAAAGCAGAGAAAATCAGATACTTGTGCTGCCTGTCAAACACATTACCAGCAGGAAAAAACGGACCGTATAAGAACAGACAGTGCATTTCTGTCCCCTTCTCAGTCCAGACGCACAGAATATAACAAGTGTGTGTGAACAGACAGGCAGATGAGCGAGTGTGTGTGATTTGACCTTAAAAGCTCCACAGCAAGTGAGAAGTTTCATTGACGTAACTCTAATCTGTCATTACAGTGTTTACAGAGCTCAGCTTCACCTGACCTTAACCTTGACCTTATGAGTCGGAAGGCTTGTGATGGCAAAGGCCCTGTTTACACCTGGTATTAAGATACGTTTTGGTCGATTGGATCACAAGTGACCACTTGTCCACTTTCGAGCAGTTCTAGAGGTAGTTGAAAATGCATTAGACCGGATTACTTTCGTAGTGAAAACGCTCTTGTGGTTGAATGCATTCGAACAGCCACAAAAGACCGCCTACTGACTAGGGATGTGAAATTTTCCCACCGGTTAATTGACGTGTGACAACACCGGTATTACCGGGCTTTTAATTCTAAACCGAAAGTAAAATGCGCATGGCCGCTCGGGCATTCATAACGGTGCGGAGCAAAGAAAGTGTTTTCAATGAATTCCTATGGAAGTTAAAGGTCCCGTTCTTCGTGATCCCATTGTTCAAACTTTAGTTAGTGTGTAATGTTGCTGTTAGAGCATAAATAATACCTGTAAAATTATAAAGCTCAAAGTTCAATGCCAAGCGAGATATTTTATTTAACAGAAGTTCCCTTTCAAAGCCTACAGCGAACGGCCGGCTTGGACTACATCCTGGTACTTCCTTCATTAATGACGTCAGTAGAACAGACTAACCTCCGCCCACAAGAATACGCGAAAAAAGGGGGCGTGGTCTTGTTGCTCTCCCACGTGGAGAAGAGGACGTGTCGTGTGGAGAAAAGGAAGTTGTGCGTTTGAGTGTGTTTGTCGCCATGTCGTCGAGACGCTGTTATTTTCATCCCGGAGTCAAATCAGCTTTGTTTGGCTTTCCCAGGGACGCTGTAGAGATCATTAAGCGCATACATCTCCCGTTAAGAGGCGTGACCTTTCCACGTGCGCTAAGCTGCGGTCAAATCACAACACAGGAACCGCTGGCACAATCAGAACTCGTTACGTATTTCTGAAGGAGGGACTTCATAGAATAAAGGAAGTCATCAGCCGTTTTTAGGACAGTGAAAACAGCGGTACACAGATAAGTAAATTGTGTTAAAAATACTGTTTTTTTTTACACGCGAAACATGAACACATGTTATATTTCACACTGTAAACACAATCAAAGCTTCAAAAAAACACGAAGAACGGGACCTTTAAGCTTCCTTAGGCATGAACTGAAAACGCACCAATTTTTTGTAAAACGCGCTAATATTTGATGTAGCGGGTGGAATAATATTTACGTGTAGGGTGCGGACGTGCGGTAGGCACGGGTGGGCTGCGGGTCCAATAGCCAAGATTATTTCGACTCAATCCGGTACACAGTGATAGGCAGATGCTTGCCAAACGGTTTGTGTTCACGCTCTGTCTGCAGACCGTTAAAGGCTTTCCCCTTTAAGCACTGCCAGTCGCGCTGCATCTGATTGACAGCTATAGTGATCATATTAAAGGGAGCGCGCTTTGCTTGTCTTCTGTATTTAATCTATTCACAATATAAATAAAAGTTTTAGCCTATTTTTCTTGCTGGTAAAAAGAGGACCAATGGTCACATATACACTGCAGAGTTTCAGAAGAGTGGCGTTTAAAGGGGTGGTAAAACACATTCTTTCGAAGGCTTGATTGTGTTTGTGGGGTGCACTGTAACATGTGTTCATGCTTCGTTTAAAAAAAAAAATATCATTATTTTTCATATATTTGACCTTTATTCTACACTGCTCTGTCCCTCCTTGTAAAAACGGTCTGATGGTTTCGGGGTTGTATGAAGCCAGTCGCTCAAAAATACGCAATGGGCTCAGATTGGTTAGCTGGCCCAGTGTGTTGTGATTCGCTAACCGCCTAGTGCACGTTTGTCGGAAACGTCACGCCCCTTACCTTTACCGATAATCTGTGCTTTGGGTAGTATTAGAAACAATGGCGTCAAAAAAACCATACCAATTTGAGCCCGAATCAGACCCAGACAATTTTAGTGAAGATGATCGAGCAGAACCTGTTCAGTCCTCAAGAGTAAAGACTGCGGATCTATAGTGATCGCTACTGAATGGCACTGTTACTTTTGTATCTTTAGAACGATTATAGCCAAATATCTGTCGCAAGAACTATTAACCCAAAACGAACACTAAACATTGGCTTTACTATAGTATCCAAATCAAACACAGAACCATGTTTAGCATGCCTGTAGATAAACAATACATAAAAGCTCTAATCAAAGAATAATTTACACTTATGCCAAGTTCGCTGTTGAGATTTAAAACAGTTTGTAACGTTAGGTGTTTGTCGGATAACGTTAAGTATGAATGAGCATTTAACAAACTGGTTTGCAGAGCCAAACAGCGTTGTCATTTGTGTACTTCCTTGCTACAACGTACAATTAACAATACGAACTATTACAGGAAAACACATCGACGAAAAATAAATCATACCTACAGGTTGTGGCCCGTGAACAGCTTCTGTTTTTAAATCCATCTTTCAGGACAAGCCGTTGTAAGAATCCTGCATTGAACTCGCAAAGATTGTGGAAGCTTTCCTCCGTGAAATGTGCAGCACAGAGAGCGAGATTTGGGTAATAATTATGAGGGGCCGAGTTAAAAATAATTTTAACCATTGATCCCTAACTCCCCCGTCCCTATGAAGGCTGAACAAAGTGGACCTACAATCAAAGTGAACCTGAAAATAACAGCATTTCGTCAGCATTGCGGCAACAACACTCCAGCCTACTAACTATACCGCAACAACGCTTCCCTGCGGCGATACAAAATGGCCTCGCCCCCCCTTATTTCATATTCTCGGAGGAGGAGTTTATGTAAATATTGTGGCTGGTGATGTCAGAGACCCTGGAGCAATGTCTGTAGTCCCTAGCGGCCGTTTGCTGTAGTCCTTAGAAATTGATTTCTTTAAAAGCAAATATCTCCCTTTGCTTTAAACTTTGAACGTTGTAACTTTGCAGATGTTGTTTATGCTCAAACAGCAACATCACACACTAGCTAAAGTTAGAAAAGTGAAATCGTGGTTTACCACCCCTTTAAAAACAGAGTGAAAATATATAGGCCTACATATATATATATATACACAATATAGTTTACACGACAGATGTCTGTCTCTCTCTCTCTCTCTCTCTCTCTTCTTCTTCTTCGTTGTTAACATGATGGGCTGCATGTCTATTAATTGCTCTTGCATGAACTCGCTTAATGTTTATTGTCATTTAAAAAAAATGACAAATTTTTTTGACAACATTTTTTATGACAACATTTTTTTTGGTCTACTTCGTGTGGGAAATTTAATGAGGGTTAAAGCGGGTGTCAAGCGGGTCGGGTCGGGTACGGAATTAAATTAGTGTTTCCATCCATCCACCTGACCGTCCGTTCATCCATCCATCCATCCACCTGAATGTCTGTCCTTCCATCCATCCATCCACCCACCCACCCATCTGTCCTTTCATCTATCCATTCTTCCATCCATCCATCCATCAGTCTGTCCATCCATCCACCTGACTGTCTGTCCTTTCATCTATCCATTCTTCCATCCATCCATCCATCCATCAGTCTGTCCATCCATCCACCTGACTGTCTGTCCTTCCATCCATCCATCCACCCGTCCGTCCTTTCATCTATCCATCCATCTATCAGTCTGTCCTTCCATCCATCCATCCATCCACCTGACCGTCCGTTCATCTATCCATCCATCCACCCACCTGAATGTCTGTCCTTCCATCCATACACCCACCCACCCCTCCGTCCTTCCATCCATCCATCCCTAGATCCACCCACCCATCTGCCCATCCATCCATCTATCAGTTTGTCCTTCCATCTATCCACCCATCCATCTGATTGTGACTGATAAAGCTTTATGGTTCATTGAGGGGAAATTTAAAGAAAACTAAAGATGAAATTCTGAAGGTAACCGCACATGTAAAGTGTCGGCTGAAGACCCAAGTTTGGTTTGAATGACCCAATGTTCTCTCACCATTCCTGATTTCATCCCCTACTGTCAGAGCAGAAATGAAAGCTGCTTCTCTCCACTTTCTATCAGTCTGTCCATTTCTTGAGCAGCGAATCAGCATATTAGAATGATTTCTGAAGGATCATGTGACACTGCAGTAATGATTTGAGGTCATGGTTTGAACCTGCAGCCTTTCAGTTATCAGCCCAGATATTTTACTAGTCTCTCATTGTGCCTCAGTGTGTGTAGAATCCCCCAGTGGGTCTTCATTATCGCAGGTCATCACGAGTTATATAACAACCACAGGGGCGGCTTTATGGTTGTCATTTCTCCAGACCCACACTGGAGCTCTTTGTGACAGCGCGGTCAAACTCACAGTGTTATGAGTGACACACAATGACCAATTGACATCATCTCTAGTGTAGGCTGTCGTTCTAGTTTACTCTGTGGTCATGTGCTGTGCAACTGCCGTTGATTGAGTCATGGATTTTGTAATAGCCAATACTAAAAAAAGAACATTTAGAAAGCAGCGTGTTTATATAATAAAATAATAATATACACTAGTGTTCACAAGTTTGGGGTCAGTAAGATTTTTAATATGAAACGAATACTTTTATTCAGCAATGATGCATTCAATTGTGACAGTCAAAATGTATAGTGTTACAGAAGATTTCTATTTTTAAATAAATGCATGCTATTCATCAAATGTAGCATGGTTGCCACAAAACATAAAGCAGCACAGAAATGTTTCCTGAGCATCCTCATCATATTAGAATGTGTGAAGGATCATGTGACACTGAAGACTGGAGTAATGATGCTGAAAATGCAGCTTTGATCACAGGAATAAATTACACTTTACTATATATTCACATAGAAAACAGATATTTTACATTACAATAATATTTCACAATATTACTAATTTTACTGTATTTTTAAACAAATAAATACAGCCTTTCTGAGCAGAAAAATCTTACTGACCCCACCATTATAAATGCTATATAATACAGTTTAATGATAACAAATACGAGCTACAGAATCAGACAAACACCTTTGCTATAAAAATGTTTTTTATTATCACTAAAAACTGCCCATGCATATTGAAATATCAGCCTGGCTGTCAGAGTATTGCTTCAGCGTTTGCCCACGCAGACATGCCATCACATCCTTGCATTAGTGGCAGCCTAAATGGAGCTTTTGTTTGATGCGGTACATGCATTGTTTCATGATGTCGATTGGTCAGTTGTGAACAACGTTCAGAAAGGTCAGTTCTGGACACGTTTGATATGACGCATTACCAAACGTGATTATGAACCCGAGGAGACCAAGTGTGCCCTTCATCTCGCCAATGCAAAGTGACGTCTAAGTGTGTGAGTCATCTGTCTGGAGAAGAGCACGTCTCCCGCTCTGCGCTCTCTACCTGCACACTTCACTGTTCTCTTCCATGCAAAACACAAATGCACTGACCGAGCCACTGACTCCGGCTGGGATTCTTAATGGACTGTGACACGCATAAAGAAACCAAGCAAGCAAGAAATAAAAAGAGTTAATATGAAACTAGTATGAAAAATGTGCGTACTAACCTTGTCCGTGTAAAGATATATCCAGTTTTTTAATCCCCGGTCAGGACTGTAAAGCTGCAATACTAGAGTATTTTTTAAAGCTTCTTTATTGGCATCAATGGCTCCACGAAGAGCCTGGAATCTCTCCATTCCACTAAAGGTCCTTATAGTGGGAAAGGGTTCTTTATTTTAAAATGTTCTTCACACTAAGAATAAATGGTTCTTCAATGACATCGCTGGGGAAAAAATTACTTTCTGTCCTTACATCCATCCACCCATCTATCCATCCATCCATCCATCCATCCATCCATCCATCCATCCATCCATCCATCCATCCATCCACCTGACTGTCTGTCCTTACATCCATCCACCCATCTATCCATCCATTCATCCATCCATCCACCTGACTGTCTGTCCTTACATCCATCCACCCATCTATCCATCCATCCATCCATCCATCCACCTGACTGTCTGTCCTTCCATCCATCCACCCGACTGTCCATACATCCATCCATCCACCCATCCATCCATCCATACATACATATATCCATCCATCCATCCATTTATCCATCCATCCATACATACATATATCCATCCATCCATCCATACATATATCCATCCATCCATCCATTTGTCTGTCCATCCATCCATATATCCATCCATCCATCCATCAGTCTGTCCATCCAGCCATCCATCCATCAGTCTGTCCATCCATCCAGCCATCCATCCATCAGTCTCTCCATCTATCCACCTTACTCTGTCCTTCCATCCATCCACCTGACCGTCCGTCCGTCCATACATCCATCCACCCACCCACCCATCCATCCATCCATCCATCCATCCACCTGTCGGTCCTTTCATCTATCCATCCTTCCATCCATCCCTACACCCATCAATCCATCTATTATTATGTCCATCCATCCACCTGACTGTCTGTCCTTCCATCCATCCATCCATCCACCCGACCATCCATACATCCATACACCCATCCGTCCTTTCATCTATCCATTCTTCCATCCATCCATCCATCCATCCATCTATCAGTCTGTCCATCCATCCATCCCAACATCCACCCACCCGTCTGTCCATCCATCCATCCCTACATCCACCCACCCATCTGTCCATCCATCCATCTATCAGTCTGTCCTTCTATCCATCCACCCATCCATCCATTCATTCATCCATCCACCATCCATCCGTCTGTCCTTCCATCTATCCACCTATCCATACATCCATACACGTATACATCCATATACGTCCTTTCATCTATCCATCCATCTATCAGTCTGTCCGTCCATCCATCCCTACATCCATACACCCGTCCGTCCTTTCATCTATCCATTCTTCCATCCATCCATCCATCTATTGGTCTGTCCATCCATCCATCCCTACATCCACCCACCCGTCTATCCATCCATCCATCTATCAGTCTGTCCTTCCATCCATCCATCCATCCACCCGACCATCCATGCATCCATCCATCCACCTGACTTTCTGTCCTTCCATCTATCCACCCATCCATCCATCCATCCGTCTATTTCTGTGCAATATAATTGACCTGTAAGCACTAAACAAAAGAACAAGCTGCTTTTAAACCCTATAGATTTTAAGTTCACTACTGCAAACACAGTTCTTCTTTGGTTTTATAGTCCGAGTTTGAATTGTGTGCTAAGCTCTATGGACAGCATCTGTCACGAACTTAAACCTAAAACATTCCTTCAAAATCTGAGTTTGTTTATAACTGAGAAAAACCTCATGGATTTCAGCTAATCTGCACAGACTGAGGGGGGGTGATGAGATGATTGAGCTTTATGAAATATACATCAGCTTCTCGTCTCAAGCTGTACTAGTTTTCTTTATGAATTCTTCAGCAGAATATAGATATGAATCATGTTAGAGGGACTGTGTGTAAATGAGAAGCTCATCCCACAGAGAGACAGAGCCTGGTCATGTGATCTATTAAAGCCGAGCGACTAATGCCGTGATTGTGACTGATAAAGCTTTATGGTTCATTGAGGGGAAATTTAAAGAAAACTAAAGATGAAATTATGAAGGTAACCGCACGTGTAAAGTGTTGGCAATTTTAGTCACTTGAACACACACTTAAATCACATTGTAGTTCTTTCATAAGTAGAATGAGACGTCTCACAATGGCACAGATATGTGGTACATTTGCGTCATCCCTATGAGCAAATGAGTGAGTATTGACAGCAGATGTTTACTACTGTATCTTGGTAACACTAAGGATGTGTCATCATCATTTACGTAACAACATGAACACACTTAAATCTGTCTGCTGCGCATGCATTGCAAGAGATGAAGAATGTGAGCTGCTCGCTGAAAGCTGTTTCTGCTGAGATATGAATTATATATTAGTCTGCAAATTATGCTTCAGAGCAGAGGGTCACTTCAGCAAATTACACCAGATTGGGAGCATATACAAGTTTAATTTCAAGAGTTTGGAAAACAACCCAAAGTCCTGAAGCTATCCTAATTCTCTGATGTCTTGCAGGCTCAGGTAGAAGCTCAGAAAGCCACACAGGAGTACCAGCGAGCCATCGAGATCCTCCGGGCAGCGAAGGAGACCATCGCTCTGGCCGAGGAGCGTCTGCTAGAGGAGGACAGCAGGCAGTTTGACTCGGCCTGGCAGGAGATGCTCAACCACGCCACCCAGAGGGTGAGAGACACAACACCACTGACCATAAACATACTAAAGATCAGTTCCTGTAGCCATAGACCACAATTGGCTATTCTATGCTATGCTGTTCATTTGATTCTGAACTGCTCTGATTGGCTCTTCCAGGTGATGGAGGCGGAGCAATGCAGGACACGCAGTGAAATTGAGCACAGAGAAACGGCGACCAAATACAACGCCGCCATCAGCCACATGAGACAACTGGAGAAGAAGCTCAAACGCACCATCAACAAGTCCAGGTCAGAGGACATCCATCGATCCAAACACCCACCCACCCATCCATCCATCCATCCACACATCCATCCAAACACCCACACATCCATCCATCCACCCATCCATCCACACATCCATCCATCTTTTTCATCCATCCGTCCATCCATCCATCTATCTACACATCCATCCAAACACCACCCATCTGTCCATCCATCCATCCACCCATTCATCCAAACACCACCCATCTGTCCATCCATCCACCCATCCATCCAAACACCCACACATCTATCCATCTGTCCATCCATCTATCATCCACCCATCCATCCATCCATCCATCCAAACACTCACTCATCTATCCATCTACCCATCCATCCATCCATCATAACACCCACCCATCCATCAATCTGTCCATCCTTTTACCCATTCTTCCATCCATTCACCCATCCATCCAAACATCCACCCACCCATCCGTCCATCCATTTACCCATCCATCCATCCATCCATCCATCCATCCATCCATCCATCCAAACACCCACCCATCCATCAGTCCATCCATCTACCCATTCTTCCATCCATCCATCTATTCATCCATCCATGAAGACTGGAGTAATGATGCTGAAAATTCAGCTTTGATCACAGGAATAAATTACATTTGACTATATATTCACATAGAAGACAGCTATTTTAAACTAATAATAATTCATGATATTACTGTTTTTACTTTTTATGTTTTTTAAAACATTAAAAATATTACTAACCCAAACTTTTAAACAGTAGTGTATTTACATTAAAATCATGATGTCAAAACTGTTACAAAAATCTAGAAGTCCACACAAGTGTTCATGGCATTTACATAAATATAATACGTGTTAAAAAATCATGTTGCAATGAACATAATGAGGAGACACCCTAAAATCTTGCTGAAACAAGTTCTGCAGGGTCTGCGTCATAAAAATTATTTTCAAAAACATATTTGGGAATAAAATTGTTTCCTTCAGAAAACCCACAAAATGTTTCCTCTCTCACATGTAAATGCCCAAACCTCCTTCAGCAGAGGCGTGTGTGTCTGTCCTGGCCGCCCCACCCCGGGCCTCTGCTGTGGAAGGAGTGTAGTTCAGTGTGGGGCGTCTCTAATGTGTTCCAGATGTGCTTCTGCTGATGGAATGTGGCGGTTCTTTCACAGAGCTCTGTTGTTGCCAGGGAAACCGGCTCTGAGACTCACTCGTTCTCTTTCTCTCCCTCTGCAGGCCGTACTTTGAATTAAAGGCGAAATATTATCTGCAGCTGGAGGTACGTCAGTGTTTTACTCAAAATCTTTTTCCCAATATTTTTTATTCAAAATTTCAAAGATTTTTCTGAATATATTTTAATTCATGTATATTTTATCAAAAAAAAATTAAGGCTTATTAAGGTTTTTTTTCCTTTAAATGACAAATAAGTACTCATTTCATCCTTAATTCTCATTACTGTAATGTGAATAAAATATTTTTTATTTTAAATAATAGGAAATTATTTAAATTGTAATGATTTATACATTATTGTAGTTTTTGAAATTAACTTATGTTGTATATAAATCATTGTATTGCATTAATTTTTTTATTATTTTAAAACTACTTCAATTAAATGTAAATATAAATTAAAAATAATATTTTAATTATATATATATATATATATATTTATAAATGTTTTAATATATTGCATTTACAAAAAACAGTATGTAATACAGGCATGAGCATTTTAGGAGAAACCAGGAGAAATCATTAAGAATAATGGGAATAAATAAAATAAGATGAATAAAATAAATGAAATAGATAAAAAAAATGAATTTAAATAAATAAATACATATATACAAATTCTAGGCTTATTACAGTAATGAGAATTTTAGGGGAAATGTGCTAATTTGTCATTAAATTTTGATTGATTTTTAATATAAACATATGTGACCTGTTCTCCGCTTTACCTTGTCCTCCATCTCCCACACAGCAACTAAAGAGACGGGTCGACGAGCGCCAGGCTAAACTGACCCAAGCCAAAGCCGAGTACCGGACGGCCCTTCGGAACTTGGAGACCATCTCGGATGAGATCCACGCACGCCGCCGGCTCTCGGCCATGGGGCCCCGGGGCCGAGGGGTGGGGGCCGAAGATGACGGGGCCGCTACCGACGACATCGCCAACTTCAAAATGGAGTCTGACGGCATATCGAGTAAGTGAGATCATACATAATGCGTTTGTACAGCAGTCCTGAAAAGAAACCAAAACACTTTACAAATATAACTTCATTGGGTTTGAAATGGTGACATTTTGTTATCCGATCCAATAAAATTCATAAATTTTCTTTTTTGTGCCACTGTATAAGCGAAAAGTAGTTTACACATGGTTTATTTTAATTCCAGGTTTATTAGACAAATAGATTGGGAAGCAAGCTAGAGAAGAAATAGCAACTAACAATATTCAACTCAAACGTGTGTTTTTTCTTCAGTGATGTCTGTGAATTTCGAGGACAGCTGCAACAGCACAACATCAGAAGACGATCCCGAGACACAGTCCACCTGCAGCCGGAGCTCCACGTCTGCACCTCTAGACCTGCCCTGTCCGTACCCCCCCTCTTCCTCCCCGTATCCCCTGCTCTCTTCCTCCTGCCCGTACCCTTCCTCTTCCTCTTCGCCCCCGCCGCCCCTCTCTCCCGGTCCTGACCTGCTCCAGCTGCCCGGCTCGGGGTCTCTGGAGGGCTTCGAGCAGGTGTCTCCGGTGTTGGGCCCTCGTAGTGAGTGCAGCGGGGCCTCGTCACCGGACTGTGAACAGGAACGAGGTGAGAGCCAAAAGACCTTGAACTATGAGGACTCAAATTTCACTTGCTAACATGACTGCAGGAAGTAGGGGTGCTGCAGCTCCCCCTGCCGACAGCTGTTTCACTACTTTTAAAGTCCCACTGAAGTGCCTTAAAATGCACAGTATTATTTAATGTGTTGATGTAATTTCCCCTGAAACAGGAAGAGGGTGGAACATATCAAGCAGCCCCTCCCCTTTTTTAAAAAACCCCAATAGCGTTTAGTTTAGATCACAGCTCGGCCAGAGCTGTTGAGCTTGGTAAAGCCGCAGTTTCCTCCTAATCTCGTGCAGAGTTTAGCTCCAACCGCAAATAAACACACCTGAACCAGCTAATCAGTGTCTTACACGGTCCTAGTAAGACACTGATTAGCTTGTTCAGGTGTGTTTAATTGGGGTTGGAGCTAAACTCTGCAGGACAGTTTGGAGACCCCTGCTCTAACCATTTGTCCTCCTGTTATCCTCCAGATCGCGTTAAAATATAATTCTGTGCAGAATTCAAACTGATCCGATGTTTATAAATGCGATTTTTGTCATAATTTTAGAGCACACTAGCTTATAGATAAAAGTAAGACCAACATATTCAATTTTGACTTAACGGGGACTTTAATATGACACCATTAAATACAGTTTTGTTTTTCAACATTTTTAATTTTCCACCTTTATTCTTAAAATTACTAAAGATTATTGCATTTTTATATGTTGTCAAATATGGTTTTATGACTTTGAGAAATTAATATAGGCACGAATCCAGATTTTTGGGGGTCGGCTGAATACCGAATCCACTGGTTAAGATTCTGCCGGATCCGAAACCGAATACCGAATCCTACTCCCATCCTCAGTCCATTATCACAGTAAACACATTAATGAAGTAAACAACGTCCACAGCAGTGTAGGGATGCTCATATTGCAAAATATGCTTTGCGATATTAAAATACAGCAGCAGTACAAGCTCCTGACTGGTGGAATGCAACTGAAAGGCGCTTCTTGCGGCTGGCCGCTCTAGCGAGGCGTTACCTCTGTATGTATTTCCGGGACATCAGTGCCATCTGAAGCCTTGTTTAAGGGTTTTCGTAGTGTGGTTCTGGTCGAGTTTACTAAAGTAAACATTGTCACGTATGTTCTTCTCGCCGCTGTTTCCTGATGGTTTATAGAACAATTACCCCGAGTCGCCCTCGTCGTTTCAAACAACATGGCGAGCGCAGAAGGTGTGCGCGCAGTCAGCAGAGGCTCGCGCTGCGGAGACAGACGAAAGTATAAACAAGGCTTGAGAGGGTGTTTTCTGCCGCGGGTTTAACTGTCAACAGGTTGTGCTCCAGACTAACCCACATCACTTAGACATGTTACTTTAAAAAAAATAAAAACCATACAAGGTGAGGGTTGAGGTAGGCCTGTTATTTTCATTTGACAAAAAAACTATTCCGGTTCTTCAAAGCTTCAAACGAATTCAATGTATCATGAACATTTTTCAAAATATCTCCTTTTTTATGGGAACAACATTTTTTGTGAACTAAAAAACCCTTAAAATGAATGAAATAATCTATGCTCAGTGACAGATGGACGTGCACACCTTTGCAAGGTTCTTCAGATAGATTCAGTGAACTCTTCATCTGCCTGACATTCAAACTGTCTCTTGAGACAACAAGTCTGGTTTGACTGACAGGAAATCTTGTGACAATTGTAAGGGGGTTTCCAGCTGGTTCACCCAAAGATCTCCTTCATTCGTTACAAGCACCATAACACCATCATACCAACATTTGTGTCTTACATATTTCTCCGTCTCTTTTCCATCTACTTTAGCAATAAAAGTACACTAATACTTGCACACACACAGACAGTATCTTGGTCTGGTGATAGCCAGACAAATAATCAACATTACGCCACAAATACTGTTGACTTAGCTTAACTTGACCTGAACCTGACCATTCATTTGTTCTGAATAAATGAACAGATTCTCAACAGTTGTCTGTGTTTTCTAACAGGTGAGAGAGCAGAGGGCGCAGAAGTCAAACCTGGCAGTACGAGCAACATCAGCAGTCAGAAAAGCACGCTCCTGGAGAAGAGCCTGCGCAGTTTATCTCTCCAGACCCCAGACGACGACAATGACACAGACACTCGTTCTTTCACTGTGACCTCCAACACACCAGCAGTGCTGCTTCTCAACAGTGTTTAACCTTCAGCACAGGGGCCAAAGCAGGGGCCCGCATCCGAGACTACAGTTTGACATCATGTCAATGGAGCCATTGTGTGAATCTGTTATCATCTCAGTATTACGGACATCTCATCTCAGACTGGTTTAAAGCCAGAAAACCATGAAAGTATTAGAATTGTCATGCAGACATCAGCTATGAAGTGACGGGAACTATATTGAACTTTTCACCATCACTGAGCGGATGTTCTTCATGTCTTCCTAAAATGTTTGTGTCGTGAATGGACGCTTTATTTTCTGCCGCTGCGTCTCACTACCTTGACTTGAAACAACTCAGTTTTTATGGGTGGTGACATACCTAGTAACTGTTGTAGCATAAACTATTGTAAGTGACTGAATCAGTCTCCCGACTCTCCAGCGACTGTAAATGAAGCGGTTAATGGGACGCCAGCCTTAGCAGAAGATATCTGCACTTGTTTTTCACTCTGTCGGCGTTGTGCGATGAACTTTCTCTGTTGTCTTAGATTTACTCCACAGGTCATAACACATAGAGGGACTCGTGTAGTTCAAAGCTATATATTTATACTCAATGTTTATCTCGTTATCATGATGTTATCGATGTGTTTTCATGGCACAACGGTCTTATTTGTGTAATAAACAGATGCTCACAGCACAAGCCTCTTTCCACTGTTGTGATTTCACACAGTAAGACATCTTTATAACAAAACAGAGAGTCTTGATCTTGGTCTTGAGACCTCACCAGACTTATTACAGTCAGATTAAATTACACAAAAACGACAATTGTCATCATTTATTCATCCTCATTCGACATTAAACCATGACTGACTTTCAAGATAAATTATGACTAATACCATACCATGATAAAACATGGGGGTGGGTATATGACGACAGAATTTTCATTTTTGGTCTTGGTTTTAAAGCCTAAAGTATAACTTTACTTCGGTTTTTACACACACTAGGGTATACGGTCATTGCCATAGCCAGATATGAGGTTGTCACTGTAATTTTCCAAGGTGTGTATAATAAAGGTTGTGAAATAACTGACTAATATAGTACTTTAGTGCTGCAAGGAATAGGATATTGCACAGCAAGATCTTCTCAGCTCCCTCAGCTGTCTGTCACCGCTCGTCAACATGTCAAAATATTTGAGATGACCAATCAAATTAAAGTAGGCGGGTTTTATGTTCACAGAAGCTGCTGAGCGCGAATTCTAGCGGAGCGTGACGCTTCAAACTGGCCCAAAAAGTCACTGTTTGGATTTAAATAGGCAAATACTTAAAAGTCAGCGGGATCATTGTTGCATTCTAGCATGTTATATGTTTAGGAAAAGTTCTTCTAACCCTAATTGATAGAAATAACACCACAAGAGTTATTTCCATCAAGAGGTGCATCAGTTTTTTGGTCCAGATCTTGTATTGTCAATTCCAGCACTCTGTAAAGTCTCCTCCAGCACATCCCAAACACTTCCAATGAATTTAAGGTCCAATTCATGTGTGAGAATGATTCTTCACTCTCCCTCACAACCGTTCTTTCACAGTTTGAGCTGATGAATCTTGACATTGTCATCCTGGAATATGGCCATGAAGTGTCTTCCTACATGGTTGTTTAAGAAATGAGAAGCTACACACTCCATCAATGAGGGTTAGAAGAACTGTTGGCAAACATATAACATGCAGAAACATAATAATCACTTCAATAATGATCCTATCAAAGACATGTATTCATATTTAAATCCAAACAGTGATTTTTTGGACACGGAGTGTATTTGAGTGATATTTGTAATTTATAAAATGAAGATATTGTAGCGTAGAGTCTAGCAGTTTTTGGTTGGAGGTAACAACAGGCCATCAAAGGTAATGGGTCTTAGACTGTAAAAAAATATGGACGTAGTGTCCGTGACGTCACACATAGGATTCTGATGAGCCCCGTTCTGAAGCCCAAAATATGGACGAGATGGCCGTTGCCATCGTGCGTCACTCCAGGATAACAGAAAATGGGCAAAAAGGTGAAGTGACACGATGACTAACAGACAGCAGATAAACGGCTATCCACCTGTCACTCAAAGTGGCCACGCCCTTAATTATGCAGAACTTTAATGCTTTATATAATGTAAACGAATGAGTTATAAAAAAAATTCACCCCCCTCCCGTCGTCATGAAGGGCAAAATTAGCCGAATAGACCAAAACCACAATTTGTACCAACATGTTTTAATCTGCTGTAAAGTTGGCCATTTTAACATGAGGCTCAATGAGATTCTGCTCCTTCTGGAGCCTGTCCCTAGCGGCCAGTCGATGAATTGCTGTTTATGTCATTTCCGTATTGGCTTCAAGAGAAACTGCGGGAGGTTGCCGCTTGTCTTATACACAACCCTAAAGCGACCTTCGGGACAAATGTGGGCAAAATCTTTTTTTCTTTAATTTTATTTTTTAAAATACTGAGCAGTACAAGGCTTGGCTACTTTTTCTAAGTTTGCCACCTGAACACAAAAAAATTAAAATAATCATAAATTGACTCGATTATACAATGTTAAGTGGTTAAAAAAGTTTAAAAAGCCTTTGTGGACAAAAATGGGCACCCATAGGAATGAATGGGAATTTAATAGATTTCAGAGCTTTTTTTTATTTACAATTTTAACTTGCGATAAAATGTAAAACTTAAGAGGTTAAATTCGTTAAAACATTGGTTTATCGAGTTCAGCCTTTATGCAGCCATTGGGTATTATTGCCATCTAGTGGCTATTGATATTTTATCTTTATTTAAATTCTATACCAACATAGGTCACCAAAGTCATCACATTTTTAGGTTTTGGCTGTCTGAACATACTGGAATACATTTTTTTACTGAAGTTAAATGAATTTAAAATATACATAAATTAAATATATAAAATAGATATATTTTACATTAAAAATATGGTACTTTTAGTGGTAAATAAATTCAAAAATACAACAAAAATAAAATAAAAAACTGCATAAATTGATAGTTTTTAGATATTGATATAATATTTATTTAAAAATAATTGGGATCACACCTCAGACCCCAGTGCCCAAATGTGTCCACGAAGGACCAAAGAAGGGCTGTAATATGAAGGTCCCTTAAAAACATTATTAAGCACAACAATTTCTAGTAGTGCTCAAGATGCTGAAGAGACACAGATCAGAAGTATTTTCTGCACCTCCAAAAATGTGTTTTAAGAGGGTTCCTACACTACGCGATAGGTTAGTACCAAGTCATCTTCCTGCTAAAAAACAGATTACTTGGCTTCATAGACAGTTACAAGGTACTTATAAATGTGGGTCTTGCAATCATTGTTGTAAAATTAAAGAATGTAAACAATTCTGTGATTTCAAGACTAATAAGACATACAACACAAAAGCATTCATTAATTCTAACACTACTGTTGTGGAATACAGGTTATCATGCTTTTACGTAGGCCAGACCAAGAGACGTCTTAAAGATAGAGTATCAGAGTACAAAAATGCTATTAAGAAAAGCCAATTTGGATTATCCTATGGCAAAACACTTCCAAAACACAGTAATCCAGAAGGCCTAATGGTTGAGGGTTTAGAAATGATCAGAAAGGTGACATGGTGACAGATTAAAATTAATTTTACAAAGAGAAACATTTTATGTATACGAATTACAGGCCACAGTGTACCTGGGGTTGAATGAAGAAATACATTTCAGTCCTTTCTTGTGATCATTTTCTCCAGGGCCGTGCACAGGGGTGTGGCCCGGTGGCGGGAGCCACTGCCCCTCTGCCTTCATTGGCTGAGGTGCCCCTCTTGGCCCAACCCCCCTTCTTCCAGAAAATGTCGTCCCATTAACAGGTCGATTACAAACTACAATCCACATTACAGACAGTGGTTTATCCGCGGAATTAGTAAAGTTTGTTTTTGTATTTTTGTCGGTAATGTTTTTCTCCTGGTCTTCTAATAGTGCTAACAACTTGTGCAAAATATCCACTTTCTTGGAAAATAATTAATTGTCTAATTAAAAAAGGTAATATACTATAAATGTTCAAAATGAGTTGCATCATAGGGTACAATGGGGCTAAAGGCACACCCTAAGAAAAATTTGCTTTTTAATCATATCTAAGTTAATACTTGTTCAAAAAATGTCTCTTTAGCAAAGTTTGTAATCCTTTCTGTTTATTTTGATAAATAAAAGATTTCATCATTGTTCAATATATAGGCTATTAAAATATGTTAATATAAAAATGTATTTTAAAAATACAGAAACTTTAAAGATTCTGAAAGCATTGAATGCGATCCCATAATAATTTAATAAAGCTTTACAGTAGTAACAAATAAATATATTTTTATTATATGATATGGTTATTATCATATTTTTAAAAATGATGGTTTCATTATAAATACGAGGATTATCTCTAAGGTGGACACCCAACTTAATACACGATCTGAATGTAACCATGTCATGTCAACAAATGGAAAAGTCAGTCGGCTGTTTATGATCATGTTAATTGTGCCTTTTACCACAAATACCATACTTTTACATTTACTTTGAACAAACCTGAAAATCATTAAAAAGACTCAAAAATGTATTCAATAATTTTTAGCAATTCTCATTTTCTACATAAATCTGCAACATTTGAAAAAACATTGAATATCAAATTAGCGCAGAATCAACTTTTTGGAAGAGTAATCACAACAACATAAATTGAATTAGCACTAAAGCCAAACAACTGTATTTACAATATGATAGCAAAATGTTTGTTATTCAATCTCTGCATTAAGATGATACTCACCCCCCTTATGCCCCTTTTTTTGGTTTGGGCCGCTGCCCCTCAAAATGTCTGTGCACGGCCCTGATTTTCTCTGTATATGTATTGATTTGGGCTTAACTTGTAATGTAGCCACCTAGTGGACTCTCTCTGTATGTGGACATTGGCCACCTAGTGGATTGTTGTTCTTTATTTACTTTCTTTTTTTTGCATGTGATCATTTAGCCTACAGCCTGCCACCCAGTGGATTGTTTTGGCATGATTCCTGTGGTAATTTACCATGTTACTCAGGTGTTTTTAATTAGTACACACAAAAGCGTTCCACTCCAGTTTTAGACACACACTTGCGAACTTCCCTAAGCACTTGCCCTCGGGGTAAGGGTCCCCCCCGCCGCCATTTTGAAGTACGTTCCACTTCGTGAAGTGGACAAGGGAAGTTAATATGGACAGACCCTTGCTCCCTCGATTTTAACCGACCGTCTACTTTATATCGCTTCATATGTACACTTCAGGCAGCTTCATATACCACAATGCAACACGATTGTGACGTCACCGCATATCGCGTTTAATTTACCCCACCACAAACAACTCTATGGCTGCGTCCGAAATCGCGTACTTCCATACTATATAGTATGCGAAAAACAGTACGCGAGCAGAGTAGTGTGTCCGAATTCATAGAATTCGAAAAACAGTATGTGAAAAGTACCCGGATGGCCTACTACTTCCGGCGAGATTCTGAAGTGCGCATACGATGGACACTTTACTATCCCATGATGCCACGGGAGAGAGGAGTTGTCATTATATTTGAAAATGGCGGAAAACGGAGATGCGGCAGTTTTCAAGTGTAAGTACTTTAGAAACATTTTTTGGTTTATTTGTGGTTAAATTGTGTTTGTTTAACATCATATAAGTAAACGATTGATTGTTAAAAGTTTAAATAATGTAAATTGAGGGTGTCCTTTTCCAGCCAATTCAGAAAAATTATAGTTTTATCATATTAGACCGAGCTAATGTAAATCAGCTAGCTAACACTGTTTTCATTAAACAACGACGTTCGTTGTTTAGCAGTTTAATAAGATAGTTACACAACTTCAGTAAATTAAAACGATTATATTTCTCCTTTACCAGTGTTGATAGTGCAGTCAGTGGAATGGGCTCTTTAAATTTTCGCGGTGTTATGACAGCGTCTGTCACGTGACATGCGCTGTTATGACACGTCACAATTCCGTCATGGCGCATGTAGTACGTCCGGACTCCATTCATACTACCCGTATTCATACTATACACTCTAAAAAAAAAAGGTTCTATATGGCACCAAAAATGGTTCTTCGTCGTAATCATAGGGGAACCACTTTTGGTGCTATATAGCACCATATCTTAACATGTTCTTTATATGGTAGCGGTGCTATATAGCACCTTAGTTAGCGGTGCTATATAGCACCTTAGTCAAAGAACCGGTGAAGAACCTCTGAAGAACCGCTGAAGAACCACTGAAGCACCAAAATTGGTGCTATATAGCACTGAAAAAGGTTCCCCTATGATTACGAGCCAAGAACCATTTTTGGTGCCGTATAGAACCTTTTTTTTAGAGTGTATAGAACATACTTTTTTAACGGTCGTGAAGTACGTTCTAATTCAGATGTAGTACATACTCACATAGTAGGCCTACGCGATTTCGGACGCAGCCTATGATATCTTTGTATTATTTTTTAAAAACTTTTAAAACAACCCAAAAACACCTTTATGCATATATAATGCTGCATTAAATAATTTAGTAAAGGAAAAAAATAAATAATAAATCAACTCTTGGATTCGAAGTGATCAAGGGCAAAGCACATTCTGGATTAATACTGACCTCTAGCCTGATTAAAACCAGACCATTCTCAGTAGTAACTAAATTTGCCGGAAGTTGTCTGGGTAAAACATTTTTTGTGAACTATGGGAAGAACACAAACACATCTGAACTCTCTGAGTGGCTTAAATGTATGACTGAAACAGCTTCCTTTGACTACTCGATATCTAGAACTATACAAAAGGGAACATTTTAGTTAGTCTGGGATCATTTCTTCCTGCAGGGCTCAATGCATTACAAGTCTGTGAGAAGCAATGATCGATAACATTCATTTTATTATGTACACTTAAGTAAAGTTCAAGAATATTATAAATATATGTATGTATACTAATTACACTTACAAGTATACTTCTAGTACGTTGATGTTTCAATACTACTTGGGACTAAATTGGCCCACTTTTGTAGTGTATAAAAGTATACTTTTAGGTATACTTTAAGTGTAAAAGTACTGTAGTAAACTTGAGTACACTACTAGTTTTGGGACGCCTGCCTTTACATGCACATGAACTTTAATGGCATCCCATTATTAAACCGTAGGGTTTAATATGGAGCAAATATGGAGCTCCTCAGCAAACTCTGATAAGGGGGTTTTGTGTGCATTTTGTTTTTGTATTTTTTGTATTTTTTTTTTATCCTTTCTTAGGGAGGGTATATGTCTAGAAAAGCTGACTAAATAATTAGAATATCTTTTAAATGGTCAAAAAATATGTGGCCTGGGCTTACATTATAATATATCATAACATAGCCAATGAGTCTGTAATGGCTATTTGTCAAAAATCTAATTCAAACTCACAATCAATGAACAACTGATGCACCGCAGGCATATTGCAAAAGACCAAACACAGTCTGTGCATTCGCTGTATCATTTATTCTGATAATACTTTACTTCTGTACGTTTCTGCGTACAGGACTTTGAGTTGAAGTGGAGTATTTTCAGAGGTATCATGTGGTATTGCTACTGTCTTCTCTAGTCCATCAAGACATAAAGCCTACTGGATATCATTTGCCTAAAGATCTATTATTATTATTATTATTAGCTGTTTGCCGACATGCATGTGCATGTGTTTTGTGGTTGAGATTTTAAAAAGTAACAAATCCTTCCCTCACGGGTCAATTTGACCCCCATAGGAATGAATGGAATACGAGCAAGGCTTCAGTACACCTAGAAAAAAACTAAAAATGCTCATAATTCAAACTAAAAATGCTTAAACTTTACCAGAAAATGATTTTATAATGTCTACATGTGTGTCTGAATGCATACTGAGGAGAAACTGACTTTAGGACCCAGCGGAACAGCTCATTTGATCCATAGCTATAAGGCCATCTAGTGCAGGGATTTTAGATCCCACGGACCCACAAATATAAACTTCCTTGTGTGAGGGACCCCCGCGCTGAAAATTAAAAGACATCTGTCTTTTGCAACACTCGATTAATAAGATTAAATAAAATTATATATCTAACATTAATTAAGTTACTTTATTATATATCTTCTCTACTCACTATAAGAATGTACTGTTAATTCCGTCATTTTTAAAAAAAATCAAATTTTTATTCCTTTATATGATTTAAAATTTAATTACTTATTTATTCATCTTAATCGAATTAATTTTTAACAAATTTAACAAAACTATTAAATAAATATGCAAACTTTTAAAGAGAAAAAAACATTTATATACATGTGTGTTTTTTCGCTAAAGTTTGCATATTTATTAATCTGGATTTTCCACATATATTTATTTTAATCTAATTTATTTATGTATTTACTTTTTACATTTTTATCATATGTTAATGTATCATTCAATAATTTATTTATTTATTTTAATCTAATTTATTTACTCAATTTTATACTTACTTTTCTCTACACTTTTAAGAAAATTTATAAATAAGAAATTAAGCAAATGTATTTATTCACTTATTTATTTTTGTGCATGTTTTATTTGTTAACTAAACATTAAATCGCTCATTTATTCATTTTAATCGTAATTTTTTATTTATATTTGTTCATGTTTTTTTCTCTGGACTTTACCACGGACCCCCTGTCACTCCTTTATGGCCCCGTTTGAAAACCCCTGATCTAGTGCAAGAGTCATGAAATATCATGTTAGATTATTATTAAATATGAGTTGTTTCTGGATATTGAGTTTTTTAGTTGTTTGAGGTCTTTTTATTGCAATAATGCCAAATACATTATTTGGCAGAATGTACAGAATTTTAGCCAATTTAGCCACTAAAAGAAAAGACTGGATTGTAATCAGGTATTATTTATTTCAACAATCAAAATGTATAAAAATAAATAACTTTAGAATAGACATACAACAAAAAGTAAATACAACCAGCAGAAAAAAACAGCAATAAGCAGATATGAACAGGAGTGAAGAGTGAACACACACCTGTGTGTATGTCTGTGTGTGTCTGTCTCTCTCTGTGTGTGTGTGTGTCTGTGTGTGTGTGTGAGTGTGTGTGTGTCTGTCTCTCTCATGTGTGTGTGTGTGTCTGTCTGCTGTCTCTGTGTGTCTGTCTGTGTGTGTGTGTGTGTGTGTGTGTCTGTCTGTCTGCTGTCTCTGTGTGTCTGTCTGTCTCTCTCTCTGTGTGTGTGTGTCTGTCTCTCTGTGTGTGTGTCTGTCTGTCTCTCTGTGTGTGTGTGTGTGTGTGGGGGGGGGGGGTCTGTCTGTGTGTCTGTCTCTCTCAATGTGTGTGTGTGTGTGTGTGTGTGTGTCTGTCTGCTGTCTCTGTGTGTCTGTGTCTGTGTGTGTGTGTGTGTGTGTGTGTGTGTGTGTGTGTGTGTGTGTGTGTGTGTGTGTGTGTGTGTGTGTGTGTGTGTGTGTGTGTGTGTGTGTGTGTGTGCACTAAAAAAAAAAACTATTTGGACAAACTGAGGGCAGGTTTTCCATCCAATAAATATGTGTAGTCCCAACTCATAAAAAATCTAATTAATGAAATGTAATTGAGTTGGTCCAACTCAATTTGATCAAATACAGTTTAAATTATATTTATATAAGTATAACATGACTTTTTTATACTTGTCAAACTTAAAATAAAACATTTGATTGGAAAATCAATTATAAGCAGTTTCATTCATCATCATACACAAATGTAATTTAATATTATATCAGTCTATAGCGAGTAAACTAAAAAAATTCTAGCCAATGTTCTATAGCCAAGGTGTGCGTACACTCAAAAAAACTTCCCCTGTTGTTCGTTGTACTCAAATATCCTTGTTCACATTACTTAAAAACTCATGAAACTACATGAACTTACATTTACTGAGTTGTTTCTACTAAAAATGAGTATTGTCAGCTTTACTTAATAAGTGTTTGTTCGGTCAACTTAACATTGCTGAGTGAAACGAACATACTGGGCATAGGGTTGGTTCTGCTGCATTTATTTGTCCTTTTGTTTTTAGTTTCTTTGTTCTTATTTTACTACTGATTGTTTAATTTTCTTTAAAAAGCTTCTAGAAATGTGTACTTATATTAATCAGGCTAGTATCAGCTTTTTTCTCTTTTTTTCTACGTACCCTTTCTAATAATTCGCCTCTATATAAACACCCGTCCTTAAGCATTCTGCAGGGGGAAGGTCGTTTAGAAATGTCAGCAAAGTCAACAAGTGTTTTTTCTCCTTTATTTCAAATATGCAGTCTTCATACAATCATACATATTATTTTTATAGCATGCAGATATTTATCAGAGGAGAAATTATCTGCAAAACAATTAGTAATCTGGCACAATCTGACATTAAGAGCTCAAAAAAAGTGTGCAGATCACTGTCCCAGACGCATCCCGTATAGCTTCAGCCGTGTGATGATCAGATGAGCTGGAGGAGTTTGAGAAGCCCAGTGGAGGTGAACGTGTAGATCAGAAGTCCGGGCAGCCCCACCATCCCCACCGATGAAAAAGATGCCGCAGCGCTTTTGGTTGAGGCTGGTTTTACCGTTATGGCTGGTGTTGCCGCTGTGCTTGCGGCATTGGTAAGGCCATAGCGTGCAATCATTACAGCCGCAGTACTGTTGTAGTTTTTAAAGCCATATTCAGGTCCCTATTTAGATAAGACAAACAACAAAATAAAATGATAATGTTCCACCTTTTTAAAATCATATTCTATACAATAACTTTTTAACTGTAACGTCCTAATCTTCACGGAAACCTGGTTAAACAGTGGAATACCGGACACCGCTATTGAGCTAGCGGGACGCCACACACTCCGGGCGGACAGAACATTAGATGGCTCCGGGAAGACCAGAGGGGGTGGATTGTGCATTTACATTAACAAAGCTTGGTGCACAAACTCTGCTATTGTTGGGAGTCATTGTTCAGCTAACCTTGAGTTTCTCATGGTTAAATGTAGACCGTTTTATCTCCCGCGGGAGTTCACTTCCACCATTATCACTGCAGCCTATATTCCCCCGGATGCTGATGCCAAGCTTGCTATGAAAGAACTTCACGCAGCCATTTATTCAAAATATATTTAAAGTAATGTTCAAATAAGTACACTTTTAAAAAGTACACTGAACTTTCATTTTAAGTATATTTTTCTAAAATATATTTTTCTAAAATACAATTATTTTAAAGTGCATTAAAAGTTGCATTGTGAAAATATGATGCTAATATACTTGGTACAAATTTTGTTAGTATATTTACAATATACTATTGAAAAAGAGAATATATTTGAAATACAATAAAGTATACTTTTTTTTCACCAGGCAGGCCTTCTCGTCCAACATCAGTGCCTGACCTCACAAATGTGCTTCTAGAAGAATGGTCAAACATTCCCATAAACACACTCCTAAACCTTGTGGAAAGCCTTCCCAGAAGAGCTGAAGCTGTTAGAGCTGTGAAGGGTGGACCAAGCCCATATTAAACCCTACGGATTAAGAACGGGATGGCATTAAAGTTCATGTGCATGTAAAGACAGGCGTCACAAAACTAGTAGTGTACTCAAGTTTACTACAGTACTTTTACACTTAAAGTATACCTAAATGTGTACTTTTATACACTAAAAAGTGGGCCAATTTAGTCCCAAGTAGTATTGAAACATCAATGTATTAGAAGTATACTTGTAAGTGTAATTAGTATACATACATAAAGTATATTTATAATATACTTGAACTTTACTTAAGTGTACATAATAAAATGAACTTGAAGTATACTTATTTTTGTAAGGGTACCCCTTTAAGAGGAAGAGCAAAAAAAAAGAAAAAAGTAAGTGCATTCACTTCCATCCTGCAGTAATAGCCCATCTCCGCCTCCTGCGAGGGTGTGATGTGTAACATTCAAATAAAAGCCTAAGCTCAGCTCTGGCGTTCACTTCAACATCCTTCAAGAGAAGTCGACAGACACCGAGAACAATCATCTGTAGCAAACGGTAAATATGACTATTTTATCTATAGCAGTTATGTTTTCTTGGTGATAAATTTAGTCATTTAGCAGACGCTTTTATCCCAAGCGACTTACAAATGAGAGCAATAGAAGCAAAACTCAAAAAAACGATACGTGGGTTTTACTTAATTTTATGTCAACAGGTTCCACATAATTGGGTTATGTTGAATTTAATTAAAATAGTTTATTTCAGTAAACTTACGTTTTTTACGTAAGGTTAGTTCAATGCCATTTAGGTTAATGTTCTTAATTTTATCCAGAACTATTCAAGTTAATTATTCTAAAATAAATATAAAAAACAAACCAATACAAGTAATCCAGTTTAAATGATTATTTTTATTTAGTGAATTACTATTTTTACAACATTTACACAACCTTTTACAAGGTCTTATTGGCTAGTCAGAAGATGGTTTTATTACATCCATGGCATGCCCAAAGTAGTTGTTTTTTATTATTTATACAACTTTAATTGTTGTTAGCAGGTCCTCAACCCAAGCACATGCTCTACACTTCACCACAATGGTAACCTCCAAAAACACTAACATAACAAAACATTAAGCATTAAAATGTCTCTCCATTTTCTCATCTTGTTCAAAATTTATCAAATAGCACTTTATTTAAACATTTACTCTCCGAATTCAGCCCCTTTGCAAAGCATGATGGGAAGTGAAAGTCTTGTTGGATTGGGTTACTTGATTGAAGCATGTTATTTCAAAATGAAAACATCAAGTTATGTCAAAGAGTAACGGTTTTAAGTCAGTTTAACATGAATCAATTACATTTGAAGCAGAAACCTGATATAATTGTGTTAAATCAAGATGAATTGCTTAAATAAAGTGAACAGCATCATAAAATAATTTTTTGAGTGAACTAGAACAGTCAAGGGCAACAGATGATCGTATTAGATGCAGTGGTTAAGTTATAAAATATTGTATAGAATATGATTTTAAAAAGGTGGAACATTATCATTTTATTTTGTTGTTTGTCTTATCTGAATAGGGACCTGAATATGGCTTTAAAAACTACAACAGTACTGCGGCTGTAATGATTGCACGCTATGGCCTTACCAATGCCGCAAGCACAGTGGCAACACCAGCCATAACGGTAAAACCAGCCTCAACCAAAAGCGCTGCGGCATCTTTTTCATCGGTGGGGATGGTGGGGCTGCCCGGACTTCTGATCTACACGTTCACCTCCACTGGGCTTCTCAAACTCCTCCAGCTCATCTGATCATCACACGGCTGAAGCTATACGGGATGCGTCTGGGACAGTGATCTGCACACTTTTTTTGAGCTCTTAATGTCAGATTGTGCCAGATTACTAATTGTTTTGCAGATCATTTCTCCTCTGATAAATATCTGCATGCTATAAAAATAATATGTATGATTGTATGAAGACTGCATATTTGAAATAAAGGAGAAAAAAACACTTGTTGACTTTGCTGACATTTCTAAACGACCTTCCCCCTGCAGAATGCTTAAGGACGGGTGTTTATATAGAGACGAATTATTAGAAAGGGTACGTACAGTATGTGTCGTACAGGGGTGGGCATTTGAGTCATTTTATTACGTGAAACAAGGTTATTATTAAAGGTCCCGTTCTTCGTGATCCCATTGTTCAAACTTTAGTTAGTGTGTAATGTTGCTGTTAGAGCATAAATAATACCTGTAAAATTATAAAGCTCAAAGTTCAATGCCAAGCGAGATATTTTATTTAACAGAAGTTCCCTTTCAAAGCCTACAGCGAACGGCCGGCTTGGACTACATCCTGGTACTTCCTACATAAATGACGTCAGTAGAACAGTAGAACAGACTAACCTCCGCCCACAAGAATACGCGAAAAGGGGGCGTGGTCTTGTTGCTCTCCCACGTGGAGAAGAGGAAGTGTTGCGTGGAGAAGAGGAAGTGGTGCGTTTGAGTGTGTTTGTCGCCATGTCGTCGAGACGCTGTTATTTTCATCCCGGAGTCAAATCACCTTTGTTTGGCTTTCCCAGGGACGCTGTAGAGATCATTAAGCGCATACATCTCCCGTTAAGAGGCGTGACCTTTCCATGCAAGTTACATGCGCTAAGCTGCTGTCGAATCACGACACAGGAACCGCTGGCACAATCAGAACTCGTTACGTATTTCTGAAGGAGGGACTTCATAGAACAAGGAACTCGTCAGACGTTTTCAGGACAGTGAGAACAGCGGTGTACAGATGAGTAAATTGTGTTAAAAATACTGTGTGTTTTTACACGCGAAACATGAACACATGTTATATTGCACACTGTAAACACAATCAAAGCTTCAAAAAAACACGAAGAACGGGACCTTTAAGCAGTACATAAAAAATGTCAGATCCCATTGAAATTTCACAATTCTAAATACCAATTTCGATATCACAGGCAAAAAGCTGATACTAGCCTGATTAATATAAGTACACATCTCCAGAAGCTTTTGGAAGAAAATTAAACAATCAGAACTAAAATAAGAACAAAGAAACTAAAAACAAAAGGACAAATGCCAAATTTGTTCGTTTCACTCAGCAATGTTAAGTTGACCGAACAAACACTTATTAAAGGTCCCGTTCTTCGTGTTTTTTTGAAGCTTTGATTGTGTTTACAGTGTGCAATATAACATGTGTTCATGTTTCGCGTGTAAAAACACACAGTATTTTTCACACAATTTACTTATCTGTACACCACTGTTCTCACTGTCATAAAAACGGCTGATGACTTCCTTATTCTATGAAGTCCCTCCTTCAGAAATGCGTAACGAGTTCTGATTGTGCCAGCGGTTCCTGTGTTGTGATTCGACAGCAGCTTAGCGCACGTGGAAAGGTCACGCCTCTTAACGGGAGATATATGCGCTCAATGATCTCTAAGTACAGCGTCCCTGGGAAAGCCAAACAAAGGTGATTTGACTCCGGGATGAAAATAACAGCGTCTCGACGACATGGCGACAAACACACTCAAACGCAACACTTCCTCTTCTCCACGTGGGGCAGCAACAAGACCACGCCCCTTTTTTCGCGTATTCTTGTGGGCGGAGGTTAGTCTGTTCTACTGACGTCATTAATGAAGGAAGTACCAGGATGTAGTCCAAACCGGCCGTTCGCTGTAGGCTTTGAAAGGGAACTTCTGTTAAATAAAATATCTCGCTTGGCATTGAACTTTGAGCTTTATAATTTTACAGGTATTATTTATGCTCTAACAGCAACATTACACACTAACTAAAGTTAGAACAATGGGATCACGAAGAACGGGACCTTTAAGTAAAGCTGACAATACTCATTTTTAGTAGAAACAACTCAGTAAATGTAAGTTCATGTAGTTTCATGAGTTTTTAAGTAATGTGAACAAGGATATTTGAGTGCAACGAACAACAGGGGAAGTTTTTTTGAGTGTTATATATTATATATCTCTAGCGAGTATTATATCAGTCTCTAGCGAGTAAACAAAAAAAAATTCTAGCCAATGTTGATTCTATAGCCAAGGTGTGCGTATACGCACACCTTGGCTATAGAATCAACATTGGCTAGAATTTTTTTTTGTTTACTCGCTATAGACTGATATAATATTATATATGCATGTGTGTGTGTGTGCGTGTGTGCGTGTGTATGATTCCACCAAATCAGCTTATCTTGGTAAAACACAGCTTTTTAAATATCTGAACTTACACTCACTGAAAAAAGGTGTGTTGTATTTGCTTGATTTAATCATGTACATCGGTTCCATGTGAATCAAATTAAACAAACATAATTTGGTCACATAATTTCAACATCATGGAATGAAGTCATATTTAAGTAACCCAATTGAGTAGACTCACAATGGTTTTAATATGGCTCCTAACAGACCCTGCCTCTTTAATCAAATCACAAAACACAAGTTTATTTTATTTTTGTAGATTTTTGTTGTTACTTGACTGATTTATAAGACTGTACATACTAACTTTATGATGCCAAGGACCCCCAAATATGATGAACCTTTTATGAGGGACCCAATTCTAAAATGCATCTATATATGTGACACTGGACCACAAAACCATGAGGGTCATAAGGGTCAATTTTTAAAAATAAAGATTTATACATATATCTTCATGGAACATGATCTTTACTTAATATCCTAATGATTTTTGCCATAAAATAAAAATGGATAATTTTGACCCATACAGTGTATTGTTGGCTATTGCCACAAATATACACGTGCGACTTATGACTGTGGTCCAGGGTCATATATTTGTATGTATAAAAAACATTTATACTGTTAGATAAATAGTAAGTGTGACATTAATGTTTCCAAACTTAAATTGCCTATACTTAATGTTATAGATGTATAAACCTGAAGAAGAACATTTTCAATTAAAAAATATTTGTATGAGCAACTTTCACAATAAATGTATGTAATCAGCTTATGTACTGCGTTAAGAATATCGCCTTACAACCCCAGTGAGCGAGATAAATGGGACTATAGTAAGAACAACTTACTAGAAAGATACAAAGCAAACATATACAATTCTGGAAAGTATGTAAACAGCAAGAAAGGAGAGAAACATTTTGAAATGGTAGGCTTTACCCATTTTTGCTTTGTCTTTTTCATCTCTGAAATTTTCTAGGGGACTTTAATCCTTCTGGAGGACCCCTGGGGGTCCCCGGACCCCAGTTTGAAAACCCCTGTACTAACTAGCTTTCATTCTATTAGCCAGCGATAGTACACAATTGTTGAGGTCAGGACTCTGTGCCGTCCAGTTCCTCCACACCAAACTCGCTCATCCATGTCTTTATGGAGTGACGCTTTGTGCACTGGTCAGTCATGTTGGAACAGGAAGGGGCCGTCCCCAAACTGTTCCCACAAAGTTGGGAGCATGAAATTGTCCAAAATGTCTTGGTGCTGAAGCATTAAGAGTTCCTTTCACTGGAACTAAAGGGCCAAGCCCAACCCCTGAAAAACAACCCCCACACCATAATCCCCCCTCCACCAAACTTTACACTTGGCACAATGCAGTCAGGCAAGTCCCGTTCTCCTGGCAACCGCCAAACTGCGCACTGTTCTTGAGCTCATCTGAAGGCCACACAAAGTTTGGAGGTGACTCTGCAGTAAGTTGGCGACTTCTGTGCACTGTGACCCTCAGCATGCGCTGACCTCGCTCTGTGATTTTACGTGGCCTACTTTGTGGCTGTTCCCAATTGCTTCCACTTTGTTATAACTAACAGGTGAGCGTGGAATATTTAATAGTGCAATAGGTGGCAACCGATCACGGTACCACGCTTGAGTTCACTGAGCTCCTGAGAGCGGCCCATTCTTTCACGCGTCTGTAGAAGCGTCTGCACGCCTAGTGCTTGATTTGTATACACCTGTGGCCATGAAGTGATTGGAACACCTGAATTCAATGATTTGGAGGGGTGTCCCAATACTTTTGGCAATATAGTGTATGTTCTCAGAACTGTACACTGATGGTTTATGGAGTCAGTCACTGCATATCTCGGCTATGAGAGAAACGCAGGGCGGAGGTCTAAAGTGTGAAGTCATCCCGCTGAACATGATACAAGCTCAGGCATGAGATCCATCGCCATTACACTGGAAACAGGACAACAGAGACTGCTCAATTACGATTGAATTACTTCTAAATGTTTAATTTTTACTTCTAATATTTGTAAAATTTTGGTAATATGTATTAATAAAATCTATATAAAATATGCTATAAAAGAATTATCATGCAAGTCAGTGGTGTTTTGAGTATTTTTTAAAAGTTTAGTAAAAATAAATTAACTATGCTGGGTTAAATAAACAACCCAATTTGCTGGGTATAATCTTGGATAATAATATTGCACCATATTGATATAAAAAAAATACAAAGAGAAAGAATATTACATTCTTTGTTATCGACAATGTGAAGTGCATTAAATATTACATTACATCAATCAAAATTAAACATTTACTAAAAATGATGCACCTGCATGTCATGTGACCATTAACCAACATCAGAGAACTGTGAACTTCATTTTATTATCATTTATTATTATTATTGACTGAACTTATTAACTTAAAATCTCACTTCAAATAAATATAGTAGGTCAAAGAGGTTCAGCTGACAAAAAAGGGCAGAATTCATTGCATGTAAATATGAATTGATGCGAATTTGTAATGTGTTTGAAAGACAAAAGCCTTCCAGAGACAGTAACACATGGTTATATGACTCACTGAGTGATAATTAAAATAATAATGCGTTTGTCAGGAGATGATTCAATATGCAATGTTGCAATGTTGAGAAAACACTTCATAAAAGTGAAATGTTTTCTGTAAATCCAGTGACAAATGCTGTGGCTCTCAGTTTTCACTGATAGTCACATGACTACTTCGTTTTTAGAATCTGATTAGGAAATTACCCAGCACTGACAGCATGTACGCTGGTGGTGACGAAAATGCACTCTCACTCTACCCATATATATATATCCTAGTGTGAGTGTGAACACTAAAGAGTATATTGGGCTTCATGGTGTCAGATCTCCGATAATAATTCGCCCATTTCCTCAACAACACATCTGCATGGTCTCTGTACAATACTTGCAGCTTTGTCTTTATTTTAGCTCAGTAAAATGGGTCTGAACCCTTAGTATAGAGCCCCTTGCACAGCTAATACGAGATAGCACAGATATGAGTGGTATTGAAGCAAGTGGAAAGGAACACAGGTTGTCGCTTATACGCAGACGATGCAATTGTGTACATCTCAGATCCCACAAAGTCTGTTCCAAATGTAATGAAATGTACTGAGACCTTTGGATTTGACTCAGGTTACAAAATAAATGTGACTAAGACAGAAGCACTCCCTATGAACAATTTAATTTCCCCACAGATGAAATCTACTTTCTCATTTAAATGGCCCAGGGAGGGAATTAGATATTTGGGAATAAATATACCCACTGACCTTAGTTTATATCAAAGTAACTATATTAAATTAATAGATAAAATTAAGCACGATTTGAACCGCTGGAATACACTTCCCCTAACTCTTCCCAAGGCTCCTCTTTCTTTTTCAAACTCTACCAATCTCTCCACCTAAATCTACTTTTAGTCTTTTCGGTCGTCTCATCTCAAGATTTATATGGCAGGGTAGGAGACCCAGAGTTAGATATAAAGTCTTACAACTGGCAAAAACTAAAGGGGGTCTAGGCGTACCCAACTTGAAGCATTACTGCTTAGCGTCACAATTACGTGCAATGATAGTGTGGCTATCAGATGACACAAGTACAAGATGGCTCAATATAGAAAAAAGTTACAGTCCTGATATTCCTTTGTCCGTGATCCCCTTTAATAGGCTTAAATCCACCAGAGAACTTTTGGGAGAATGGTCGAACATAACATGCGTAGCTTGGAAGGAAATACAACAAATGTTTAAGCTAACAGGCGATTTCTCTGTTTTAAGTTCAATTACTTATATTCAAGATTTTCTTCCATTGAGACTTGATACAGGATTCAAAAACTGGAAACTTTTGAACCTTCATTGTGTACACCAATTATTTAGTATAACAACTTCCAATCATTTGGACAACTGAGAATAGAGTTTAAACTACCAAGAGCAGACTTTTTCAGGTAAGGATTTTCATACTGAAACACCCAAACTGGAACAGTTTAATAGAACCCTCCCTTTTAGAAAGGGATTTATTAAAAATTCAGGGTGGAGAACATATGAGGAAACCAATAACCAATGTTTATAAAATCATTGCTTCAATGACAAGAGATAATTCATTCTATGAGAAAGACAAGTGGACTAGGGAGCTACGAAGTTTGGTCGGAGGAATGTACTCAGGCTCATAAAGTCACGAACGCCAATTTGTGGAAGGAATTTCAATGGAAAATAAATAACAGATTTTTCAGAACACCACAAGTTGTGGCTAAAACGAATCCGAATCAATCAAGTCAGTGTTGGAGGGGGTGTGGAGAGACAATGGCTACTCACTCACATCTTTTTTGGCAATGCCCTTTGTTGGATAACTTTTGGAAATCCATTTTTACATATATTAATAAAGTATTGAATGTTGATCTGATAAGAGACCCTCTGATAGCATTAAACCAGTTGTGATACACAGTAGGAAAAAGATGTATTTATTACAGATATTGCTGATAGCAGCAACTGAAAGCAATTACAATAAAGTGGCTTAAGAATGAGCCACCAAACCAAGCTGAATGGCTAACAATTTTGAGAAATATTTACACTATGGAAAAAAATACATATTCGTTGAGATTACAGAGGGAACTTTTTATTGAAAGATGGGCACCATTAATGACGGCGCTGGAGGACCATTAGAATTAACCGGTTATATTTGCCAGGGGAACTTGAATACAACCCATGTTTTGTTGATGTTTGGTTTGTTTAAATTGTTTACTTTAAATGTTGTTAATAATTTCTTATTTCTTCTTTTCCTTGTACCTTTGGACATATTCTTCTGCGGAATTGATCATACATGTAAGGATGCGTGAATGTTATGATCCCCTGTAAAGGATATTGTTTCTGTGTGCAAATAATTGTTGTAAAAGGAGATTTGAAGAACATTCAAAATAAAAAAATGGGTCTGAATGTCATCCTCTAGGGTCAAGTCCTGGTCTGAGTCTTAAAGGGTCGGGTGTCGACTTCCTCAAAACACACACGCACGCACGCACGCAATACACAACAAACTGAGATGCTCTGTGTATTCTGACACCTTTCTATCAGAACCAGCATTAACTTCTTGAGTCTGTTTGATCGGACCACACAGGCCAGCCTTCGCTCCCCACGCGCATCAATGAGCCTCGGCCGCCCATGACCCTGTCACCGGTTCTCCACTGTTCCTTCCTCTGAGCACTTTTGATAGAGACTGACCACTGCAGACCGGGAACACCCCACAAGAGCTGCAGTTTTGGAGATGCTCTGACCCAGTCGTCTAGCCGTCACAATCTGGCCCTTGTCAAACTCGCTCAAATCCTTACGCTTGCCCATTTTCCTGCTTCTAACACATCAACTTTGAGGACAAAATGTTCACTTGCTGCCTAATATATCCCATGTCATGATGAAGAGATAATCAGTGGTCATAATGTTATGCCTGATCTGTTTATATCCCCCAATGCAATATGCTCAACTTTGTTATCCATCTCCAACGAATGAACCAGAAGTAATATCAGTTGTAGTGTTTGTTGACTCTATATGCAAAAAGAAAGTCATTTTACACAAAATTTGAATCTGAATAAAAAGGGAATTGGATAAAAACGGCAACATAACAATATCTGGCTGCCACACACGACATTAAACAACATTTACAGCAACATAAAGTGTATTTCTCCACATGTATGTTTATGTAGGCCTGCATGGCAGAGGGAACTCCTGCCAACCAATAGAATCGTGGATTACGAGTGATGTAATGACACCCGGAAGTCCATTAACAACGTGTTTTTGTTTATTATAAATACTAAAGTGCATGTAAATATATTTAGCACCGGAAAAAAAACTAATGTAAATGATCTGAAGAGATATAAATTAACAGCAGGCGACATGTTTACTTAATTTAACTTAAGAAAATAACGTAATGGATGTTGTTTACCTTGTTTACTAATGTTCATGTCAAATTGATCAGGCTAAACCTCTCTTGACCGATTTTGTGATTATTAACCTGACCTTTCAGACTCACTGTTGAGCTCACGAGTCACGCCAGACCCGTGTTCACCCTCCTCATGGCGCTCTGGTTCGCCGGGTTTGTGCTCTGTTGGAGCGGACTGCACCTCATCCTCGCCGCGGGTCATCCGTCCTATGTGGCGGCGGTGTACGAGCATCGCGTGCGGCTGAACTCGAACCCCCGAGTCCCGCTGGACCGGAGATCCGCCCTGGAGCACATGAAGCAGAACCTGCATGTGTTTGAAGAGCAGGCAGTGCTGGCAGCACAGCAGGTATTGATCAAATCATGCATAAACAAAAGAAATACAATAAGAATGTGTACTTATTTGTACAATATGCAAACTATGCATAATATTAAAGCAAACACTTTGCACATGAAGGATTCCCTTATTAACCATGGTTTTATTGTAGTAAAAATGTAGTAACCATGGTTTTTTGGCTAATTGAATACCATTTATATAACTACATTTTACCACAAATACCATGGTTAACTGTGGTTAGAGAAGCAAAACCATGGTTAATTTGCGGTTACCATGGTTTTACTACAATACAACCACTTTATCTTAAAAAGGAGACAAGAATCCTTACGAAAATAAACCATGGTTTTACTACAAATAAAACCAAAAAAACCATGGTTTATTTTCGTAAGGATTCTTGTCTCCTTTTTAAGATAAAGTGGCATTGAACCCTACAACACTTGCCAGTAATGTAATTTCAGAAGCAAAGCTAGAGGTCGAATGAGAGAGTTTGTAAGGCATTACAAGTAACGCGAGTTATGTAATCAGTTACTTTTCAAATAAGTAACGCAAGTTACTTTGTTTTTCAGATTTATTGACTGACAGCTCTCTTGTCCTCATGTTGATTGTAGTTCTAGACTAAACGTGAGCATGCATTTACTAAAGCTGGCTCCGAAACTCGTGAGGTGCCTTTGTGCGGAAACAACAAAAATCAACAATTCTTCTGCATCATATTTATGAAGATATTTTTGGTGCAAAACAACTGAACACGTGTGAGAGTGGAATTTCTTAAGTGTGAGATGGTGGTCCAGTGGGTTAAACCATGGAACTGATATGCAGTTCGATTGTTATAAACCAGCGGACCACTGTCGGAAAAGTGGTGGCTGCTGCTGGTGGTCCGCTAGGAAAACGATGAGCAAAATCCCAGCGGGCCGCCAACTTTGCCCCCAGTGGTCCGCCACTGGCCCACTGATCGTATGTTTGCTGGGATAGCAGTGATGAGAACCATTTGGAGATGGTGGTCCGGTGGGTTAAACCATGGAACTGATATGCAGAAGGTTGCTGGTTCAATCCCAGCGGTCACCACCAGTGTGTCCTTGAGCAAGGCACTTTACTCCATGTTGCTCCAGGGGGATTGTCCCTGTAATAAGGGCACTGTAAGTCGCTTTGGATAAAAGCGTCTGCCAAATGCATAAATGTAAATTTGTGGCTGTAGAGCAGGGGTGGCGAACTCCAGTCCTGGAGGGCCATTGTCCTGCATAGTTTTGCTTCAACCCTAATCAAACACACCTGAACAAGCTAATCATGGTCTGAAGGGTTACTAGAAAGCTAAAGGCAGGTGAGTTTTATCAGGGTTGGAACTGAACTCTGCAGGACAGTGGCCCTCCAGGACCGGAGTTCGCCACCCCTGCTGTAGAGCATATCCACACGTGTGTATCAATACTTGGGCTGTCACTTTACGTTCAAAAATCGATTGCACAATCGATCGGACTAACCAACACAAGTTTCGAAAACGAAAATAGGGAATCGATTTTAACCAAATATGTAAATGTTTGCAAAAGATAAATGTAACAAAACTCACAAACAGGCAGAAAAAGAAAATAAAGATTTCCGAAAGTGCAGTTAGGCGTCAGGGGCGAGCGAAGTGGATTCAGGATTGCAAATGCAATGCAATTTTTTATTAATTTACATTTATACATTTTTAGCATTTAGTAATTTATTTGTATACTTTAAAGTGGCCCATTAAAAAGTAGGCCTATTATTTATATGTTGAATTATGTTTTTAAAACATACATGAGGTCATATTGTGACCGTAGCAGTGTACAATGAGAAATGTATGATTATTTATTTACTATTCACTTTTGCCAATAATTAGAATTTTAAAAATATTTTGCTACACATTGTCTATTAATCTATTAGTCTGCCTTTACATTGCTTTAATGCGTTACTAGTTTATTTTAACACATCATCTTCCTGAGAACCAGAAAAAAAGGTTTTGTGAATTTAGATTTTTTTTTTAGGTCATTACATTGTTTGGAGCATAATAAAAAAAAAATGGATATAAAAAAATCCTGTTATATGCTATATCCTCTGCTCTGTAGAGGACACCAGAACTATTTATCGAGAAAATGAAAAGACACAAATAGATAAAAACAATGGGATTTTTTTTTCATTCACCAGTCAATTATTATTCTCAATGTTATGAAAGATATAACAGAATAATTTGATATACCATTTTACTATGTGTGTGTAAACATGGCCATATGCCATTCCCATTCTATGCAATGCATCTATACACTGTATATAATTTGCATATGAATGTGTTTTGGGGCAATATGTACTGTAAAAAGATGTGTAATAATGTTTTCATAAGAATGTCTCATATTTCATAAACTGTGCATGTTGAGAAATTCTCTAAAATATAATGTCCTCTACAGAGGCAAAACCTCTGATCTGGGTCTCAGGAGGATATTTCTGTCTCGTGCAGTGTGGCATTTATATTTAGATGTGACTTCCGAAACTTTGCAGCATATGATTGATATACATAATATAACCATAGATATACATAATAAAGGCTAGATGTCTCGTCCGTGCTGCTGGCCAATGGAGGTCGACGTCCGCACCTGGCAGCCGTCTTGTCACAGGCAGCTCGCTCACTCGTAACATTGTTTTCATGGTGCTTGCACTTTTTAAAGGTCCCGTTCTTCGTGTATTTTTTTAAGCTTTGATTGTGTTTACAGTGTGCAATATAACATGTGTTCATGTTTCGTGTGTAAAAAAACACAGTATTTTTCACACACTTTACTCATCTGTATACCGCTGTTTACACTGTCCTACAAACGGGCTGAAGACTTCCTTGTTCTATGAAGTCCCTCCTTCAGAAATACGTAACGAGTTCTGATTGTGCCAGCGGTTCCCGTGTTGTGATTCGACCGCAGCTTAACGCACGTGGCACGGTTCCTGTGTTGTGATTCGACAGCGCTTAACTTGCACGGAAAGGTCACGCCTCTTAACGGGAGATGTATGCGGCTATGCGCTCAATGATCTCTACAGCGTCCCTGGGAAAGCCAAACAAAGATGATTTGACTCCGGGATGAAAATAACAGCGTCTCGACGACATGGCGACAAACACCGTCAAATGCAACGCTTCCTCTTCTCCACGCGACCGTCCTCTTCTCCACGTGGGACAGCAACAAGACCACGCCCCCTTTTTCGCATAGTCTTGTGGGCGGAGGATAGTCTGTTCTACTGTTCTACTGACGTAGTTAAAGAAGGAAGTACCAGGATGTAGTCCAAGCCGGCCGTTCGCTGTAGGCTTTGAAAGGGAACTTCTGTTAAATAAAATATCTCGCTTGGCATTGAACTTTGAGCTTTATAATTTTACAGGTATTATTTATGCTCTAACAGCAACATTACACACTAACTAAAGTTTGAACAATGGGATCACGAAGAACGGGACCTTTAAATAAACCTGTCATTCAACTTTACACTCTTGGCCACTAAAGTGAAAGTGCGCAGGCGACACCGTCACTCCGTATATAAAAGGATAAAGGATCCCGAACCGGACCAAGGCTACTTACAAATCCAGCAGCAGGCCAGTGACAGGACGCAGCTGCACTCGGAGCTTCACACACTTGTTATGAGAAACAGAGGTGGCTGGCTGGATGTGTTGTTAGCAATGCCCTTTATTGCTTTCCCTGTCTTTTATTTCAAAGTGTCGGTACTGAAGTTTTGTGGACAACAACGGGGGTAAGAGACCTCAAATATCTGACTGAACAGTGCAAACGTCATGACACTACTGAGATGACTGACTTTAATCAGAGAGTCATTGAGAAATTTGCTGGCCAGAAAGAAAGGAGAGCAAAATGTATGTTCAAGTAGTCAACATGCTAGTCTGTTGTTTTGCTGTTTTCTTTTGTGTTTCCTTTCCTCATTCAATTATATGTGGGAAATGAATGTGTAAAAAGATAAAAGTGAAGACACTGTTTTCTCTTTAATGCTTGAATTTAGTCATCATGCATCTCTGTATTTATTTGAACCCCCCCCACACACCGGAGAAAAAAAACGTTTTCTTAACGTTTATATATCATGTATTAAACAGGGTGCCCAGATCATAGTGTTTCCGGAAGATGCCATCCACGGGTTCAATTTCACCAGGGCGTCCATTGCTGGTTATCTGGAGAGCGTTCCTGACCCTCTGGAGGTCACGTGGAGTCCATGTGCTGATCCACATAGATATCCAGACACTGAGGTACAAAACTGATATACTACCCTTTTTAAGAAATCATTCGACATGATGAGTGCCAGTTTTCACAATCATCCTCAGGTTCTCCAAAGCCTCAGCTGTATGGCTCAGAAGAACCGTCTCTTTGTGGTGGCCAACATGCCGTCCCGTCAGAGCTGTAACCGAACCGCCGACCCTCGCTGTCCTGTGGACGGCCGGTACCAGTTCAACACAAACGTGGTGTTCAGTGACCAGGGCGTCATCGTGGCCCGATATCACAAACAGAACTTGTACTTTGAGGCGGCGTTTGATGCTCCACCGAAATGCGAGTACGTCACGTTCACCACACCGTTCGCTGGCCTATTCGGGGTGTTTACGTGCTTCGACATTCTGTTCCGTGACCCGGCGGTGACTCTAGTAAAGGACATGGGCGTCCGGCAGATTGTGTACCCCACCGCGTGGATGAACCAGCTCCCCCTGCTGGCCGCCGTACAGTTTCAGCGCTCGTTCTCGCACGCAACGGGCGTCACACTGCTGGCCGCCAACATCCGAGCCGCCCAGTATGGCATAACCGGCAGTGGCATCTTCACGCCGTGGGATTCGCTCATTCATCATGATACCAAGGGGGATTCTGGGAAATTGCTGGTGCGTAGAGTGCCGGTTTTGGATCCATCGTTTATTGGTGACAAAGCATGGCCTAAACTGGTGCCATTTTCTGGGTATCCAAAAGAGAAACCAAGGTCAGGAGAACCAGAAAAGACGCACGTTTGGCCTACAAGTAGCTTTGACCCAGACGATGGCGTGAAATACTGCCAAAAGGACTCTGAATGTGCACAGGGAGCTGCATCTACAACCTTTACCTCCATCATGATGTATGATCATTTCACGTTGGTCCCTTTGCGAGGAAGCGAAGGGAACATTAGCATTTGTAGTGGCTCCGTCTGCTGCCACCTGCTTTTCCGGAGGTCCGACACGCACGAGTTTTACGCTCTAGGCGTCTTCAACGGCCTCCATGTGGTGCACGGGACGTATTACCTGGAGGTCTGCGCTCTGGTGAAGTGCACAGGGGAACATCACAGCAGCTGTGGAGAGGAAACCGAACACGCTCATACGCAGGTGGACCTCAGGCTGACGGGGAGCTTTACGACTCGACATGTGTTCCCTGGAATTCTGGGTAGCGGGATGGCTTTGGAAAATCCGGATCATTCTGGTTGGGAGAGCGAAAACCGCTTTTACATGAGCCGGACGGGAATGAGCGCTGGACTCGTAACAGCTGTGCTGTATGGGAGACACTATGAGAAGGACAATGATTAAAAGTGCAGTACAAATAGATCATTTCATCTTACTGAAATGCATTTCTTCACCCAAAAATGGAAAATTCTGTCATTTTAATAAAACCTCATTCCAAGCCTATGTTATTTTTGTCCTGTCAAACACTTTTTAAGAATATTTATGCCCTTCCATCACCTTATTTTGCAATGTGGAAATCTGTTATATTTTTTGAATGTGTGAGATTTCTGATTCATTAGCCGCTAAATGTGAGTAACTAAAATCAAAGTGCAATACACTGTCAAACTATTTGTACTACAAACCAGTGTGTTTATAATTTACGACAAAATGTTAAAATATGATAATAAATACCAGTTTGCAATATCAAGCAGCATAACAAGCTGTTTTATAGTTAAAAATAACTGGAAGCGGAGGACACCGAATAATATATATGCTATATTTCAACTTATCTTAAAGGAACACGCCGAATTTTTGGGACTTTAGCTTATTCACCGTACCCCCCAGAGTTAGATAAGTCCATACATAGTTCTCATTCCTGCTTAATAATCAATTAATTTTGATTCCCCTAGAGTTAAACGGTTGAGTTTTACCGTTTTCGAATCCATTCAGTCGATCTCCGGGTCTGGCGGTAGCACAGCTTAGCATAGATCATTGAATCTGATTAGACCGTTAGCATCTCGCTCAAAAAAATGACCAAAGAGTTTCGATATTTTTCCTATTTAAAACTTGACTCTTCTGTAGTTACATCGTGTACTAAGACCGACGGAAAATGAAAAGTTGTTGTGATTTTCTAGGCTGATATGTCTAGGAACTATACTCTCATTCCTGCGTAATTATCAAGGAACTTTGTGCCATCCCATGAGTGCAGTGGCGCATTGATATTACACAGCGCCTGAAAATAGTTCCCAGCGCTCTCTGTGTAAGCCGGTTATGTTGACGGAAGTGTGCCTATTTTCAGGTGCTGCGTAAAATCATTGTGCCGCTGCACTCATGGGACGGCTCAAAGTTCCTTGATTATTACGCACGAATGAGAGTATAGTTCCTAGTAGTGGTGGGCCGTTAACGTGCTGCGTTAACGTGAGACTCCTATCGGGCGATAAAAAAAATATCGCCGTTAATCTATTCTCAAAGTTGGGTTGGGAGCTGGGTCTATACTACGCAAGCTGTGATGACTTTCACCTTGATATTTTAGCGCGGATGTACACCTAGCCGAATTGCACTGTAGGGGGCGAGAGAACGAGTCTTCGAACCTGTGTGTATGCCTACTAGTGTTGTCAAAAATAAATATCCATATTTCTCTATGTATCGATACTGAAATATCTGAAGCGATACAATACTCATTTTCTACAGTATGGATATCAGCTGCGCTCTCCTCTCCTCTTCGACCAACAGCGAGTGACACGCACCGCCTCCTCTCATTCAGTCCGGTTAACCCTCTGAACATTGCGAACGCGTGTTCTGCTGGATTTTTCCTCATGACAGCGTGTTAGTGTGACTGGTCTGGATTTCGCGCGGGGTTGCACATAACGTTAATTCTACTAATTCCCGCAGATTTCGCACTCGCATCTGAAGCGCACACACACATACCGTAATAAAGCCGCCTCTGACATAAAGTGCAAAAATGAGCTCCTTTTTCCAGCTTATTAATGGTCAAATACACTCAAAAATGTCTCAATGCCCATCTAATGTAAACACAGTCATAACCAGCTCACAGGAACAGTGTTTGGGATCCATGCATGCGTCAGGTCTTAAAGGGACAGAAGTTATTTATTATTCAAACTACAAAAAGACAAACGTCATTTATTGAGCAGTAGGCCAGCTGGAGCCATTTGTCTCCAGTCTTTGTGCTAAGCTAGGCTAGCGGTGGGTGCGTCAGACAGAGTTATGGCACACACGGAGATGAGAATGGTATGTATGGACTAGGGATGTCACAAGTACCGGTACTTCGGTACCAAGTTGGTACTGAAATTATAAAAATGTGACGATACCAGCATTTCTGTAGTACCGACCCCGCGGTACCCGCAGCTGCATTCAGCCGCTTCCGTGCTTATCTAAGCGCAGGGCTCCAGACTGTTGCCGGATATATATACACTAGTCTCTGTGAATATTAAACTGCAAAATACTATTTAAATATTACTCCTGCATGTTCTGCGTCTCTGTGTGAATGAAGTCGGGCGCAGATGCGCGGGCTCACACGCATACACACGTGCGTTACGTTGGCTGTCTTTGTAGTCTCTGCTGTGTGTCACTATATGAGGACACGAACGCATAAAGCGTCACTTCATGAGAATTTACCGTTTCATTTGAGAAAACTGTCATATAAACACAGATACTCAAAGGTGTTCACGGCAACCCATCAAAATAAAAGTTTGGTTTAAAAATTTTTAATTGGCAATATATTACAGTAGATTTAGCTGAGTCTCTATGTAATAATAATACGTCTCTACTAATAATAATTATTATGCCTAGATGGTTGATTATTTTTCACTTGATCTATTTTTATAAATCTTTTTACTTTTAAACCGCATACAGCCTTTAAATGTTTGTATTACTTACTTATAATGATTATCATCATTTAAAAAAAAAAAAAAAAGTTAAATAAATAAAACACACACAAAAAAAAACATTTAGCTGTGGTACAACAGGTACAGAGTACCGTAAAATGTATGGTATTGGTACCGACTACTGGAATTTTGGTACCGTGACATCCCTAGTATGGACTTATCAAACTCTGGGGGATACAGTGAATAAGCTAAAGTCCCAAAAAGTTGCTGTGTTCCTTTAAGTCACACAATTGCTTAATGTGAGAAACAGACCAAAATTTAAAAGTCGCCATTAAATGGAAGTTTAGACGTCTTTTCTTCTCTATTGTGATGTGAAATGGCTTTTCAAACAAGAACAAATGTAGAGCGGGGCTTGATTGTGTCTGTGGGGAATTGATTGGATGGTTGTGGTTTGCTATTGGTGGATCTCATGTGAGTGGCAGGTTGCCCCGCCCTCGTCATCAGAGAAGAGCTGCAAGAGGGAGGGGGAGTTATTTTGATGAAAGATTATGAGCACATGAATAAAAAAAATCAATTAAAAAAAGATAAATAACAGTGAAAGAGACACTGCTATATACCTACAAAAATGTATCTTGTTGGCCCTTTACAGTTTTTATGAAATATTTAAAGATTACAATTTATAGAATTTACAAAACATCATTTAATAGATAATACAGAACGCTAAATTGGGCAAAAAGATTCCTGACAATAAGTATATTACACGCAAATATTAAATAAAAAAAAGAAACAATCAGTGGATGGATTCAAAAACTGTAGGATTTGATTAATAAAATGTTTTCTTGTAGGCATACTAATTTATGTTCTTATATATTCTTCTAACACACATAATATTGTTTTTTTTAATATTTGCCAAGATTCTCTAATAAATAAAAGGACTCTGAAATCTTATGGCAAAAATTATTTATTATTTAGACTTATTAATAATTATTAACAATGTACCAAAAGGTCCAGTCATACACCTGACCTTTTCATTGTATTTGAATTCTTATAAAATAATCACACACACACACACACACATTCAAATTCACAATCTCTCTCACACACACAGATGAAGAACGCTGTAATTCCTCACAACAGCGGAGGAATAAATACTCAGTTTGAACCCTGAAAGTCTTCATTTTTTAGAATAAATAATCCATGATGATGCAACCCTAAATTCACTCTTCATGCACAAACGACGGGGATTAAAAGTAAAGCTGCAGCTCTTGGTCCCTGACGTCTTCCGTTTTTCCTGTTTCTGCAGTTACACGAATCCATTGCCTTCGCACGTTTCACATGAATGCTGGGAATAACGGTCCCACAGCGGTCAATATGAGGCGATTTCTTCTGATTCAGGAGAACAAGACGAATTTGGCGTAAAATAATGAGGATTAGAGACGATCGAGTGTTCAAACGTTGACATTGTAGAGAAGAAACAGAAATGGACCGGTCAGACTGCAGTGTTGGCCACTTCTGTGGCACTTATTTTCCTGTTTTTCCGCTTTCTCCTGAGACTTCGGACTCACCGGTCATCGAAGGACGACCCTAATTAGCATATAGTCACCATTTGGCCAATGAGGCGATAGTTTAAGACACTGAGGGGCGGGACGGGGTGTGTTGTCAGTACGTTTCCGAGTCTGAATCATTGAGTTCATCATCGGGGACGATGAGGCCGTCCTCGCGACCCAGGCTGTTGAATTTGCGGAAGGAGACGTGCTCGGAGCGCAGCATGGGTAAAGGGTCAAAGGTCACGGCCTTGGATGGGCTGGAGTAATGGTTAATGGTGGTAAACGTGAGGGCCGAGATGGTGCTGGGATTGCTGGGAGAGATGGGCATCATGGTGGCGAGTATCAGCGCCAAACAGTCGGCCACGTCTTTGTTCGGGGCGCAAGCCAAAGCTGGAGTGTAACCTGGAAAACATTTTATTCAGTTCATTTGTATAGTGCATATTCATATGAGCATGGCAAAGCTGGCAGTTAAATACAGCTATAATAAAACATCATGCATTCAGTTAAACAGACACAACACATAAGTGACAATAAACAATACAAGAAGGAAACATTTGACAGTCGATTCAAATGAAATGTGTATGAAAAACAAAACTCGGCATAACCATTCACACCAATGAATGCAATCTTGTGCTGAAGGAAATTTGCATGATGGAAATGTATCGTACAGAAATAATATTATCAGCAGCAGCTCTGTTTAGCTGGAATTGACCCATAAGCTCACATCTCCGTTCGGTCAGAAAGACTATTGAAAATAAGTTTTAAAAGTCTCATCAAGGCTGCAAAAAACCCCCAAAAACCTGAAAGAGTAATATTGTGAAATACTTTTACAATGAAAAAGAACTGTTGTCTGTTTGAACCATTTGAAAATGTATTCCTGAATTTACTGTCGCTTTTGATCAATTCAATGCATCCTTGCTAAATAAAAGCATGACTTTTTTTCACCAGAAAATCTTACTGAGCCCAAACGTTTGAATGATATGTGTGTGTATGTTTTTCTCATTGAAGTGAAAGTGAGAATTCAATTTCAATTCATAATTTAATTGTAATATTTTCTGTTTTCATTTTAAATTTTTGTTAAAAGTTTGTAATTTTGTTGTGTTTGTGTCACTTTCATTTTTATTTTCCTAGTAGTGTCTATTGTTTTTTATTCATTTTGATTTCAGTTAAGGTTTATTTTATTTTATTTTATTTCAGGTTTTGTTTATTTTAGTACAAGTTAAACTAAACAAAAATGAGAAGGTTGCCTTGGCGAGTTTTTGTAATTTTAATTTATTTTCAGTTCATGTTTATTTTTGTTTGTTAGATTTTATTTGATTTCAGTTAACGTTATTTTTTTATTTTCAGTTAATGTTTGTTTTATTTTATTTTAGTTAACATTGATTTTTTGTTTATTTTATTTTCAGTTTATGTTTCTTTTTTGTTTCTTTCATTTTATTTTCAGTTTATGTTTAATTTTTGTTTGATTTATTTTATTTCAGTTAACGTTTATTTTATTTTCAGTTAATGTTTATTTTTTGTTTGTTTTATTTTCAGTTTATGTTTAATTTTTGTTTGTTTTATTTTATTTCAGTTAATTTTATTTTCAGTTTGTTTATTTTATTTTTAGTTAATGTTTATTTTATTTTTATTTTATTTGATTTCAGTTAACGTTTATTTTTTGTTTATTTTATTTTCAGTTTATGTTTTTTATTTTCAGTTTATGTTTATTTTTTGTTTGTTTTATTTTATTTCAGTTAACGTTTATTTTATTTTCAGTTAATGTTTATTTTCAGTTTATTTTATTTTTAGTTAATGTTTATTTTTTTGTTTATTTTATTTTATCTTCAGTTAATGTTTATTTTATTTCAGTTAATGTTTAATTTGTTTTATTTTAGTTCAGTTAACGTTTAATTTGTTTTATTTTATTTCAGTTAACGTTTAATTTGTTTTATTTTATTTCAGTTAACGTTTAATTTGTTTTATTTTAGTTCAGTTAACGTTTAATTTGTTTTATTTTATTTCAGTTAACGTTTAATTTGTTTTATTTTAGTTCAGTTAACGTTTAATTTGTTTTATTTTATTTCAGTTAACGTTTAATTTGTTTTATTTTATTTCAGTTAACGTTTAATTTGTTTTATTTTAGTTCAGTTAACGTTTAATTTGTTTTATTTTATTTCAGTTAATGTTTAATTTGTTTTATTTTAGTTCAGTTAACGTTTAATTTGTTTTATTTTAGTTCAGTTAACGTTTAATTTGTTTTATTTTAGTTCAGTTAACGTTTAATTTGTTTTATTTTATTTCAGTTAACGTTTAATTTGTTTTATTTTAGTTCAGTTAACGTTTAATTTGTTTTATTTTAGTTCAGTTAACGTTTAATTTGTTTTATTTTATTTCAGTTAATGTTTATTTTAGTACAAGTTAAACAAAACAAAAATGAGAATGTTGCCTTGGCGAGTTTAAATTTTTTATTTTATTTAATTGAACATTTATTACGTAAATTTCGAGTCATTTTTTATGGTTTTCCCTTTTTATTTATCTATACTAACCCTGCTGTGATGATGAATGTGCTGTGGTTTTAAACGCTGTAAACTCTCACCGTTTTCATCCACGGCGAGGACACTGGCTCCTTTACCCAGCAGCTCCTGCACGACCACCGTGAGGCCGTTACGAGCGGCGACGTGTAGCGGCCTGAGACACGAGAGAGAGGAGGAGCAGCTCTCTTTAAACCTTGAGATCATGATGAGGAGGAGAGAACAAATGTTTGCATGCGTGAGGAGACTGAACTTACGTCTGCAGCGCTGCGTTCGTGCAGTTGATGAGGTTTCTGTCCGCGACCTTCTCAAGAATTAACAAGGCACTGGTTTCATGCCCCTACAAAACAGAAACAATACAAGTGAAGCTAGATTTGCAGTGTAAATCAATGAGATCTTTATAAAAGTACATCAGGCTTACATAAAATGCACTTTATATGAGCTAACACTATGTCTTTAACTCATATTTGACTCTGAGTTTTGTACTATGGGTTTAAGATGAGGGTTTTTTATCCATTGAGCAGCAGGAGGAAGTGATTTTCCACCTCAGTAGCTCTGTTCACATGCTGGTTTGGCCCGTGTTTATGTTTTTCATATGTACTGATGTACATTAGATGCTGGACTCATCATTGTGTTTGTACCTTACTGCAGGCCAGATGCAGGGCTGTGTTTCTGTGTGCGTCCTGTAATGTGAAATCTGCTTTTGCGCTGCTCACCAGCACTTCTGGAGAAAACAAACACTCGTCACAATCATATCACGTCAACATATCCAGCTGCTTTCAGACCATGATGACACGTTTAGAGCGGCTGCTTTAATGATATAGACATTTGAAGGAAACTCTACCGCCCTCTTGATCCAGCAACTCAATAATATAAAATAAAATGAAATAATTCAATGAAAAACTTCAAAAGGTGCACTAGGGATGGGCGATATGGCCTAAAATCCATATTGCGATAACGATATATCTTGCGATATAAAAATTATAATAGAACCATTTCAGAACGGGTTAGATGCTAAGGAAAGCCAAACTGCTAAATGTATTTTTTTTTTTTTTAAAGAAAGAAATGTATGTAGTTTTGAGAACATTTATTGTGCAAAACTGTAATTATCACATATTGTTGCAGATAAATAAAATTAAAGTACACTAGCTGCAGAGACTCTAACAAAAAAAACGTCCTGTACGCGCTTATCCATATAATGGCAGTGAACAGCGACCAGGCTAAAACTTTACAGAAATTATACAAAAGTATCACACAATGATACAGGGAGATGCGTGCCAGATCTGGACCAATTTCTGTACCACAATTTTTTTTATTTAAGTATTTAAAAAATTAAATGCAATTCAATAAGTTTATTATTTATGATGATAATCATTATAAGTAAATAATACAGAAACATTTAAAGGCTGTATGCTGTTTAAAAGTAAACATTGTTTATAAAAAAGATCAAGTGAAAAATAAGCAACCATCTAGGCATCATTTTTATTATTAGTTGAGACGATTTATTATTACATAGAGACAAAGTTAAATCTACTGTAGGCTACAATAGTAGCCTAATATATTCTGAAAAATGTATCACGATAAACCAAACTTTTATTTTGACGGGTTGCCGTGAACACCTTTGAGTGTCTGTTCATTTTATGATATGACACTTTTCTCAAATAAAATGGTAAATTCTCATGAAGTGATGCCTTATGCGTTCGTGTCCTCTATAGCAGTGTTTCCCAACCTTTTTTCAGTCATGGCACCCTTTGAAAATGTTCTCCATTTTGTGGCACCCCCTCACATGCGTTACGCTATAGGGGTGTAACGGTACAGATTGCTCACGGTTCGGTTTGTTTCACGGTTTTAGGTTCACAGTTTCGGTACGGTTCAGTATTTGCTATGTTCAGGTCAAATAAAAATAAAGAAAATAATAAGAACAAATCATTTAAATACAAGCAGCAGCACAAATAAATACTTGAGCAAAGATACTAATAAAATAAACTATGCTTTTCAGGTAGCCTATACGTCTAACATTAGTTTTCAGGTACAGAAAATGATCAAATGTAAAATAACATTGCATATTTGACTGTACAAAAGCATTTCAATCAAGAGCAGTGAGTGATGTCCTTGTCTTTTGTTGTTTGACATTAAACAGACAGCAGTAAAGGCTACTGCCCCTTTAAGACCAAATGCCACTGCCCCTTTAAGACCTAATGCATGGCTATGTGTCGTCTTTCTCGACTGTATAAAGTTTACTTAAGGCATATTCAGACCTTGTCTGCTAGAATACTCATAAAGATGGACATGTTGACATACTTTTTGTGTGAGTTTGTCCGTTCAAGAGCGAGACTTGAAAGAGAACTCAATATCTGCGTGCTGTGAGACGTGTGCGCGCTTTCGGATGAGTGCACAGAGACACATTTTCTCACAGTGCGTGCGACTTCTCATTCGCGTCTTCTGGCGCTACACCCGGGTGATGACGGCGAAAATGACTGGTCATATTCGAACATACGGCAGCACTCGCATGCATTGAACAAAGTTTACAAAAAAAAAAATTTGAAAGAAAAAAAATGGTTCCGGTTGGGAAACACTGCAGAGACTACAAAGACAGTGAGTGTGTGTGTGTTTGTGTGTGCGCACGCACCCGCTCATGTGCGTCGGACGGTTTAAAGCCGAACCAAGTCCAAACAATGGATGTTGCACCGGTCTTTTTTACCAGCTCCTCCGTTTCGCTTTCAGCTATGTTTACTCAAGATGATCAATACGATGATGCATTGCTGCCAGTTGCAGCGCGTGGCTCTAAATTTAGCGGGTAGATTCTGTCATCAACGTGCATTATCGCAATAATTTTGTATCGTTTATAACGCATATCGTTTATATCGCCCATTACTAAGGTGCACTATGTAACATTTTTGCAGTAAAATATCACAAAGCCACTAGGCCAGTGTTAAATATTTTGTTCAGTTGAGTACTTACAGTATACCAAATGTTTCCAACTATTTATAAATCGTGAGAAATTGCTATTTTAACCGAGGAACCGGGACATGTGAGGGAGTCGCCTGTCAATGGCGTCATATCTGCGTTCCCATCAGTTTCTGGTTTATTTCGCAGAAATGCTTTACTCTCACTGCAGTGTGAACAAGTGTCATAGCAGCCGCAGAGAGAACACACAGAGTAACATCATAACATCATTAACACACTCAGATGTGTCTAATATGATAAGCAGAGCTGCGTTACCTCATACTCATGACCCGAAAAGCGGAAGTGGCGCCGGCGACTGTGTCATAATAAATGTCCCGCTGCTCGCAAGGCGTGTGTTGCGTTCATCTTATTAACAATCACTCCAGCGGTTCCTCAGCTCCACAACACTCGGTCCTGCTCTGCTTCACACTACAGTAACGTTAATAATCACATCCATCAACATGATTTCTGCCCGAGTCCTATCCCGATTCTTTCCCACCGGCTGTGAGCTGAAGACCACATGTCCCAAGATTCTGCGCTCAAACGTGCCGTCATCAAACTACGCATTTGTTTTGAACAGGCGACCTCTAGCGGACGGAAAAGTTACATAGTGCACCTTTAAGTACTAAAATGACTAAAACTACAACTGAAATACAAATAAAAGCTAAAATAAATAAAAGCAAAATTTAAAACACTAACAAAAATGCCAAAACTATATGAAAACTTCCGTACAAAACTTATTAAAACAAGTTAAAATATAAAAATAAAAGCTAATTCTAATATAAAGGCCTTTTATTGTGGCCAGCCTAAGGCACATAATCATGTTGTCAAATCAGCATCTTGATATGCCACACATGTGAGGTGGATAGATTATCTCGGCAAAGGAGAAGTGCTCACTAACACTGTTTCGTGAACAATATTTGATAGAAATAGGCCTTTTGTGTACATAGAAAAAGACTTAGATCTTTGAGTTCAGCTCATGTAATTCTCTTCTCAGAACGCGGTGTGTGTCTCACCTACGGCGTTCGTCTGACCGTTCTCGGCCGCCATCATGAGTGGTGTTTTTCCCAGCATGTCAATGGAGTTGACCTGAGCGTTGTGTCCCAGCAGAAGCTGCAAACACTCCACGTGATCAGTGTAAGCGGCGGCGTGCAGCGGCGTCCTACGGGACACACAAAACACATGAACTAAAGAATATAATGCAGTGCTGTTCCTGTAGAAACACTGTCCTTACCTGGACTGTGAGTCTGTGGCGTTTACGATCGCTGGCCCTAAAGTTTCAATCAGCATCTCAGCTGCAGATTCGTTATCGTTAATTCTGAAACAGAGAGAGAGAGGAGAGATGTGATGCTTTCATATGAACATCTTCATCCAGGAGGAAGCTCATCATATCATCAGGTGTTTCTTACACAGCGCAGTGCAGCGGACTGAAGGAGTTTCCCTCCGTCTTGTGAAACACGTCCTGCTCCAAGAGCAACTCCACACACGCGTCATGACCTGAGATCGAGAGATCAACAGGATTTGATGAATGAAAAGTTCAAAAGCATTTATTTGAAATACACTGCCCGGCCAAAAAAAAGTCACTGCTTGGATTTTGTTTCCCTTTTTGAGAATAGTCATGAAAATGCACTATTGAAACTTAAAGGGCTGTAATTCCAGAATGCTAAGTTCTTGTTTTAAAGCAGACACTCGGCAGATTATTGCTGAAGTGAAAGCAATTCAAAATATTAAAGTATGAAAAAGCTATGGAAGTCTAAATTTACTGTAAATAAAAAATACTGTACTAAATATTTTATATTTTATATAAAATATATATTTTACAAAAATGTTTTAATCTATAATTAATATAAAATCAAAGCCATATGTTGTGTTCCAAATTTGAAGTTGATATCACAAAAATGTAAGTCCCCATGAGATTTTGTTTAGGCGCTGTACCAAAAATAGCCACCGGGTGTCATTGAAATTCCATTGATTGTTTTTTTTAATGCATTTTTCTGTAAATTTCTGTCCAAATGTCACTTCCGTCACAAAATATGGAACCTTGGGACTCAGACCTTTCCGACGATATGCATTTTGTCAAGATTAGAAAAGATTATTGATTATAAAGTAGTTAAAATAAATGTTGAAACATGACACCGGCCACTAGGGGGAGGAGCCCGCTAGAAGAATTTAAAGTACCGTTACCATGGAAATACAACGTCAAAACGGTTTTCACAGGATGAATTTGTAAGCTTTCGAATGATACCTAATTTATGATAATTACTCAAATATATGATACGAAAAAAGGCGATCAAAAAAAGAGTGGGATGGTGACAGTTAAGAGGTCATGAACTGAGAAATAAACATTTTCTTGAGTTTTTGAACCATAAAAGGTCATCAAACTATAAGAATATCAGAAGTTTCAGAACTGAAAACTTGCTTGTTAGTCCAAAAACAGAACGACTAATCTTTGATAGATATGTGAAAGGCCGTGCTGCAGAAGATCAACGCCTACTTCATCATTGCAACTTTAGCCCCGCCCACTGGTGTGTTAGTGAGATGACGAGGAGGGAAAGCAAACTAAAAATAACATTACCTTCGAAAACATCCTAATGCTAGGAATCTGCTTATTTATTTACAACAATGTAAATGTCTCAGTTGAGTAGGGTTGGATAACGAAACCCGGTGCCATACTTATATAACCGATATGTACCGAACCGAATCAGAACGCAGATTTCGGTGCCAAAATTCAAAAGTACTTCCGCGCTTTGGGCTGGCGCCGAGCAGAGACAGACGCGCTCAGCGCTCGTCACATCACAACTCATGACAACTATTCAGTGTTTTCAACCACATCATGTTTATTTCAGGTTTCAGACATTTAAATGCTCATAAGTACTAGCAAAAAACACACACTGATGTCAATGGAAGCTGCAATAACAATCCTTTCAGACAGTTATAGCTAACTTGACTACGTGTTTTATTCACATCAGATACATGCACATTATATAGTAACTATATAGTTTCTTCTATTCTTCTTCCAGTTCACTGGTCACTTACTTTCATGTATTTCGTGAGACGTGAATGAATTTGCGTGTTGTAAATCCGACAGATCCGATTCTTCTGAGGCGCAAACTAACATGGCACCGCCCATTGCGCTTTAGATCAACTAACACACATTCACTCACACATATTTGAAAATCAGAATATCATATAGTTCGTGACACAGTTAAGAAGTTTGTGAATATTTTGAATAAAAAAATAAAAAAAACGAAATAAACCCGATACAGCTGAGCTGTCAGCGCTATTGCGGCTGCTGTGTGTCATGTGAGAAGCATGACGCGTCGCCATGGAAACATTAAGGCGATGCGTTATAAAATATTTAGCCAGAGAATATGTTATCATATTTCAAAATAAAGCAGAAGCTCGAAGCTGATTATGTAGCAGACCAAGAATACAGACTACTTTGCTGTTATAACTGTAACTGTTAGAGTTAAATTAGGCCTGTAGTTGGGTTAGGTGGCTTAGGTTTTACTGTGAATTTGTAAATAAGTCAATAATAATTTGTAAATAAGTAAATTGTTTTGTATTTATTTATATTCATACATTTAAGTATACATTAAACTTTTAATAAATGGTTCAATTTAAATAATAATAAAAAATAAATAAATAAAAAGCCATTTAATGTCATCAACCTCGTTTTGTGGCTCTTTTTTTTTAAAAGCTACACTGTGTAACTTTTTTAGTTTATTCTTAGCTAAAAACACTTAGTTCTTTCAAAAATATATGTGCTCATTAATGTATATTTACTTCTTTCAAGTAATAAAGTATTCTCGTAAGTTTATAATATGTCATTGAAAATGCATACGGGTAAGGGGTTCGAATGGGGGTCGCCATGTTGCCCCTCCATCTTGAAAGTACATTAGCCAAAGAGGGACATACCCGTAAATTCAAGCTTCGCCTTTCGCGTTTTAACACTCGATGGCTCGCACCTCCATCACATCAACTGATCTCTGCTCACGGAGAAAATGATATAGCCTACAATGTAAACTTTGCCTTACACTAGTGATGTCGTACAATATACAGAATAACGATAGCACTGATAAAAGTTACTTTACTAAGATTAGCTTGCATTCGTCTGGGAACCTGATAGCTGATGTTAGCAATGAAATAGTAAATAAATTACGAAAACGTAAAACTATTATTCATTTTACATTCATTTTACATAGATGTCATAACCTACATGTTAACTGACAAATTAAATAACTGCAAATTATAATAGTTTTCTAAAGTAACCTCATCACTTGAAGGAACACTAATGGACGAGGTCGAACTGGAAGCCATGTTAATCTTGGACTAAATCGGCCACCGTAGGAGTTAAAACGAAATTGGAATTGGGAGGAACAGAAACTAATATTTACTGGATGGTCATATACCTTTTCACCGCTAGATGGGGGAAAATATCACACAGTGTAGCTTTAAGTATCGGTTCAGGCACCGTTCAGGCACCGGTACCGTTTTAAAAGTATCGGTTTGGCACCGGTATCGGAAAAACCCCAAACGATACCAAACCCTACAGTTGAGCATTATTTATTTATATCCTATGAAAAATTAGTCACAATTTCGGCGCAGGCTTTGCAAACAGACTTTTTTACGATATGGACTCGACAGTAATGCCACATCATGTGAGTAACCGTGTTAATTTTAACGGCTGATCTGTGACCAGTGATTTCTGATGTGTAATGATTCAGATGTTCTGTGTCTGTGTCAGTAAATCAAACCAATGACTAAACGCTCAACTTCACATTGTTTCTCTTAGTAGGATGAAAATAAAGAAAGCACGAGTTTATCAGTGACCGAGCTTTGGACTCTCGCCAAAACTCCCATAATAATCTCTTATCTTCTCTTATTTACATTGTGTTTGCACTGTTAGTTATGATGAAAGCATTCGTTAGTGTGCAGAAATCGAGTTGCAATGACGAGATCACTGCATTCATGTGTGCTAAAAACAGGCTAAAAGTTTTCGAGAGAGTTAAACATGTAATACTATATAGCTATTTCATATACAAAGACATTAGCCAATCACAGCAGTGGGCGTTTACACTGAAGTCTCACAGCAGCCAATCACAGCAGTGGGCGTTTACACTGAAGTCTCACAGCAGCCAATCACAGCAGTGGGCGTTTACACTGAAGTCTCACAGCTGCCAATCACAGCAGTGGGCGTTTACACTGAAGTCTAACAGCAGCCAATCACAGCAGTGGGCGTTTACACTGAAGTCTAACAGCAGCCAATCACAGCAGTGGGCGTTTACACTGAAGTCTTACAGCAGCCAATCACAGCAGTGGGCGTTTACACTGAAGTCTAACAGCAGCCAATCACAGCAGTGGGCGTTTACACTGAAGTCTTACAGCAGCCAATCACAGCAGTGGGCGTTTACACTGAAGTCTCACAGCAGCCAATCACAGCAGTGGGCGTTTACACTGAAGTCTAACAGCAGCCAATCACAGCAGTGGGCGTTTACACTGAAGTCTAACCGCAGCCAATCACAGCAGTGGGTGTTTACACTGAAGTCTAACCGCAGCCAATCACAGCAGTGGGTGTTTACACTGAAGTCTAACAGTAGACACGCCCCTTTTAACAGAGCATTCAAATCAGAGGCTTAAATCGGGGTAAGAAAATGCCTTTTATTTCTAAATTATGACTATTTTCAATGTAAAAATCATACCAACATACCCCTTTAAATAAGCAAATGCTTAAAGAGTCTCTGATTGGATGATTATTGCAGTGATTATTATGTTTCAAGCATGTTATATGTTTGCCAACAGTTCTTCTTACCCTCATTGATGGAGTGTGTAGCTTCTCATTTCTTAAACAACCATGTGAGAAGACACATAATGGCCATCTTTCAGGATGACAATGTCAAGATTCATCAGCTCAAACTGTGAAAGAACGGTTGTGAGGGAGAAGAATCATTTCCCATTTCTTGAGTCCAGAGCTTACATTCATTGAAAGTCTTTGGGATGTGCTGGAGGAGACTTTACAGAGTGCTGGACTCTTGCATTGGCAATCTTGACCAAAAACTGATGCACCTCTTGATGGCAATAAATGTTGTCATGTTATTTCCTCTTTTATTTGACTTTTTTTGGGCCAGGCAGTGTAGAATCTTTTATAACATTATAAATGTCTTCACTGTCACTTTTGATCAATTGAATGCATCCTTGCTGAATAAAAGTATTCATCAGTTCGCTTGGATGGCGGAAAGTTTACCGTTATAACACGCCCAGTGCAGCGGAGTGAAACCACAGTTGTCCTTGAGGAAGAGGACGGCTTTTTGGATCTTCAGAAGAGCCCTCAGGACCCTAACGTGACCGCAAGCAGCCGCCAGGTGCAGAGGAGAGCGCCCCCTACTGTCCTGAGCCAGGAAACTGGACCCGTCCTGCAGCAGCGCCTCCACACATGCCTCGTGACCCATCACTGCCTGTGACACACAGTCAATAGAGAGCGATTATCACACGCGGCCAGAGAAGCTCTTACTTTACAATGAGTTTGAACAACTTAAAACAATCATGTTTTGTGGCATAATATAAATTAGCACCTAAAATCATCCCTCAATCGTTGTTAAATAAGCAAAAAACATACTGTTCCAGGTTCAGAACAAATCTGTGACCATAATTTATGGCATAATATGGATTACCACAGAAAATAATTCAACTCACCCGCAGTGTTGTACTGAGTAATCTAATAATTACTGTCATTTAGTTCTGATGAAATTGCATTAAATGCTATATAGACTATAGAACAATTCTACATAAAACAAAAGTGGATTTAACATTAACTGAATGTTTTAAAATGTAACCTTCTCCCTTAATATATTTTGGTCAGTTCAAGAATAACTTATGCAATTGTATATTGTTTATTTGAAAGAATTAAAAGTGCGGTTTCATGTCTATTCTTGTATTGTTCAACTGGTCGAGGTTGATATGGGAATTAGAAAATAATTCATAATGAGTGGAGCGGGACACTTCAAAAACAGATTTAAAATGGTATGTTATACACTACAGTACATGTTTTCCTGTCACTATACAGTAATTCATCTGTTGACTAGAGGCTGGCAGGATGCTAACATTGGTACCTCAAGCGGTTAAAACAGTGTGATAAAAACACATGCAAGTGTGACCCAAATGTTTAATGTCACGTTTGTCATCATCTATTTGCATTGTTCATATCCAGCTGTCTGCTTTTACGCATTCATTATCATATTTAAAGCTAGAGACATGAGAAATCATGCAGCCGACAGAAACATTACTCAGAAACACATTCGCTTTCAGTTTTTTTATCGTCACTGTAACATATTTTGATTAGATAATCATCAAGTGTTCAAAAATACAAGCAAATAAAGTGTGAAAGGATACATTTAATACACATATACTGTGTCTAATTTCAATGCTATGCCTTTATGTGTGAAGATGGCCATCTTTAAGCATGACTGGATTTATATGGAGTCCATTTTTAACATGAACTAATACAGTTCAACATTTTAAAGTCGTCTCTTGCATTAGTTAATGCACTATGAATGAACATGAATGATCAAGGTATAATATATTACGATTTTTTATATTTAAAACGTACAATAAATATTTAGCCATTTTTGTATTCAAAGAAAACAAAATGGAAGAAAGAGTTAAAACTGGACACAATCGTGCTGCGCAAACGGTGTATATAACAATTTTATTTTATTTTTTTTGCTAATTTTGTACATTTAATTTACTGTTACTTTATCTTTCAATACTTAACTATATGAAAAAAAAAAAGTTTCGTACTTAAGTATAATAAATATCACATACTTAAAGGATAACTCCAGTGAATTTTTAAGTCAATCTCGATCAATATACCTTTGTGAGTACTGTCTATAGAAAGAAAACGAACCGGATTGGTGCTTGCAACACGGAGCTGTTACAGTTAATGCCCAGAGCTCCCACTCAGATAACACGGCAGATATGGGGGCATATACATAAAGAGTGTCTTTGTGCCTCTTAAAGCTACACTGTGTGATATTTTCCCCCATCTAGCGGTGAAAAGGTATATGACCATCCAGTAAATATTAGTTTCTGTTCCTCCCAATTCCGATTTCGTTTTAACTCCTACGGTGGCCGATTTAGTCCAAGATTAACATGGCTTCCAGTTCGACCTCGTCCATTAGTGTTCCTTCAAGTGATGAGGTTACTTTAGAAAACTATTATAATTTGCAGTTATTTAATTTGTCAGTTAACATGTAGGTTATGACATCTATGTAAAATGAATAATAGTTTTACGTTTTCGTAATTTATTTACCATTTCATTGCTAACATCAGCTATCAGGTTCCCAGGGGAATGCAAGCTAATCTTAGTGAAGTAACTTTCATCAGTGCTATCGTTATTCTGTATATTGTACGACATCACTAGCGTAAGGAAAAGTTTACATTGTAGGCTTTATCATTTTCTCCGTGAGCAGAGATCAGTTGATGTGACGGAGGTGCGAGGGAGAGCTAGAGGTAGACTCTGTTACATATCCTGGAGAATAAGAGTGATCCTCCATCAGCAACAGACTTTCAAAAAGGCTTTCAGGTTTTCATATAGCAGTCTCAAGCAATCCCCCTCTTCACATTCGACACGGTGCCATCGAGTGTTAAAACGCGAAAGGCGAAGCTTGAATTTACGGGTATGTCCCTCTTTGGCTAATGTACTTTCAAGATGGAGGGGGCAACATGGCGACCCCCATTCGAACCCCTTACCCGTATGTGTTTTCAATGGCATATTACAAACTGACGAGAATACTTTATTACTTGAAAGAAGTAAATATACATTAATGAGCACATATATTTTTGAAAGAACTAAGTGTTTTTAGCTAAGAATAAACTAAAAAAGTTACACAGTGTAGCTTTAACAGACACAAAATGCAATTAAAATGTCTGTCCAACATGAACAGGGCCCTTACATGACAACGAGATGCGTTTAGCCACTTAGCCATTGTTTAAACTCACCGAGATAGTGTTTCAGACGGCAAGCTGTAGTCTCGCGCTGAAGTCACGTGGGAACTCAGTTGTAGCCGGTAAAATGTAAATAGTCCAGGGGGGAGGAGCGTTTATATGGACTGGACTGTTTATATTTTACCGGCTACAACCGAGTTCCCACGTGACTTCAGCGCGAGACTACAGCTTGCCGTCTGAAACACTATCTCGGTGAGTTTAAACAATGGCTAAGTGGCTAAACGCATCTCGTTGTCATGTAAGGGCCCTCATGATGGACAGACATTTTAATTGCATTTTGTGTCTGTTAAGAGGCACAAAGACACTCTTTATGTATATGCCCCCATATCTGCCGTGTTAGCTGAGTGGGAGCTCTGGGCATTAACTGTAACAGCTCCGTGTTGCAAGCACCAATCCGTTTTTTTAAAATATATATAGACCAGGGATTGGCAACTCCAGTCCTCGAGGGCCACTGTCCTGCAGAGTTTAGCTCCAACCCTAATCAAACACACCTGAAGCAGCTAATCAATGTCTTCAGGATTACTAGAAGGCTACAGGCAGGTGAGTTTTATCAGGGTTGGAGCTAAACTTTGCAGGACAGTGGCCCTCGAGGACTGGAGTTGCCCATCCCTGATATAGACAGTACTCACAAAGGTATAACAATCAAGATTAACTTAAAAATTCACCGGAGTTATCCTTTAAAAGATTTTACTCTAGTAATATTCTAAACAGTGACTTTAACTTCTACCAAAGTCTTTTTCTGGCATGATATCTATACTTTTCCTCATTTTCTAGTAAGATATCTATACTTTTCCTCATTTTCTAGTAAGATATCTATACTTTTCCTCATTTTCTAGTAAGATATCTATACTTTTCCTCATTTTCTAGTAAGATATCTATACTTTTCCTCATTTTCTAGTAAGATATCTATACTTTTACTCCTTTTCTAGTAAGATATCTATACTTTTCCTCATTTTCTAGTAAGATATCTATACTTTTCCTCATTTTCTAGTAAGATATCTATACTTTTACTCATTTTCTGGCACGATATCTATACTTTTCCTCATTTTCTGGTAAGATATCTATACTTTTCCTCATTTTCTAGTAAGATATCTATACTTTTACTCATTTTCTGGTAAGATATCTATACTTTTCCTCATTTTCTAGTAAGATATCTATACTTTTACTCATTTTCTAGTAAGATATCTATACTTTTCCTCATTTTCTAGTAAGATATCTATACTTTTACTCATTTTCTAGTAAGATATCTATACTTTTCCTCATTTTCTAGTAAGATATCTATACTTTTCCTCATTTTCTAGTAAGATATCTATACTTTTACTCATTTTCTGGCACGATATCTATACTTTTCCTCATTTTCTGGTAAGATATCTATACTTTTCCTCATTTTCTAGTAAGATATCTATACTTTTACTCATTTTCTGGTAAGATATCTATACTTTTACTCATTTTCTGGTAAGATATCTATACTTTTCCTCATTTTCTAGTAAGATATCTATACTTTTACTCATTTTCTAGTAAGATATCTATACTTTTCCTCATTTTCTGGTAAGATATCTATACTTTTCCTCATTTTCTAGTAAGATATCTATACTTTTCCTCATTTTCTGGTAAGATATCTATACTTTTCCTCATTTTCTAGTAAGATATCTATACTTTTACTCATTTTCTGGCACGATATCTATACTTTTCCTCATTTTCTGGTAAGATATCTATACTTTTCCTCATTTTCTAGTAAGATATCTATACTTTTCCTCATTTTCTGGCAAGATATCTATACTTTTACTCATTTTCTAGTAAGATATCTATACTTTTACTCCTTTTCTAGTAAGATATCTATACTTTTACTCCTTTTCTAGTAAGATATCTATACTTTTCCTCATTTTCTAGTAAGATATCTATACTTTTACTCATTTTCTGGTAAGATATCTATACTTTTCCTCATTTTCTGGCACGATATCTATACTTTTACTCATTTTCTAGTAAGATATCTATACTTTTCCTCATTTTCTGGTAAGATATCTATACTTTTACTCATTTTCTGGTAAGATATCTATACTTTTCCTCATTTTCTGGCAAGATATCTATACTTTTACTAATTTTCTAGTAAGATATCTATACTTTTACTCCTTTTCTAGTAAGATATCTATACTTTTACTCCTTTTCTAGTACGATATCTATACTTTTACTCATTTTCTGGCAAGATATCTATACTTTTACTCCTTTTCTAGTAAGATATCTATACTTTTACTCATTTTCTGGCAAGATATCTATACTTTTACTAATTTTCTAGTAAGATATCTATACTTTTACTCCTTTTCTAGTAAGATATCTATACTTTTACTCCTTTTCTAGTACGATATCTATACTTTTACTCCTTTTCTAGTAAGATATCTATACTTTTACTCATTTTCTGGCAAGATATCTATACTTTTACTCCTTTTCTAGTAAGATATCTATACTTTTACTCATTTTCTGGCAAGATATCTATACTTTTACTAATTTTCTAGTAAGATATCTATACTTTTACTCCTTTTCTAGTAAGATATCTATACTTTTACTCCTTTTCTAGTACGATATCTATACTTTTACTCCTTTTCTAGTACGATATCTATACTTTTACTCATTTTCTGGCAAGATATCTATACTTTTACTCCTTTTCTAGTAAGATATCTATACTTTTACTCATTTTCTGGCAAGATATCTATACTTTTACTAATTTTCTAGTAAGATATCTATACTTTTACTCCTTTTCTAGTAAGATATCTATACTTTTACTCCTTTTCTAGTAAGATATCTATACTTTTCCTCATTTTCTAGTAAGATATCTATACTTTTACTCCTTTTCCAGTAAGATATCTATACTTTTCCTCATTTTCTAGTAAGATATCTATACTTTTCCTCATTTTCTAGTAAGATATCTATACTTTTCCTTATTTTCTAGTAAGATATCTATACTTTTCCTCATTTTCTAGTAAGATATCTATACTTTTCCTCATTTTCTAGTAAGATATCTATACTTTTACTCATTTTCTGGTAAGATATCTATACTTTTCCTCATTTTCTGGTAAGATATCTATACTTTTACTCCTTTTCTAATAAGATATCTATACTTTTACTCCTTTTCTAGTAAGATATCTATACTTTTACTCAAATGTGGCTTTCGAGTACATTATCCACCACTGCATTTTGTGTTAAACAAATAAATAAGTAAAAATAAAAATTTTAAAAATACAAAATTACTAAATAAACACAACACACATTTGTGGCATAATATGGATTATCACAGAAAATAATTTCCACTCATCCCTCAGTTTTTGTTAAATAAAAATGAACATAAAAAGATAATTACATAAAAATAATTAAACAACATACTGTTCGGAAAGTATACAGACAAGATGAAACGTGTTAGCATGAGACTAAAGTGAGAGAATCACTAACATAATCTTAACGCTTCTGTCATAACCACACAAAACTGATAAGTAATGTTTAATAAACTTTCAGTTCACACAGATATTTACAGGGCTTGACATTCACACCCGGCAACCTGCTACATCCGGGTGTATTTCAGCAGTGATGTGTAACACAGTCACTCCTACTAGCAACTTTGGCAGGTTGAACAGTTTTATATATAATATATACATTTTGCAATTGTAGTCTTTTGAAAAAGCATCTGAAATAATAAACTAAATGCAATGAAGTGTCAAAAATATAGATTTTGAGATACTGAAATATCTGAAATATTTCAAATTTTCCTCAGAATAGATACACGACACCATCTCTCCGACAGCGAGCTACACACAAACCCGTCTCCTCTCACTCACTTGCTTCATTTGCTCCTTGAATTTCGCCGTGGCATTGCACGTATTGTGCATCATTTTACTCATTCCCGATTTGTGCGCACACATAAAACGCCTCTCAAAACGAAATGTAGTTATTTTCTGCTGCTTATTGCACTTAAACAGTCAAACACACACAAAACAGTGTCAAAATTCCTTGGCGAGTATTCATGTAAACACAGTCAGTTCTGTTTTAAGTGAATGTAAAACGCATGTGTAACAGTGTAATGGACCCGTGCGTCCGATCATAAAATGACAGCAGCCTAATATTCCTGCTGCCACATTATGAGATAATATAAACTAGTAGCAACAGTGGCCGGGTAGCAGAAAAGTTCTCCATTGAGACTCCATTGGTGTGTGCATGTGTGTGACTGACCCCACGGTGGAGGGCCGTCCTGCCCCATTTATCTCTGGCCTCCACACTGGCTCCTTTATTCAACAGAAGATACACACAGTCTGTGTGTCCGCCCAGAACCGCTAACATCAGAGGAGTCCTGACAACAACAACACCCAATTCACAATCAACCAATTCACCAGACGGACAGTATTCAAGCATACAGAAGCCCTGAAACTCACTGTCCATTTCCATCACGTATATCGACGGCTGTTTGCTGATCGGCGTTATGGATGAGCAGACGCAAACACTCAGAGTGACCGTTCATGGCTGCAGATGGACACAATCAAACATACACATTAAAATATCTGATCTGATCCGACACATCAGCTCATGTACCATCAGTCTCAGTCAATGTTGTTCTTTTGAACTTTCCATTCATCAAAGAATCCTGAAAAATAAAATGTTTCTACAAAAATATGAAGCAGCAACTGTTTTCAACACTGATCAAATCAGCATATTAGAATGATATGTGAAGGATCATGTGACACTGAAGACTGGAGTAATGATGCGGAAAATTCAGCTTTGATCACAGGAATAAATTACACTTAACTATATATTCACATAGAAAATAGTTCTTTAAAAAAGTAATATTTCACAATATAACCGATTTTAACATATTTTTTGATCAAATAAATGCAGCCTGGTTGAGCAGAAGAGACTTCAAAAACCAAAGAATCTTATAGATCCCAAATGTTGAATGGTAAATCTCATAAATTAGCTACTAAGTGCCTCAAACAAACCCATATAAGTAATAAGATGTAATTTTGCGAACCTGTAATCTTTGCCAATTCATCAACTAGCAAAGCCAGTCAATTGTGCATAATATGCATCAGGTGATCAGGCTGTGACTAGTGTCGGATGTCATTAGCATGTGTGTGTGAGAGTGAGTATGTAAGTGAGTGTGTGTTGCTGACCTGCGGAGTGTACGGCGCTTCTCTTGTGTGTGTAGTCCTTCAGCAGCATTGACGCTCCCTGATTGATGAGAATGTCCACACACTCCACGTGACCCTTAAACGCAGCCAGACTCAGAGCTGTGTGACCTTGAGGCGTCCTCACGTCCAGATCCAGCAGAGACTGGACCAGAACCTCAAGAGCATGGTGGTGACCGTGATATGCCTGGCAAAACACACACACACACACACACACACACACACACACACACACACACACACACACACACACACACACACACACACACACACACACACACACACACACACACACACACACACACACACACACACACACACACACACACACACACACACACACACTTCAGTTTTCAGATGTCATTATTTTACTCAACACACTAACAATATTATAAAACAGATTCCAACTCTAAAATCTGATTGGATGAGCCACATTTTAAAGCACTGAAGCTGATTTTTGACTTGCATGTTATTGTTGACACTCAACAAGGCGTGTGTGTGCATGAGCATGGGCACTCTGACTGGTCTACGGCTATGCCGCCCCACACACAACAAACTGAGATGCTCTGTGTATTCTGACACCTTTCTATCAGAACCAGCATTAACTTCTTGAGCAGTTTGAGCTCCAGTAGCTCGTCTGTTTGATCGGACCACACGGGCCAGCCTTCGCTCATATAATATATATATATATATATATAAATCATTTCCTGTAACTCACCGCTAAGTGTAAAGGGCTGATGGGAGGCTGGACGTCTGTGTCGTGTAAGATGCTTGATGCAGACGTGTCCATCAGCTGAAAATATACATACATACATACACACATTCAAAGCTTTATGAAAAATATGCATTTTTTTTATACTTGAGGGCATGAAATGTCATTCACAATGCATGCAATTTAGAGTTCAACAATATTCTGAAAAATATGGACAGGAATTTATTTTATTTATCAGGATGAGATCATTGGACCATGAAATGTTAAGCTATATTATTATTATTATTATTATTATATAGGAAAATGGTTTTGAAGGAGACAGGTATTACATTTTGATAGAAATGTTTTTTCTTCATGCTGATAAATCAAACATAATAAGAATACAGTACCCAGGGTTCATTTTGAACTCATGTGGCCATTAGAGGGCAGCACTGGCCAGAAACACAGATTTAAACTCACCACATCCAATGGCGTTTCGTTGGCGATCTACAAAAGAAAACAGAGACAAACCCTGAAGACAGAGCAGTGTTGAGTGTATTAAGCTCACTGTGTTTAGATGATGAGATGTACTAACCAGCTCCAGACACACTCGGTGACCGTACGCTGAAGCGTAGTGAACAGCGCTGTATCCGTCTTTATCCCTGAGACCTGGATTCGCATCATTCCTCAACAGATACTCCAGACACCTGACAGACAGAGAGTCGGAAGCAAAACTCATTCATTTTCTCCATAGACAAATTGATTTTTAAAGATAACTTGTACATTTTTAAAGACAGACTTACTTTAAGCTCTGTGGTGATATTTCACATTATTTTTTAAATAGGCTAATCATGCTTAACAGTGGAAGCAGTGGTGAACAACTACATTACCCATGATGCTGCACAGACAATTCCACGGTGAGCAAACTGAGCCAATAGAGTGCAACATTTGGATTCCAGAAGTAAAAACGCCATTCATTTTCTCCATAGTGAAATTGATTTTGAACAATAACCTTTAAAGACAGACCTACCGTGAGCTACGAGGTTGAGAAATCTAGAGTATTTTCTTCTGCTGAAGCCGCCAGCCCATATTATTTCAATATATTCTTTTAAAATAATCATATTTAATAGCAGAAGCAACTACATTAACCATGATGTTTGCAATAAACTTAAAATACATTTTTATATATATAAAAATCAATTTTGTACATGAGAAGTTTAATATTTCTTCATTGTTTTTAATTCAATTATGCTGTTTGCAATGCTTCATGGGATTGTAGTTCTTTCCCTCACTAAAACTTAAGTACACTGTCTTTTACCTTTGTCTTTTTGTCCGATTTTCAAAAACGTTTTTGCTTCAAATTAAAGTTTGTAATGTTATAATTCATCTTGTAGCTGGTCGGCTTGGTTAAAAAAAGGGGGCGGGAACTGTTGAACTCCATAGAACTCTGAGGTAATGCTCTGAATGACATAATCAAGTCCATCTCCATACACTCTCAAAATACTAAAATATTCGTACATACACTATATTGCCAAAAGTTTTAGGACGCCTGCCTTTACATGCACATGAACTTTAATGACACCCCATTCTTAATCCGTAGGGTTTAATATGGAGTTGGTCCACCCTTTGCAGCTCTAACAGCTTCAGCTCTTCTGGGAAGGCTTTCCACAAGGTTTAGGAGTGTGTTTAGGGGAATTTTTGACCATTCTCTGAGCCTCTGAGTGCGGCCCATTCTTTCACACATGTTTGTAGAAGCGTCTGCACATCTAGTGCTTGATTTATACACCTGTAGCCATGAAGTGATTGGACACCTGAATTCAATGATTTGGAGGGGCATCCCAATATAGTGGCAATATAGTGTATATGCTGATTTAACAATAAATTTAAAATGTTTAGACGGAAATAATCAACAACTTTAAAATGAATCGTTTTATATATTACCATTGTTTCTAATTTGATTGAGTCATGCACAATGCTACATGGGATTGTAGTTCCTTACCTCACTAAAGCCATGAAGTACACAGTCTTTTCACATATTTTTTAAAAGCTATTTTGCTTTAAAAAAATTTAAAGTTTTTTTAATGTTGCAATTCTCCTCATAGCTGGTTGGTTTGGTTCATGGCTATTAACGCTTAAAGATGTTTTTTAAATCCCTATGGTAAAAATGTATGGAAAAAATACTTACGAAATGACACATTAGTTCATATTTGTGAAATAAAGTAGTATGCAGTATCCGTGCACAGCAAACACATTTTCTGTGTGCCTGAAATACCCTACATTTGCTGATACAGTATGTGCAACTAGAGCACATTACTTAAAATACCGTATCCCACAATGCAGTGCACTTGACTCAACCTTCCGTTTTTCCAGTGTGATGAATGACAGTGTGTTTGTGTCCATCTCTCGGTCACTCACCTGCCGTCTGAGTCGGCCGCAGCCGTGTAGTGCAGTGGACTGCAGCCCCTGACGTCCCGCTCGTTCACACTGGCCCCGGAGCCCACCAGAGCAAACAGACACTGATAGTTACAGTTAGCAGCGGCGTAATGCAGCGCCGTCCTGAGAGAGAGTGAGATAAATCATACATGATGACCACATTCCTCCTGCAGGATTCCTGTAATCTCTTTTATCACTGTGATGGGAATCTGCAGGAGAATATACTGTAAATCGCAGGCTGTGCAGACGGTCCACAACAAGTCTGGCTAATATTTCAACCCAAAATGGGAAAAACAAATATTAATTTTATATATATATACAGACATTATAGTCACACTTTAAATTAGGGTCCAATTCACACTATTAACTATGACTTTTGCCTCAATAACCTCCGAACTACTGCATATTAATAGTTAGTAAGGTAGTTGTTACGTTTAGATTAAGGGATGTAGAATATGGTCATGGATAATAAGGCATTAATATATGTTTTATAAGTATTAATAAGCAGACAATGTCCTAGTATTATGCATGCTAGTAATAAGCAACTAGTTAATAGTGAGAATTGAACCTTAAACTAAAAGTGTTACCCACATTATATAGAAATATAAATATGACAAACTACCTTGTTATATACTAAAATATTGAGCAGCAAAACATGATTTCTGAAGGATTATGTGACACTGAAGACTGGAGTAATGATGCTGAAAATTCAGCTTTGATCACGGGAATAAATTACACTTTACTATACACTCACCTAAAGGATTATTAGGAACACCATACTAATACTGTGTTTGACCCCCTTTCACCTTCAGAACTGCCTTAATTCTACGTGGCATTGATTCAACAAGGTGCTGAAAGCATTCTTTAGAAATGTTGGCCCATATTGATAGGATAGCATCTTGCAGTTGATGGAGATTTGTGGGATGCACATCCAGGGCACGAAGCTCCCGTTCCACCACATCCCAAAGATGCTCTATTGGGTTGAGATCTGGTGACTGTGGGGGCCATTTTAGTCCAGTGAACTCATTGTCATGTTCAAGAAACCAATTTGAAATGATTGGAGCTTTGTGACATGGTGCATTATCCTGCTGGAAGTAGCCATCAGAGGATGGGTACATGGTGGTCATAAAGGGATGGACATGGTCAGAAACAATGCTCAGGTAGGCCGTGGCATTTAAACGATGCCCAATTGGCACTAAGGGGCCTAAAGTGTGCCAAGAAAACATCCCCCACACCATTACACCACCACCACCAGCCTGCACAGTGGTAACAAGGCATGATAGATCCATGTTCTCATTTACGCCAAATTCTGACTCTACCATCTGAATATCTCAACAGAAATCGAGACTCATCAGACCAGGCAACATTTTTCCAGTCTTCAACTGTCCAATTTTGGTGAGCTTGTGCAAATTGTAGCCTCTTTTTCCTATTTGTAGTGGAGATGAGTGGTACCCGGTGGGGTCTTCTGCTGTTGTAGCCCATCCGCCTCAAGGTTGTGCGTGTTGTGGTTTCACAAATGCTTTGCTGCATACCTCGGTTGTAACGAGTGGTTATTTCAGTCAAAGTTGCTCTTCTATCAGCTTGAATCAGTCGGCCCATTCTCCTCTGACCTCTAGCATCAACAAGGCATTTTGGCCCACTGGACTGCCGCATACTGGATGTGTTTCCCTTTTCACACCATTCTTTGTAAACTCTAGAAATGGTTGTGCGTGAAAATCCCAGTAACTGAGCAGATTGTGAAATACTCAGACCGGCCCGTCTGGCACCAACAACCATGCCACGCTCAAAATTGCTTAAATTACCTTTCTTTCCCATTCTGACATTCAGTTTGGAGTTCAGGAGATTGTCTTGACCAGGACCACACCCCTAAATGCATTGAAGCAACTGCCATGTGATTGGTTGATTAGATAATTGCATTAATGAGAAATTGAACAGGTGTTCCTAATAATCCTTTAGATGAGTGTATATTCACATAGAAGACAGTTATTTTAAATTGCAATAATATTTCACAATATTACAGGTTTTACTGCAATTTTTCATCAAATAAATACAACCTCTTTCAGAAACACACACACACAAATCTTACCACCCCCAAACTTTTGAACAGTAGAGCATCTTTTGATTTTCTTCTGATTTTGGGGTTTAACCTCTTAACCTGCGCCCCTATTTTTGAGAATTTTTTGAAAACGACATACCCAAATGAAAATGTCTGCAGCTCTTAAACCCTATGGTCTATATTCATAAATTTGGTCTTATTTTAAACTAGACACTTGAAATGTTGCTACCCAAGAGTCATAATAACTCAAAGTAATATGGGAACAGAGTAATATACATGTAAATCTACATGTAAGTGACTTTTTTTTCACTTGGGGAAAAAAATATGAGAATTTAATGATAAGAGCCTGAAAATAACTTAAATATAAAACTGAATGTCTAATCATGTCATGATTCAAATATGAGGATGATTCTCTCAGTAATGTAGCTTCTGTAAGCTTTACGTCAGGAAAAGACTAGGCGTCCTTTCAAAAAGGCCATTTTATTTCAGAACATTTGCAATCGTAAAGAGTAGTTTTTCATTCAAATAAATCTGCAATAAACTGCTAATTATAATGGATAAACAGTTACTGAAAAACTAAAGCAACTATTTACAGAAATTACAAAGTGTAAAAAAACTCATTTAGCTGATAAGAAGTGTCAGTCAGAGTCTGCGCGCTCCACAGTTTCTGTCCGAACACTGGCAGGCGCCATGAGAGACGCGTGCCAGTGTTATGAAAGCCTAAGCACTAGTAGTATTCACCAAATCCTACTTACATAAACTGCGCAAGATAATGCCTTTTGATTGGCTACTAAGTCCATCAATCAAACCTTTGTTGGAAAGGCATTGGCTGGGCACCGAGTGCCTTTATCCAACGAAAACCATAGGCGCAATGATTGACAGCTCACCAAGCCTGTAAGGCGCTTCCTCATGAGAGACTCTGATTGAAGGAGAGAGACGAGGGAGGGTTTATGTCACGGAGAAGAGACTATTCTTGTAGGGGGAGTTTGCTAGAAACGGATTAGAATCGAAATTTCATTGAAAATGGACATGATTGATTACGCCAACTCAAAACTCTCTTGCAAACAACGTAGGATTTTTTGTTTTTTCCCTATTTTTTCGTTGTTTTGGATTAAAAAGTGGGATGCATTTTGAAGAGTGGACCCTTACACGGAGATGTATGCGGGTGTTTATTGGATTCGTCCGATCTGATCTGAACGACAGGAGATGAAAGATGAGTACCGCTAATATTATGCTAATGTTTACATAGCTGGTCCTTTAGCATTTCATTTAACCCTTTCCTCTCTGGTGTATTTATTGCAAAAACAAGTTCAGAACATGAATCTTGAGTGTTTTAGCTTTCAAATGATGCATAGTTTGTGATAGTTGATTGAATATTTTGTATAAAACAAAAGTAAATAAAAGTACAGACACGCCCACTCACGTCAAGTTTCCACTACTTAAAATGATCATGTAATCTCAACTTAAATATTTTAAGTTAAATGTATAAATGTGACCATCTAATGCAGAAATCTCCAAACTCAGGCCTGGAGGGCCACTGTCCTGCAGAGTTTAGCTCCAACCCCAATTAAACACACTTGAACCAGCTAATCAGTGTCTAACTAGGGCCATGTGTGTTTATTTGGGCTTGGAGCCAAACTCTGCAGGACAGTGGCCCTCTAGGACTAAGTTTGGAGACCCCTGATCTAATAAAACTCACCTCCCAAATCTGTCTTTCCTGTTAAAGTCCGCACCCGTGTTGAGCAACAGATTTAAACACTCCAGATTCCTGGAGAAAACAAGGAGAGATGAACAGGACAATCAAGCATCCAGGCCACAGGGGGCGCTGATGAGCCAATCAGAGAGAAGCAGCCGCGCTGTGACTCACCCTCCTGCAGCGGCCGCATGCAAACACGTTCTGCCAAAGTCATCCGGTGTGTCGACGTCAAAACCTGAAGCAACAGATAACCTTTGTCAAGAGCAGTACACAAATGCACTTCCCTGAGAGAGGGACAAGATAGTTTCATACCACGGAATCAGTTTTATAGGCCTGGATGAACATAAATGTGATTCACCTGAGGAGAGCAGTTTCCGGCAGCAGTCTGAAAATCCGCTCAGCGCCGCCAGATGCAGCGGGAACATGCCGTGGATGCCCCGCCTACAGAGGCGGAGTCACATGATCAGCATGAGCTCATAAATCAAGCGTTAACTGAGTAAACACACGTCCTGTCACTCACTTTGCCGTATCCGCACCGTTCGTTATGAGAGTGTTGATGAGCAGCTCGTGGCCGTAGCGAGCCGCTATATGAAGCGGAGAGTTTCCGTTCTCATCCTCGCAGTCGATCTCTGAGCCTACAAACCAGAAAACAGAGGATGAGGAGAAACTGGAGAGGAAGACAAACATGAAACGGGCAGAATAACACACTCACCGTTCTGAATGATGGCCTGTGATCTGGAGTATCGCCCGTGAATGGCCGCCATGTGGAGAGGGGTTTTCCCGTCTTTACTCTGGAAAAGATTATTATAGTATCAGAAATTATTAGATTCTTTAAAATTTTTTTTGACTGACCCCACAATTTACACTGTCAACCCTAATGCTCAAAATAATTAATTGGTTTGAGTAGGGTAAACTTAGTTCAATCAAATTAACTTTTATGACTATATAGTACTCATACTTTCTTTTTCTTTTGAGTTCATAAAACGGACACATTTTAAGCCATCTAAATTGTTTCATTGTTTTGAGTTTTATGAACTTGTTTATTTTCATTTAGACTAGGGATTTCTATTTCCCAGCATGCTTTGCCATGGCACTCGAAAGGGAGTGTTATATTACCGTATTTTACGGACTATAAAAGTCACACTTTTTCATAGTTTGGCTGGTCCTGCGACTTATAGTCAGGTGCGACTTATATATCAAAATTAATTCATACCGACTGACAAGAGAAAATATTTACGTCTACAGCCACGAGAGGGCGCTCTATGCTCCTCCTGTAACCCACCCCTGAAAATATTTACTTAAAGACAACTGAGAAAGACTGAACACAAACAAAATGGCCCCCCAAAAAAATCCTATTCTGCAGATTACAAACTGCAGGTAGTAAAATATGCAGCCGAAAATGGTAATCGAGCAGCAGAAAGAAAGTTTGGAGTGAGTGAGAAACTTGTGAGGGACTGGCGAAAAGCAGAGGTTACTTTAACTGTAATGAAGAAAACAAAAAAAGCTAATCGCGGACTGAAAACAAGATGGCCAGAGCTGGAGGAACGAGTCCACAGTTGTGTGCTTGGACAACGCTCTGGCGGGAGAGGCTTGTCAACGGTGCAGTTACGTTTCCACACCCTGGTATTTGCCAAGGAGATGAATATAAATGACTTTGCAGGTGGTGTTACCGCTTCATGCAACGCAACCGCCTCTCTATGCAACTTTTATATGTTTTTTTCCTCTTCATGGCGCGTTTTTTGACTGATGCGACTTATACTCTGGAAAATTGGGTATGTATAATGTAAAATTGTAATTGTAATGTTATATGTTTTTTTTTGTGCAAGATTAATGTTAAGTGGGAGGTTTAGTAGTGTTTAATGTTACACTGTGCTAATTTAGAAATTTCTGTTATGTGTTTTTTAAAATAGCTAGCCAAGTTTCTACAAGTTAAAATATTTAAGTTGAGCAATTAAAGGGTTAGTTCACCCAAAAATGAAAATTATGTCATTAATTACTCACCCTCATGTCATTCGACACCCGTAAGACATTCGTTCATCTTTGGAACGCAAATGAAGATATTTTTGTTGAAAGCTGATGGCTGAGAAAGGGCTCAATTGACATTCAGTGCATTTACACTCACAAGACCCATAAAAGGCACTAAAAACGTCGTTACAAAGTCCATCTCACTACAGTGGCTCTACAATAATTTTACGAAAGCGACGACAATAGTTTTTGTGCAAAAAAAAAAAATCAAAATAACGACTTTATTCGTCAAGTTCTTGTCTTCCTTGTTGGCCTCTGCCGTGAACTCACGAAGCACCACGACGCATGCGCGAGAATATGACGCAGAACCGGAGTTCGGACACGTGCCCCAGAAGCGAGGAGATTTGTTTACCACGAGCAGAGGAAGACGCGCCGTATCTAAGCTGTTGAATTCTACATTGATCGTGCTTTAGGTCTCGGCGTAGTGCTCAAAATGGGACTAAAGTGTGCATTTCATGGATTCCCGAACGCTGGTTCTGCATCATATTCTCGCGCATGCGTCGTGGTGCTTCGTGAGTTCACGGCAGAGGCCGACAAGGGAGACAAGAACTTGTAGAATAAAGTCGTTATTTCGATTTTTTTTTCCGCACAAAAACTATTATCGTCGCTTCGTAAAATTATTGTAGAGCCACTGTAGTGAGATGGACTTTGTAATGACGTTTTTAGTGCCTTTTATGGGTCTTGTGAGTGTAAATGAGGGTGAGTAATTAATGACATCATTTTCATTTTTGGGTGAACTAACCCTTTAAGATGCTTACTTCAATTTAGACTTTTTTTTTACTTAAAATTTGAGGTAATCACTTACATCGAAATGTTTGTTTTGTCAATTTATTCGGGTTTACAGTGTAGAGTAGTGTACACTTTAGTGTAGTTCCTAAATTTATCAGAACTATGCAAAATAGAAGCATTTCCACAACTGGTTATAAATTGTATCCCAGTATGATTGTAGCTATGTTTCCATCCACCTATTTTTATGCGCATTATGGGATATTGCATTAAAAGTGGTTGAATGGAAACGGCAAGATGTGCATAAATTCTAGAAAATGCGCATAAAAACGCATTCGCTCAATTGAGCCAGATACTTTTTATCCGTTAATATGACACGCACATAAACTACGATGGAAACACATTTACCAAATAAATCCCTTGATTCGCAACAGAAAACTCATGTGACTTTGCCTCAACAGAGGCTGTGATTGGATAGCTGGAATAACCAGTGGACCAATCGCATCACCGGATCTCAAATGTTGGTTTGGTGGTTCTGAAACGCCTGAGCCAAAGTCTGTCATCGGAATGATTTTGTGTAATGACCTCCCAGAAGCGTCTTAAGCGATTGCGCTCCTAAACATCAGGGCATCCGAAAGCAAGATAACATGACAGCGTTTATTGTGTTTCATCTGTGCGCTCATTCTCTCTCGTCTCCGAGTCATTTATGCACAAAAAGAGCCAGTTTCTTCCCCAATTGCAGCCACTTCCATTTTCATTACTGAAATTTTTTACAATTTCCCAGGAAGTGACAATTTTGTTCTCTTGAACACACGGGAAGTATTTGCTAATGCAACCTTTTACACCACAGACTGAACAAAATGAAGCATTGCTTGGTCATTGGTTGAGCTAAATTGGTATGATCTAATTGTGTACTTAAATTGAACAGCTGATTGGTTGATTGTAATTAGGCATGTGCCGGTATCAAATTTTCATGTTGCGATTAATTGCTGAAGCTTTTATCACGGTATACGGTTTTATCACGATATTGAAATTTGTTGCAAAAAAAGTGTTGTCATACTATAACAGGTTTAATAACTTTCTTATAACAAAAGAACCAAACATTTAAATACAATAAAGCAATACACAAACATGTATAAAGTAAACAAATATTTAAAACAGATTAAGTGCAAAATAATTATAAAGAACAATAAGTAACACTTTACAATAAGGTCTCACTAGTTAATGCATTAACATCAACAAAGAGTGAATAACTACATTTTTTACAGTTATTATTCTTTGATAATGTTAGTTTAAAAAAGCAACTGCTAGTCAGTGTTAGCTCAGGTCCATTAAATAATACAGTTACAACTTTTGATATTAATAATGTGTTATTAAATGCTGAAATTTACATTTAACTAAGATTAATACACGTTTTAGAAGTAATTTTCATTGTCGGTTTGTTAGAGTCTTACAAACTTACAAACAAAGTGTTTGACTGAATATCAGTCCTTCCAGAAAAACGTGGCTTTTTTTGTGATTGTTGCGGGCAAAAATCCTTGATTATGCGTCATGTTTTCTTAAAAAATGCGATGAAAAATGCGGGAAAATGCAGGATATTTTTGCAATTTTATGCGATGAAATTGCGGGAACTTGCAAAAACTGCGGTTTGATGAAAAAGAGAAAAAAAGCACTACATCACAGAAATGGCTGGGAATATTTAAGTTCCCATCTTGTTTTATTGAAGACCTTAATAAACACATGGTTCAAATTTACAAAACATTGAGTCAAACAAGTTCTGTAGCTTTACAGAAGGAATATGCTACAACTTCTGAAAAATTAATAAATAACTTCCTGTTTTACAGACATTTGAGTGCTTCCAATGCACAAAGTGCAATCTCTTAAAGGGTTAGTTCATCCAAAAATTTAAATTCTGTCATTAATGACGTCCCCTCATGTCGTTGGACACCCGTCAGACCTCCGTTCGTCTTCGGAACACAAATGAAGATATTTTAGTGTAAATCCGATGGCTCAGAAAGGCCTCCATTGGCACAATGTACACTCTCAAGACCCATAAAAGCACTAAAGACGTTGTTACAAAATCCATCTCACTACAGTGGTTCTACAATAACTTTATGAAGCGACGATAATAGTTATTGTGCGCGCAAAAAAATCTAAATAACGACTTATATAGTGATGACCAATTTCAAAACACAGCATCATGATGCTATGAATCAGTGAGTCGATTCATGATTCGGATCGCGTGTCAAACTGCTGAAATACGTGACTTTGGCGATCCAAACCGCTGAATCGACTCACTGATTCATAACGCTTCAAACCGCTGAATCGACTCACTGATTCATAACGCTTCAAACCGCTGAATCGACTCACTGATTCATAACGCTTCAAACCGCTGAATCGACTCGCTGATTCATAACGCTTCAACGCTTCATGATGCTGTGTTTTGAAATCGGTCATCACAGCGGGAAACTGCTTTGCGTGGTCTTTTGCTGTTATTTTTGTTGGCAAATGGGAGTTTGCGTGATTCATCATGGTTTCACCGATATCTATGGTTTCTCCACGGGGTTTGCAGCTTTTCGATGACGTTCGCATCGGGTAATTACGTCACTTCAAAACATTCCCATGGCAACAGGGGGAAATGGCGGCTCTTGTGTGAAGTAAACGAACATTTTTCAACTTTCTGCTAATATATATGACTTTTTTTGCAACGAAAATGCGGGGATTATGAGATCATGCTAGCCCCGCATATTTTGCACGCGGAAATAGGCAATTTATGCGGCGAAAGTGCGGCGTATTTGAAAAAATGCGGCCCCCGAATAAATATGCGGACTTTGGCTGATTATGCGTTAAATCAAGCGATCGCATAATCGCGTTTTTCTGGAGGGACTGGAATAACAATCAGAATATATCTAGGGCATGTAATTTAGTCCAGATTAAAATATAAAATGTTTAAGTTTGAAAACGAATAGCCTTAAGTCTTTAAGTATTAAGTATTTGGTTTTGTTTACGAGAATTACCGGGGAAACGGCTGCATTTCTGCTGTTCCGTCACGCCCTCTGCTGTCAGAAAGTGAATGTGCGTTTCATTCAGGGCAAGTCCTTCACTCGTTCTGCCATCTGCTTGGCTTGGGTTTTGTTTACATCAGTGCGCAGTCCTCTTTGACGTATTGTTCATTTTAAACGGTTGATGGGTAAAGTATTCTTAAAATGCATTCTAAAATAATTTGTAAGAAATAATTATTCACGGTATTTTGAAGTGCCCACGATAACAATATTGTGCATGTTCATTATTGCGGTATATCGTATTACCGTTTAATGGCACATGTCTAATTGTAATCCATTACATGCCTTTCTATCAAAGCTATCTGACATTATTAAGATGAATTTGTTCTGACACAGTTCAACTCTTGAGTTCGTCATATTTTATTACCATTTTCTAAACTATAGCGAAAAAACTGTGATGATGAAAATGTTGAAGGTGTCTGAATACATTTTGGATTGACTGTATATCAGTACATTAACATAAGTGAAATTGATATTATCAGACGGCTTTCTGTATATGTGAACAACCTTAGCTTTGCTCTTGTCTGACATTTCACTTTTACATATTCAGTTATTGCATTATTAATTATTCATCTGCATTCATATTTATGATGATACTGATTCCTTTACTGTATTTTTGATCAAATACATGCAGCCTGGGTGCAGATTAATAATTAAAAATGCAAGCTATTGCATTTTGAAGGGCCGGTTCAAACAGAACGCATTTTTCCATTCCACTGCGATGTTTTTCCTTTGTTGAACACGTACTAGACAGACGTTTTTGACTTTTGTAGCTGCAGTTCTAAAAATACGGCGCTCAAGTTAAAAGAAGTTGAACTTTTTTTTTTGTTGTACTGACCAGCATTTCCTATTTTTAACAACAAAAACAAGATCTGTGTGATCTGGCCCTAACTGACCTTGCTGTTGAGGTTGGCGCCGTTGGCCATGAGCAGCTCCAGACACAGCGCCCCCTGGCGGGAGGCAGCCGTGAAGTGCAGCGGGGAGAAGCCCTTCTCGTTCACCTGATTGACATCAGCACCTGCTTCTATCAGCTCATTCACCACCACGTCCTGCCCGTTAAAACACGCCAAGTGCAGAGGACTGTTTCCATACGCGTTCGGCTCGTTGATCTGAAGACAAAGAGAGACAGATCATTTGGTTAATGGTTCAACAGTTATTTTATGTAATAATATACCGTAATAATATTTCACATTGCAGTTTTACTGTATTGATCAAACAAATGCAGCCTTGGTGCAGAATCAGATTAATGCAGATTACGTAAATACAATCATAATTAAACATTCTTAAATGCCAATAATATAGTATAATATATTTAATATAGTCTGCTGAATATATTTATTATTATATCATATTACATTAAATGGCTGTAGCATCTTCCTGTTGGATGACTAAAATATGAATTACTATATATCCTTTTACAACTGAACATTATCTACATTACAGTAGATGATTTAAATGGGTTATGGGTTAAATTATTTTAATATATTGCTTGTTCCCTTTAATATACAAGTTCCCTTGTACTGGTAATAAAGTGTTTTGCTGTTTTTAAGGCGTGGCTCCTTTAAGACTTGTCAGTAAACGGCCACTGTTATGATTGGCTAACGTCCATATAAAAAGCATTATGCATTATCATTTACTTGCAGTTTGTGATGCAGCTGCTGTCAGAAACAGTCGGCTGTTTCCCCTTTCAACAAAGGTTTCTGTGCAAACTCTCCATTATAAAATCTGCAGTCAAATGCTCCGAACAAACATAATGATCCTCCGACGAATACATAAACCAACCACTTGTTTCCGACGCTGGGCTTGGTTAAATAAATGCTATGTTTATGATGAGGGTCTAAAGCTATGAAACTTGCAGGATGATTTAATGGTACAAAGCACATTTAAATGTCAAAAGATCAAGGCAAATTCAATTTCTCAACGAACCCTTTAAATTGTTTTATAATTTAAGAAAAATAACAATGTGAATGTTTGCATGTATCTTGTGTAGGGTATTTGAACATGTGTAGCTTTTGCTATACATACGGAAGGTGTCAGTTCACATGAAGACCAAGGGGCGGAGTTGTATGTGCGTATGGGCGGGGCTTACTTACATCGACACCCAGATTGAGCAGGTATTTGACCACATTGATCATTCCACTGGAGGCCGCGGCGTGAAGCGGCGTGTATGATTTCTTATCCTTACAGCACAGCTCAGCACCATGAGACACCAGTAACTTCATCACCTCTAAATGACCTGAGGCAGAGAGGGAGCGAGTGAGTGAGTGAGTTCAGATCAATGACAGAAACATGTTTTCTGTTTGTACTGATGTTGATGTTTTTCACCCATGTATGCGGCCCAGTGAACGGCTCGTCTGTCCTTCTTATCAAAAGCGTTGAGGTTTGCACCTCTGGACACGAGCAACTGAACCATCTGCAATGACAGAGGAACTAGATATTACACATAGGTCAGATTTTATGCAAGAGTCAAAATGGGAAGTATGAATTAAAATCCATATATGTTTCAATAGAATAAGTTCATTTGGAGACCTGAGCTGTGTTCAAAATGGCATTCACTATTCCCTACATTACTCCACTAATATAGTCCACTTGAAGGAGTGAGTGAATTAGCTGCTTTTGCATAGTTTGTGCTTGCTGTTTAATAATAATTTTTAAACTTAGCAAACTGGCAGCTCCAGTAGTAATGAAACATCTTGAACTCGGTCATGGAAACTAGCATGTATAAACCTTCACTAAACAATGTAATAATCAACTAAAAAGGACTTTATACCTGTATAATATTACACTGTACACACATTGGACAAGCGGTTTGGATAATGCATGGATGGATGATTCAGCCATCTTCTGCAGCAAGACCCTCACAGTGCATTATGGGTATTCTCTAGCCGTTGAGTGCACATCGGTTGTACACCTGTTATTGTGGTGCATTATGGTTGCACTTGATAAATGTCCACTGTGGTTTTGGAACAGGCTGTCCCCTCAAATAGTGCCCTATTTAAAGCGTTAGTAAATGGTCTAAGCGCAAGTCGACTTCGCCACTTCGCTTCAGAAGGCCTTTATCAACCCCCCAGAGCCGCGTGGAGCAGTTATATGATGGATAGATGCACTTTTATGGACTTCATAAATTACCCAGCAAGTCACTCCATTATAAAGCTTAGAAGAGCCAGGACTTTTTTAATATAACTTTTATTCGTCTGAAAGAAGAATGTCATATACAATGACTTGAGGGTGAGTAAATCATGGGCTAATTTTCATTTTTGGGTGAACTAAACCTTTAAGGGTATAGGGGGCAATTTCAGACACAGCCCTGATTGTTTTTCCCTATTCGGGCTAAAAAAAACTAAACTGATCAATAATATATCAGCTCTTGGGTCATGGGTCCGCTAGCGGCATTCTAGACAGACCTCCATCTGTTGATCTCAGTGTAAAAAGAAGATATAAAGGACAAAGTGAAGCAAAAAGCAAACTAATTGATTAGTTCTGAGCCTGTGTCAACTAGTCTTGGATCACATGAGATGGTCTGACTTTGTTTAGAAATAGAAATACACACCAGCGTTCAAAAGTTTGGGGTCAGTATGATTTTAAAATCTTTTTCTGTCACTTTTGATCAATTTAATGTGTCCGTCCCAGTTCTGGGTAAGTTACTATTAAAAAAATTATGATTCATTACTAGTTACTAATTACATCTTCAATAGTATAATTAGATTACTGTACAAAACACTCTCTCCAAAAAGTATTTAATAACTTATTATTATTAATTACTTCTTTAAATCCTGTATCAACCTCGCCTAGTTCAGTGATTCAAGGATCGACATGAAACGCTCTTTTAATTCATTCAAATACATAATATAAAACTACATTAATTAAACTGAACAAAATATTACAAATGTGAGAAGGATACATAAAAACATTCATTAAAAATTACATTTAGATTTTAATTCAACTACTATTCAGTACAGTATTTAGTTTAGGGGTTTTCAAACAGGGGTCCGGGGACCGCCCGGGGTCCTCCAGATGGTTCTAAGGGGTCTTTCCAGTAATGTGTATGTTTGCTTTGTATCCTTCTAGTGAGTTTTCTCACTCTAGTCCCCTTTATCTTTCTCACTGGGTTGTAAGGCATTATTATTAACGCAGCGTGTGAGCTGCTTATATACATTTATTGTGAAAGTTGCTTCTATAAATTATTTTTAATTGAAAAGGTTCTTCAGGTTTAACATCAAACATTAAGTATAACCAATTTAAGTTTGGAAACAATATGTTGTATTTATAATGCCACACTTACTATTTATCTAACAGTTTGAATGTTTTTTCATACATACAAATATATTTTTGGAAGGGTATCTCTGATAAAAGATTCATCATATTTTGGGTTCCTTGGCATTATAAAGTTTGAAAACCCCTGATTTAGTTCAATTACATCAGAAGTAACTAATGAGAGAAAAACATAAGAGTAATACCTTACTTTACTTTTACAAAGGAAAAGTCATTAAAACCCCTTAACTGCCACAGTCCCGCTGGCGGAACATTTGACTCTTTTTTTGGTCTTCTTTTTTTCGTATCATATATTTTAATAATTATTAATAAATTAGGTATCATTCGAAAGCTTACTAACTCAAAATTCATCCTGTGAAAACCGTTTTGAAATCGGACGTTGCGTTACCATACTTTAAATTCTTCTAGCGGGCTCCTCCCCTAGTGGGCGGTGTCATGTTTCATATTACAAAATGTACTTTATAATAAAAATCTTTCCCAATCTTGACAAAACATTGTCGGAAAGGTCTGAGTCTCAAGGTTTTGTGATGGAAGTGATATTTTGACATAAATGTAGTAATTTGTTACAGGAAAATGCATCAAAACAAAAAAAAAATCTATGGAATGTGGATGATACCCGGTGGCTATTTTCGGTACAGTGCCTAAACAAAATCTCATGGGAACTTTAATTTTTGTGAACTTCAACTTCAAATTTTGGAACACAACTTGGTTAGACATATGGCTTTGATATGATAGTAATTTTAGTAAAAATTTTGTTAAATAATATCAAATAAAAAATATTTTTCATTTACAGCAAATCGAAACTTCCATAACTTTTCTCACACTTTTTCATGCTTTCACTTCAGCAATAATCTTCCGAGTGCCTTCTTTAAAACAATACCAAACTTATATATTCCAAAGCATTCTTGAATTACAACCATTTCAGTTTGGATAGTGCATCAAGTCTATTCTCAAAAAAAAGGGGGGGGGGGGGTGATTACACTCACCATTTACTTAGTAACTAGTTACACCCGACACTGGTCCGTACTGACTATCATCTGGTGAACAGGAGTGTAATGCATTAACGTGAGTGTAATTTATATGATCAGATATCTCTCTGCACTTTGCAATTAAGCAAGTGATCAACCAGACCTTCTCTTGTCTGTGATATGTTTCTCTTTTCCTTTCACTCTTTGTGTAAACGGGTCTCATAGCCTCTGCTATGACAGACAGATCATCTGTGTGAGAAACGACCGTGAGAGTGAATGTCTGACCTCCAGGTGTCCGCTGAAGGCCGCGTGGTGTAGAGGAGTACGTCCAGCACGGTCCGACACATTGACGTTGCTTAGCAATGGGACTAACGCCTCGGCGCAGCGCACTGCCTTATGGGCCGCGGCCACGTGCAGCGGCGTCTGCCAGTTCTTATCCCGCGCGTTGACGTCTGCAGAGTGCTTCAACAACACCTGGACGGCCTCCTGAACACACAAAGAGGACATTAATGAGCCTGAAAACGTTGGTTTGTTTATGTTTGCTGTTCTGACGTGTCATACCTCGCTACAGGAAGCTACCGCCCGATGAAGAGGAGTGAGCCATTTATTATCTTTGGCATTTACTCTCGCCCCTGAGAGAAAGGATATGCAAAATTAATCACAGTTATTAATGTCACAGTTGAAGCAGGACACGCGGAGCTTCTCATAAGCCTGTTCAAAATAAACTCCCACAATCCTCACATCTGTTGCTTAAAATACTGCAACACCTGTTACTCTTACTCTGTCATTCATGAAGACAACCCCACTTTACACACGTACATACTGTGTGGACTTTTCAGGAAGTCACATGATGTGTTCTGCTCAACTTCCAACTTCTGGCTGATATCATTTGTATACTGCAAAGTTACGACGCTCAAAGTTTAGAGCAAAGGGAGATATTTTCTTTTACAGAAATCTCTTTAAGAACTACAACAAATGGCTGGTAGAGACTACAAGGAGCTTCTTCATGGGTTAGTGACATCACAAACCCTAACATTTACATAAACCCAGCCCCCGGGAACACACAACAAAGGCCATGTTGAGAAGAGGAAGAGTTGTTGTAGTCGAGCACATTTGGGAGTCGCTCAAGCTGTCGTCCGTCTTTCACATTTATTAATACAGTACGAACACAAATGCAATAGCATGTCATAAAGCAAGATGACATCGTAAGTTATAACCGTAATTAAACTAAACTATCCCTGTTCTCTCTTCATGCAGCAGATATTCTCTGGCTCATCTCACAACAGTTCCCACACCAGCGGTTTATAGATTATCATGACAGAATATGCTAATCAACGACTTGAAGATTCATCAGCTATCCATTCAGAAACGTCCTGTCTCATTCTACATGTTGTCACTTCTTCTTGAGTCTCTCCATCATTGTCCGACTCCAGTTTGAACATAAAAGGCTGAACAGTTTCTGATATTTTCAGTGCGTGTCTGCGTGAGGTAATCCGAGCTGGAGCTCTTGAAGCTCCGCCCTCTTCTTGAAAGGGGGCCAGGAGCAGCAGCTCATTTGCATTTAAAGGGACACACACAAATTGTGCTTCTCTGCTCACCCTCAAAAAGTGGCAATTTTAACATGCTATAAAAATATATCTGTGGGGTATTTTGAGCTAAAACTTCACATACACACTCTGGGGACATCAGAGATTTATTTTACATCTTGTAAAAAGGTAGCCTGGCTCCGTTCAATTTTCATTTTCCTTCAGTACTCCGTCTGGGACTGCGGTATATTCTTAGGTTTTCTCCGAACAAATTTGTCCAATCAGCGAACAGAGGGAGTGGCTGAGAACGACGACGTTGATGTCGTGCTCTAGTTTGAGATGACATGCGTCACGACCAAGCGTTAGCGATTGGTTATGGCAGATCCAGAGTGGCTCTGGTCAGATCCAATAGTTTTAAACTTCAAAAGAGTACCCGCATTCAAGGAAGTAAACGCTTGTCAATGGAGAGCGGCCAGACTCTCTGTACAAATGAAATGTACGAGAGCCTGGTAAGACCAGGCTAGTAAAAAGGGGCATTATAGGACCACTTTAACCCCCTGGAGTTGTATGGAGCCCTTTTATAATGGATGGATGCACTTTTTTGGGCTTCAAAATCTCAGGTACCATTCACTCCCATTACAAAGCTGGGAAGAGCCAGGATATTATTTAATATAACTCTGTGTTCAGCTGAAAGAAGAAAGTCATATACACCTAGGATGGCTTGAGGGTGAGTAAATTATTGGATCATTTTAATTTTGGGGTGAATTGTTCCTTTAATCTCCCTAGTGAGTATATTCTTTGTCCAAAACAGATGATACAAAAGCATTGGTATATTAATGAATTTGTCCTATATTCCAGTCACTACACTGGAGGTTGTGGAAACAACCCTTCATACCTGACAGGATGAGCAGCTCTATGATCTCAGCGTCGCCCAGGTACGCAGCGGCGTGGAGCGGCGTCCTCTTCTCACTGTCCTGAGGATTCACAATCACAGCCATGAATAAAAATCATGTCAAAAACGATAGCAAACTACACATTACTTCATCAATACACAATATACACACTACCGTTCAAACGACTGGGGTCGGTAAGATTTCATTATGTTTTTAAAAAGTTTCTTCTGCTCACCGAGGCTGTATTTAATTGATCAAACATAGTAAAAACAGTAATATTATGAAATACACCAATCAGGTATAACATATTCCTAATATTGTGTTTATCCCCCTTTTGCTGCCAAAACAGCCCTGACCCGTCGAGGCATGGACTCCACTGGACCCCTGAAGGTGTGCTGTGCTTTCTGACACCAAGATGTTAGCAGCAGATCCTTTAAGTCCTTTAAGTTGTGAGGTGGGGCCTCCATGGGTCAGACTTGTTTGTTCAGCACATCCCACAGATGCTCGATTGGATTGAGATCTGGGGAATTTGGAGGTCAAGTCAACGCCTCAAACTCGTTGTTGTGCTCCTCAAACCATTTTTGAAATGGTTGAAGCATTTGTGCTTTGTGGCGGTGCATTATCTGCTGAAAGAGCCACAGACACCAGGGAATACCGTTTCCATGAAAGGCTGTACATGGTCTCAACAATGCTTAGGTAGGTGGGACGTGTCAAAGTAACATCCACATGGATGGCAGGACCCAAGGTTTCCCAGCAGAACATTGCCCAAAGCATCACTGCCTCCGCCGCCACGCCTTCTTCCCATAGTGCACCTGGTGCCATAAACTCTAAAAAATGCTGGGTTAAAAACAACCCAAGTTGGGTTTAAAATGGACAAACCCAGCAATTATTTTAACACAGTGAATGGGTCGTTTTAACCCAGCGGTTGGGTTAAATGTTTGCTTAAAACAACCAAATTGCTGGGTTAGTCAATTTTCAACCCAACTTGGGTTGTTTTTAACCCAGCATTTTTTAGAGTGTGTGTTCCCCAGGTAAGCCACGTGATGTAAAAGAACATGTGATCATCAGACCAGGCCACCTTCTTCCATTGCTCCGTGGTCCAGTTCTGATGCTCTCGTGCCACTGTTGGTGCTTTGGGTGGTGGACAGGGGTCAGCATGGGCACCCTGACTGGTCAGCGGCTCTACCGCCCCACACGCAACAAACTGAGATGCTCTGTGTATTCTGACACCTTTCTATCAGAACCAGCATTAACTTCTTGAGCAGTTTGAGCTCCAGTAGCTCGTCTGTTTGATCGGACCACACGGGCCAGCCTTCGCTCCACACGTGCATCAATGAGCCTCGGCCGCCCATGACCCTGTGGCCGGTTCTCAACTGTTCCTTCCTCTGAGCACTTTTGATAGAGACTGACCACTGCAGACCGGGAACACCCCACAAGAGCTGCAGTTTTTCTGACCCAGTCGTCTAGCCATCACAATTTGGCCCTTGTCAAACTCACTCAAATCCTTACGCTTGCCCATTTATCCTGCTTCTAATACATCAACTTTGAGGACAAAATGTTCTGCCTGATATATCCCATGCCATGATGAAGAGATAATCAGTGTTATTTACGTCACCTCATGTTAGATAATAATAATGTTATGCCTGATTTTTTTCAGGATTCTTAGATAAATGAACAGCATTTATCTGTAATAGAATATTTTGTAACATTATAAATGTCACAGTCACTTTAGTAGGGCTGTAATTAACCAAAGAAAATCTTGGTCGACTGAAGTCCTGAAATTTTCGACTAAAAATTACGTTAGGAAAAAAACGTTAAATGAATTAGCTGCACACTGTGCACAGTACTTGGTAGCCTTGTTGTCTGCATAAATTAATTATAAATAAACTAGGGATGGGGCCGATCCGATCCAGTATCGGTATCGGGTCCGATACCAGCGTAATTCACGTATCGGATTTTCCCGATCCAACCTGCGGAGAAATCCGATATCCACGAGCCATGTCTGCGCTTTAACGTTGTTTGCTGAAATGACTCCAAACGTGATTCCTGCCGGCTTGTCAGCTAGCTGGCTGCAAATTATGGAATGGATTTCCTGAATGGAGGCGCGGCTCAATGAGATACAGAGTTATGAGACTCCCCCGCTCAGGAAATCCATTCCGCAGTTTGCAGCCAGATAGCAGTATAATATTGAGCAGCATTGTGGCTAGCCAACATGTCAGCTGTGTGGAAATACTTCACACTGGAAACACTGGAGAGCAAGACAATGTTTGCTAAACCGTAATTCAGAGAGGTGGAGCTCCCTCGCGTCGTACAACACAACGAACGCAATCAAACATTTAAAAAAATAGACAAGTTCAGACAAGACTAGGGTGACATTTAAAAGATGATATCAGGGCTTGACATTAACAATCAATCAATCTGCGTGTGTATTTCGACTGTGGCATGTAACACTCACACTAGCCACTTTGAACTTATTATGGTCTTCTCAAAAGCCATCTGTTATAATCGCGTTGCGCATTATAACCAATCACATGTGTTTCTATTGAGTTTATGAAGAAGATAATCAGAGGCGTTCAGATTAGCGGAGTTTAGTTCAGAGCGCGCGCCGCTCTCACTCGCTGAAATCTGCACTCAAAGCAGAGATGAACGTGCTATGTACGCAGGAGATTCATTCATCATACAGTGAAAATAGTTTCAAACAAACACAGCAGAACATAGCGCATCTTATATGACCGGCATAAAGATGGCTTGACGTTCGCAAATTTAGGGACCGTCTCTAAAGTTACATAAAACATTGGTAGGCTTTACACATTTTTTAACTTAAATGGCATTTGAAGAGAATGACTTAGTCATAAAACTGACTGTAAAGTGTTCATCTAGGTGTCAGGTATGATGCACACCTTTTGTTTTTTTAATATTGAATAAAATAAACTGTCAAATCATAGGAAAATATATGCTTTATTTCACTAGGGCTCTTACACAAAATATGCTAGATTTAAATGTGTCATAGCTGATAGAACACTGATGAGAATATTGCTTGAGAATATATTTACAGAGATAACATTAGAGATTAGAGATATAATATTAGAGATTTATGCATTATGCATTGCCATTGACGACGGCCATTATAAGGAAGGAAATTACACAGAATCTATCTTAAAAAAGTGCGTAGAGCAGCTTGATTTATTTTTTTGTTTGTTGATTTTCAAATATAAATTGATAACAGTGATAATTTGGGTCACTATTATCATGATGTGAAATTTCCATACCATTTCATCCCTAATACGTACATAACATACTTACATGTTGAGAGGAGTTTATTTCAGCATCATATAAAATCAACAATAATGATAATAATATTAAAGCAAACACAGCTCTGGTATCGGAATAATATCGGTATCGGCCGATATCCAAATTCAGCTATCGGGATCGGATCGGAAGTGAAAAAATGTGGATCGGTGCATCCCTAAAATAAACATAAAAAACTAGTAGGCTATTTGTAGTATATTAAATCATTTTTGACCTGATTATTTTGCACAGAAATGAGTCTGACACACGAGTCTTTCGGCTCTGACAGCGCTGCATCACGTGCACCATCATAGTCTATGATTTCAGAAAATATAGTACTATGTTGTCAACTAGTGATATCATCACAAGAACTTTTGAGGAATATGCAACATAATTTAGACAATTGTTTTTGTCATATGTATTATACTAACTGACAGACGCTATCATTTCAGCCGCTCTGTGAACACAGGATCAGCTCAGCTTTGTGGCCGAGACACGAATAGACTGTTAACTTAAAGCTTTTACTCTTAAACACAAAAGGCACGTCCACTTTAATAAAAAAGGAATATTTATTAAACAAGCCAGATCAAGAGCAGAAAAAACACTCTTACAATTAAATAAATAATATTCAGCAGCAAACTAGCCTTCTTCAATCTGTCTCTCTTCTCCAGTGGGTTGGGCTAATCCAAAAGAAGTGGAAACAAGGGGGTGTTCTGAACACAGACTGTTACCTGTGAAACAGGGCTGCTCTGAAAACACCCCCATTAGCAATTAGTGCTTTTCACCTGATGAATTGAACGCGGCGTGGCAAAACTGATTAAATTAACGCGGCAAAAAAAAAAAAATCGACCAATCAGAATTTTGGTCGAGCCAGAACGTATCGACTAATAATCGACTAATCGACTGGGAGATTACAGCCCTACACTTTAGATCAATTTAAAGCATCCTCGCTGAATAAAGCATTAATTTCTTAAAACTCAAAAAACTATTGCTGATTGGTACAAGAGAAAAAATAACAGTCAAAATCAACAAAACAAATTCTACTGCAGCTCAAAAATCATCATCTGCTGTTTCTGCTGCAGTGAAAACTATAATTGTGTAATTCACCTCAGATTTGCATGTGTTTTGTACTCCATTTGATGCATGTGTGGTTTCAGCAGGGTGTGTGATATAAGATACACACTGGATTCTTGCACATGGCACAATGATGCATTTCACTGTGTGTGTGTGTGTGTGATCCACACCGATCAATGCGGCCACAGATCTCTTGAGGCAGCATGCAGAAACATGACACACACACACATCTTTCTGTTGCAGGTTCCTGAGCTCTTCTGCGATCACTGTAGCTTTAACACTCCTCCTGATGCTTCTACGTTCTCATCAATAAAGCCAATTACGAAAGAGCAGCAATCATTCATTCTCCTTGTC